>MU226463.1:268135-291650 GCA_018584345.1 Thuja plicata
GGAGAAATCTTCAACAAGAGGGCTCCATGGAGCTTGAATCCTTTAATGGCCACCAATGGATCTCCTTGATGAAAATGGATGCTTGAGAAGTGCTTGAGAATGGATGAATGCTTCAATGGCTACTTGGCTTGCTTCAAATATTTCTTTTTCACCTTTGGGATTCACTATTCAAGTCTTGATCTTTCATAATTATCAAGTCTTAGTGCTTAGAATCCTACTTAGAGAAAATGAGAGGAGAAAGCTTCCTTTTATATGAAATTAGGGCACAATCTTCTAGAGAGGCCAAAATAGGAGGATTAAATTCTAATTGGACCCATGCCCCTAGAAGAGGACCTATGTTAAATGGGTAAAAGCACAAAGTTGTATCACGTTTCAGGACCACTTATCAGCACAGCTAAGTTTGAGTATTTCTAAGTAAAAATTAATTTTGGTCAAACATATGGTCTAGCTAGATTCATTCTATCTAAGCTAGATAAGTGGTTAAAATTTTCTAATTGGAAATGTCTATTAATGCATGTTTTATACCAACTACCAAAGAAATAAAATTATTTCAGAAAATCGATGTTTCAATAACCCCTACTCTTTTTAATGATATTTTTAAAAAAATATAAAAAATACCCTTTTGTAGACCACAGAATCAAGATTATTGTCATATAAAGTTTATAGTATTTTTATTAGATCTAATATATTATAATTTCAAAATACAACAAGTAGGTATTTTAACATTCGAGAAGATGTTGCTTTAAATTAATTAAAAAAAGTAAATCATATAAAAAAAAATTAAAATTTATATTTAACACTAGAGGAGAGAGTCCTCTTCAAGAATATGTAATTTTTTTCTGAATGGTGTAGATTTGATAGGGGAAATTTGGTGGGAGATGAAAACTGTCGATTTCAGATAAGTTCAACTTTGAGTAGTTATAACGGAGAAAATATATATTGAAAACCAATCTTTCTTCTTTTCTGCACTAGCTATACATTTTATATATAACATATTTTGAAATCAGAGGAAAAATAGAGTATTTGCATATACTTGTTTGGTGGGCACTAGACCCCATATTTTCAATAGTTTTCAGCAATTGAAAAATGGACTTCAAAAATTGAAAAAACTATGTTAACTCTTGTTCAAAAAAAAATTAAAAAATTATAGGCATAAACTTCATCCATTTTTACACCTTTCATCAATTTACATCATCCTCAAATTCTAAATACAAATGTCACTTTTTATGTCGTTAAAGTTGAATAGTTTGCATGTTGTGGTCCTTTTCCTTTATAAAAGTGTGACAGAGGTTTGTACTTTCACCCAAATATAATTTAGGATTTGTTGTCCCAAAGTCCGGAACAATCGACCCGCAAGCAGGAATTAACTTTTTCCAAAGATCGACATCCGGAAACCCTGAGATTCTGAAATTTGAACCCCGGGCCTAGAAAAGGTCAATTGTGACCTAGGTCAAGGTTGAGGTCAACCTTGACCCAAAAAGGTTGACCTTGAATGTAAGGCCAAAGTTCCATTTTCTTAGTCTGGGGTGCCAAAAATAGGTTGGAAAAAGTGGAAAATGGGGTAGAATAGGAGGATAAAGCCATATCAATGTCAAAAACCCATTCAAGGCACTTGACATGACCCCAAACCACTTACCCAAAAGGCTAAACCAGTCTACCATGGAAGTGCTTCCATTTACGACTATACATTTAGCCCCCACTTTAGCAAGAGTATGGACTCAATACAAACTCTTGGTAAAGGAGATCATAAAGAATAAATAATCTTATTGGAATCATAAGGGACAAACAAATCTTCAAGCCCCCAATGGACTTAAGCCTTTATCAACCCTAAGATCACAATAAGAGAGACATCACCAATTAAGGAGAGAGAGAGAGGGTATGGTTACCTCACCCAATGAGAACTTATGTCCCATTGTGAACCGCACAAGGAAGAAAAGTGTAGCTGGAAAGATGGACTTGAACTGCCTCGTGAATGTGGCTACTCACTAGTCAACCCATCAAGGAGATCCATTCTTAAGGACACCTTCTAACCTTAAGGGATCAAAACATTGTATATCGAAACAAGAGGGATCAAGAGATCCATGTAAATTTAAACTAGAGGGATCAAGAGATCCTAAAAAGTAAAATGTCCATGCTTTAAGGATTAGTCTTTAATCCATAAAGGGAAAAAGTTTTAAGTTTTGAAAATATTTTGAATGTGTGTGTGTGCAAAAGGTGAGTAGAGCGTATGCCCCAATGTAAAATTAATTACTAACACTTTATCAGGAGTAATGGCTTTGACAGAAACATAAACAACTCTACTGATTATGTTTGCAGTACGAGATGCCCCCAAATGAAGACAAATCAAGGGAAATATTACATAAACATACAAAGAACACAAAAGAGATCTACCTATTGTGGGGTCAATTTGATCATAAGATAATACGTACATATAGATATGATATTATTGAAAATGAATTGACATCATTCCCCAAATAAACTAGAAATACAATCACAATGGAGGAAAGAGAACTCAAGAGTTACGAAGAAGAATATTTTTGGACCACAACATGGAGACCAAAAAGAATCAGTACTACCATGTCACAGATCCAAGCAAACTAAACAAGGAAAAAATTTAAAAATAGTAGCACAAGTACAACATAACATGAAAACAACAAATAGAAGAATAGAGATACATATAGAGGAATTATACAACAGGTTTGATTCCTTTATCACCTTGCACCAACAAAGTAACAAGGGTCGTATAAAAGAGTCTAATAAAAATTTAGCAAACACATTACGGGAGAATCAAAGTACAAAATTCAAACACAAAAATGGCTACCATGATGTATAAGCCAATCATGCGCATCACCTACTCTCCCCATCTCAATTTATATCATTTAGGGAAGGTGGGAAACTTGCAAGAGGTACTATATCCGATACAGTAGGAATAATAGCCAGTTCCAAACAAGAATCCTCTTGAGAATTGCGTTGCTCGATACTAGGTATAATTGTCAATTGAGTTGAAAGCATATGAGGTAAATCAATGTCAAGATCAATGGTCTCATATTCATCACTAAGATCAATAGGATCATCTAAAGTATCCTCCTCATCAAGATTAATTAAAATGGGATCTAAGATGTGAATAGGATCATCGTACTCATTCATCTTAACGTCATTGTGAATATTGACTTCTTCCAACACATCAGGCATAGGTTGATCAAAAGAAGATGAATAATTTCAAAGAAGAGAAGCACAACCCTAGCATTAGCTCTACGCTTCTTACGACATTCATTAGAAGATTTATTATGTTTTTATTTGTTTGACACATGTGGAGAACTAGGAGGAATAACCATTGATTCCTTCACAGGTTATGTAGGAGGATTGGTAGGATTCATCGTAGGCTGAGAAGAAACAATGGGAGGTTGAGTAATAGAGTTATTAGTAATGGATAAAGGAGGTATAAAAGTAGTGGGCAAAAGACCATGATTGAGATCTATCTGAGGCATGCTTAACTCAACAATCTTGCAATGTTTATAGGCTTGATATGAGTGAAAAAGGTTGTCAGGGTGAGGAGGACATGAATTAGGTAATGAGGGCCAAAATAAATCAAGAGTAGCACAATCTCTAGGCCTAGAAGGTTGATATATACTATGAGTAATAGTTTTTACTTCTCCATTATGAATGAACTTAAGACATTTATGAATAGAAGAAGCAATAGCATGCATAGCAATTATCCAAGGAAAACCAAATTTGACTTGAAATTGATCAGACGTAGGAATGATGATGAAGGTAGTATCTAAAACCTTGCCACAAAGCTCAACAGGCAAGTTAATAGAACCAAGTGTAGGATAGAGAAAACCATTACAAGTTTGGATCCATGCATCCAAGGGATCATAAAAATTATGTTGTAGGCCTTTCATAAAAATATTTTCCTCAGTAATAACATTGATTAAAGATGTGGGATAAACAAGAAAACCATGCGTAGGTATCTTAGCAATTCTAGCATAAATATAAAGGGGACCATTGGGAGCCTTAATAGTCTCAGAGTCATTAAAGGTAATTGAAAGTTCACGAGGTCGCTTATCCTTAGTTTGTTTCTGAGGTTTAGGTAGAATTGGAAGTTGAGGTGGAGGTGGAGGTGAAGGATCTTGAACAATAGGTTGAGATACAACAATGCTCTCCAATCTCCACATGATTAACAATGTGATTAAGATCATCCATCTTTGAATCGTAAACGATATCCACAGAAGATGGTTGAGCGATAGTATTAGTATTATGTGTAGGTAGAGGATTCATGTAGATTTGAAGGTTTTGATTAGGAGGAGAGACATAAAAATTATCAATAGATAAAGCATTGGAATCTATTAAGTCTTGAACCTTATGCTTTAGAGAATAACATTTTTCAGTATCATGGCCATTCTGGTGATGGTATTGGCAAAAAGCTTTAGAATCAAAGGATTTTGAAGCTATAGTAGTAGGAAGGAGAGGTCGAATAAGAGGCAAGGTAATCATATTAGCACTTAAAAACCTACTCATAATAGAATTTAAATATTCAAAGAGAGGAGTAAACATATGATTCATATGGAAAGCAGTGGATGCGGAAGTGGCATTGTGGGATGCAACAACAACTTGATCAGCAACCGTATTCATCTGTTTATTAATCTTGATGTATTTGTTAGGTTTCTAAAATTTATAAGGATTAGGATCATTTTCACTCTTATCAATTGGAACATGATCCATTGGAGTGTTTCTCTCAAATAGACTCACTTGTAATTGATAATGATGAAGTGCTGCACAAAGTTGTTGAAAAGAGGTAAATTCAGTAAGAAGAATCTTATCTCTAATATCCTTTTGTAAATATGAAATAAACATGTGTTGAATATCAATATCAGGAACAAGATAAGAAATCAGAGCATACAAATGCTTAAATCTACCAATGAAATCAGTCAATTTTTCCTTAGTGTTTTGTTTATAATGCATTAAATCAGTTAAGGAAACTTGGGGACCAATGTTATTTTGAAATTGTTGAATGAAGGTATTAGCTAGTTTAGGAAAAGAATCAATGAAATAAGGAGGTAAAGAACAATACCATTACAAAGCCTTATCATGAAAGGTTCTATCAAAAATTTTAGCTAAAATCCTATGGTCATGAGCATAATCACTACAAAGGATTTGAAATATTTTAACATGAGCAATAGGATCACCTTTACCATTGTAATTCTCTAGATGAGGCATATCATCTTGTTGAGGAACAGTAACATGAATAATGTCTAAAGATAAGGGACTACCCATGTCACATGTAGGAATGCTAAACTTGGATTGAGTTAAGGATGCAATTTGTTGTTGTAAAGATGACACAATCTGAGCCAAACTAATAATTGTGGAATCATTAGAAGACACAGGTGGCATAGGAATGTTAGGAACACTAGGAAATGTGTAGGAAGTAGCGGAAATAGAAGATACAACTGGTGCAACATTTGGAACCACGGTTGGAAGGGGATTAGTATAAGTAAAAGGTACACTATGATATGAAGGTTGTGGATAGGTAGAGATACCGGTGGAACACTCATAGGAATAGATGAAATTGGGAGAGATGTAGTCATCAAAGGAGTAGTATAAGTAGGAATGCTAGGTAAAGGAATAGAAGAAGGTCCTTGACTAATGATAGGATGAGTATATCCTAGATCTTGAGCCTCTTGAGCTAAAGGTTTAATATTTGAATGCACAAGATGAGTGATACCACGCAAGAAATTAACACCTTGATCACTATCACAAAGGACTTTCTTAAGAGCCTCTATAGCCTGAATGGAATCTTGATTATGGTTTTCTTGAATAAGCCAATTTCCCATTTTATCAAGTTCGGTTGAAATTTTTTACACTTGTTCAGGAGGAAATCTTAAAGCATCCTCCTCATCATGAGATGAGTGAGAAGAGTTATGCTCCATAGAAGCATTGGAATCATGAGTATTCAAGTTATCATCCAGGATCCTACAGAAAGGAGAAGAAGATTTGGGATCAAAGGAACCCATGAGTCTATGGCTTCTTCTAACTGGGATATTATAAGTGGGACTAGAAGTGGTAAAGCTCATATGCCAATGCAATGGAAATGAACTAATTTAGAAAACAAAGAGTTTGATTTTAATTTTTGAAAGGAAATTCAAGAACATAAAAGAAATCTAATCTAATATGCATGCAAGATCTAACATAAAAGATGTAAATCTAACACCAAAAAGAAAGAGTTGTCTATCACGGGTTCACCAAAATGTAATATCTAAAATTTTTGGTGTTTGTGCTTTTGCATATAAGAGACATTAAATTTGAATATATTATGGGGGTAAATAAGATTCTCTCCTTCTATCCCTAGACATGAAAATGAAAGATCCAAGTTGATTAACCAAAGAGGAAGGATCAATGCATAAATGAATCAATCATTTGGAAACAAGAATAAGGAAGGAAGATCTTAATTACCTAGTTTGATTTGTTAATTTGAATGTGAAATAGATGTAGAAAGATTGATAAATTTAATTGAAATGAATAGGATAAATGTACTAACCTTGAAATATTTTAGATCTAAAGAATGGTATTTCTTGAAGCCTGTGTTGAGATTCTGAAAAATCTGAGACCAGATCTGGAATAGAAATGCAGAGACGGACAAAAACTGAAAATCTTTTTCTATTTTGCGATAGTTCTGATTTTTACCCTCAAGTCAATGTCACCATTTTATAGAATTTTTGATTGCACCCTAGGCCACAATTGACCTAAAAAGTCTCAGTTTGAAATTTTGTTTTTGATTCCCGAAAGTTTGTCGAAAAGGGTATCTGAATTTCCATCCTGATATGTTGTTTGGAACTTGTACCTGCAATAAAAAGGGGTTTGTTTTTTGGGGGAGGGGTTTTCCTTGCTCAAAACCCACTTTTAGAATTAACCTCAAATATATAATTTAAATTTCAAAAATAAAAAAAGTAAATGAAACAATTCACCTTGCTCATGTAAAAGTCCTTGTGGAGGATTCGGATCCTTGAATCCACAAGTATGAACCAAAAAGGATGTAGAATGTAAAATGTTGGATGTCTTTAATCAATTTCTTGTAGATCTTCAACACCAATCTTGAATGGTTTCTTGAATTGGAAGAGGCTTGGAGGAATGTAGATGGAGAAATCTTCAACAAGAGGGTTCCATGGAGCTTGAATCCTTCAATGGCCACCAATGGATCTCCTAGATGAAAATGGATGCTTGATAAGTGCTTGAGAATGGATGGATGATTCAATGGCTACTTGGTTTGCTTCAAATCTTTCTTTTTCACCTTTGGGATTCACTCTTCAATTCTTGAGCTTTTTCAATTATCAAGTCTTAGTGCTTAGAATCATGCTTAGAGAAAATGAGAGGAGAAAGCTTCCTTTTATGTGAAATTAGGGCACAATCTTCTAGAGAGGAAAACATAGGAGAATTAAATTATAATTGGACCCATACCCCTAGAAGAGGAGCTATGTTAAATATAATTTAGGATTTGTTGTCCCGAAGTCTGAAACAGCTGACTAGGAAGCGAGAATTAACTTTTTCCAAAGACCGACATCCAAAAACACTGAGATTCTAAAATTTGAATCCTGTGCTTGGAAAAGGTTGATTGTGACCTAGGTCAAGTTCAAGGTCAACTTTGACCCAAAAAGGTCAACCTTGACCCTAAGGCCAAAGTTTTAGTTTCTCAGTCTGGGGTGCCAAAGATAGTTTGGAAAAAGTGGAAATGGGGCAAAATAGGGGGATAAAGCTAGATCAAAGTCAGAAACCCATTCAAGGTGCTTGACATGACCCTAGACCACTTACCTTGAAGGATAAACTATTCTACCATGGAAGTGCTTCCATTTTCTGACTATACAAATAATAAGCTTCCTAAATGCTTATCCTGATCATTTCCGTCAATTTTCCCATTTTATTTCTTCTTTAAAGACCATATTACCAATGTTGCATGATCTTCACTAAATTTAACACCTATAGAGGATTTTTGAACCTCTACTTCATTGGTGTGGATTGGTTTTGTTTCTTTTTTGATTTCATAAAAAACTATGGCATCAAGTAAGTCCCATTTTGTAAGAATAAGGACTCCTTCCTTTTTAACCAATTCTTAGCCTTCTTCAGGAGTAACTTTATCAAATTGGGCCATCATTTCCTGCTTCACCTCAGTTTCAATTTCATCCTTACCCTTAGCAGGTTGATCTTTCTATCTTTGCTGATACTTTTCTTTGAATTCATTAATATGAATTCTCCATAGAAATTGAACAAATGCCCTGGCTTTAACAAATTTATCATTAGACATGAATTCATCACTAGCTTTTTTGGTAATTGGATCTAGCTCTTTTCCTGCAAACTCTGAAACTATCAACTCCATCTTTGCATGTTTGGGAGCCTCTGGCATCCCTTCTTTCATCTCTTGAGATGTCACAAAAATATGCCTTGTATTTCCCATCTGTACTAATTTCTACGCAATTACTTGTTCATCCATGTGCAGGGGAGATTCAGAAGGGGAGTAAATATCTTCTTGTTGTTGTCACACTTCTTCTATATTTTTCCTCTTGGGAGATAGAAATTATTTTGCATCTGATTCTAGGGGTCTCTTTCCCTTTGAAGTAGAATCTACCTATGTCCTTGGCAATACCATACTATATACCTTTTTCTGTAGGAAGATATTCTTGCCTGGTGGAATACCTCTAGCTAGAATAGCCCTACTCAAAATTTATTTAGCCTTCTCTGGCTCTCCTTGTATGACATTTTCTTTCTTCTGATTTAAGGCTTGCATAATATCCTCAAACATTTTCATTAAAGATTACATATTCTTGGCCCAGGGCATGAATTATTTTAAAGGATCATATCCTTTGTCAAAGTGATGAAAAAAATCTAATGTTTTCTTGTACACTAACCACTTTTCTTTTTTAATGTCTTCTTCTTGCAAGTTGTACTCATTTATGATTGCATCCTCTGAAAAATTTAACTAGTGTTCCAATGTTAAACACTTTTTTCTCTTTCTAAACATCTCACTTAAGAATCCTTCATTATCATCACATCTTATCCTTGATATTGCCATCTGATAAGTCTCAAGATACTTATGCAAATGTGTACATCCCACTTTGGTGATAATGAATTGGTGTACAATTGTAATATTGGGGAATATGGAGCCTTTCATTTTTCATGTTAATGCCTCCTCTTGTAACCCACCCATTTTCCTGAGTATTTCTACAACACCTATCTTAAGGGAACCTGATAAGGAAGTACATTTGGAACTCCCCTGAAACCATAAACGCTGAAAATAGTTGAAATAGGATACAAGATGATGTCTCCCCAATTGTGCACTATCTGAATAGTTTTAACATATTCTTTTGGTCTTAAAAGAGACAATAAGCCCTTATGATTTCTTGGATTTTCTACAAACAACAATGCTCTGATTCTAGAGGAAAAGCACCTATCAAAGGTGATGAAACTAGCATTCTTTCTATCCCGTGATAATTATGCACTCCATAGCTAGACATGCATTTCTTCATCATCTTTAAGTATCATTAAGTCCATTTTCTCCCCCAAAATAATCAACATTCTTATATAATATCATATGCATCAGCATAGAGTACCATCCAAATGGCCTTACTACCTTGGCCTCTTTTACTCCTATCAACCCCTCATGAATTAACTCAGCAATATGGGTAGAAAAATAAAAAATGATAGCCAAGTGTGGATGCAGGATTTGAACCATCATAAACATGTAGTGGATATGCATTACTGCTTCTTCATCCTCTCCAAAAACATGACACAAGGCACTATACATTATTTTGGTTCTTGAACTAAAATAGTCCAATTTGAAATGTTTAGGTGTACTGGGGCCTACCACAATCAAACCTCTTATTTTGTTAAAATATTCCTTCAAAGGCCCCATTCCTAAGGTAATTTCTCTGAGCTCCATATACTTCCTTGAAAAAATCCATCTCAATATTTTCCATCTAGATAGAGGGATCATTCAACTTGAACACCTCCCTTAACTCATCAGTTGTGATGCTCACCAATATATTTCCATTTATATCCCTCAAAACTCTAGCAACACTATCATATTTATTGCAGATTTTGATCAATAAATCTCTATCCATGAACACACTAGGGACTATTAACTTTTCCACATCAAATTTCCATATATTGTTTTCTTGGGAAAAAGCATTTCTCTGACTTAAAGCTAGCTTAAATAGATCCAGACAAACTAAACTAGTCTTGGCATCTCATGCCCATCTACCCCTATCATACAAACCCTCTCCAACTTTAAACGGGAATGTACTGGCACTAGATGTTTTATTTTAGTTGCATCATTTGTGGATTCCTTAAATTTGTCTAAAAGATCATCACATACATTTCTCTCTTGGTAATATAATTTCCCAGTGAAATCTCTTCTAGGAGCCATTTCTGAATTAGGGTTTCTCAATTAACAGTATCATATTTCACATAGAATCTACTTGCTTCTCAAAACTCAAAACCCTACTAAAATTATAACTCACAATACTTGAGAATATAGTCACAAAATAACTTACCCATTCTGCAAATTGTGACACAACCCAAAAATACCTCAGCTTTGCTCCAATCACTTCAACAGTTATGACATTTGCAAACTCAAGTGGTGCATCATATATGCAATCCCATCAATTCTTTGCATTGAATTTCATCTGAGGTGGCCACATGTTCTGTCATGAATTCAACCATGTTTGAACTTTTGCGGTGCAATGGTTCAATGCAACCATTTTAACAAAGAGAACAACTTTAAATCAGGACCGTAGATTTCAACAATCTCCTGTCTATTGTGTGGCTATCAAAAAATCATGAAAAACACTATTCACTTTGGACACGCGTCAACTAGACTTAATGGCTTACACTTTAGATCCTACAAATTTTTTCTTTAAGGCTTTAAGTCAGTCGTCAGATCAACTGCAAACTGCATCACCTTTAACCTCTCTTTACCACTGTGCTAGACCCACCAACTACTAGATGTCATCATGGCTTAATGGATTATATGGTATATTACGATCATCTTATCATCAAGTCTTTAAGTCAGTCATTGGATCAAACTTAAAATTCTCTCCTTTTAATTCCTTGCTTACGAATTCAAACTAGACCCACTGGGACACATGGCACATCGGCTTAATGGCTTATATGTTAGATCTTGGGCATCTCCACCATAAGTCTTTAACTCAACTGTTAGAATAGTCAGAACTTGTTAGAAATTTAATCTTTAGTTACTTTATGTAAAAATGGCACACGTCATCAGATGGACAGATGTCATCATGGATTAATGTCTTATTGGGTAGATTGACTACATCTTATCATCAAGCCAATACGTTGGCCTTTAGATTAAACTAAAATTGAAAACACTTTATCTACTGACCTTTAAAAAATCTCGGGCCCACCAAAACATGTGGCGCTTAGGCTTAATCACTTAAAGGATAGAGATAATCCATTACATCATCCATTGGATCAAAAGGAAGTTGCATGACATATGATGTAATGTTTTAATAGACCGCGGGTGACTAGACTTAGGGAAAATTAAAGCACTTAGGACTTAGGAACTTTATAACATGGCCCTTCTTAAAGGTGAAATGAACACATGGGTTTTCCATATTTTAAGTGATATATATAAAGTAACTCAAAAAAAGAACCCTCCCTAGAAACCTAGGGTTTTAGATCAAAAACCACCAATTTGAAAATAACTACAAGGGTTTTGAAACATGCAGGACCTGCCTTGAAAATTTTAAGCATATGACTCATCAATGGTTTGAAATTTTTTTTGCATAGACCTAATAGAATCCATTGGTTACCCTTGATTATAGTTTCAGATAGAGACTCCAAATTTATGAGTCACTTGTAGAAGACACTATGGAAAAAATTGGGAACCAATCTGTCCTTTGGGTCTACCTATCACCCTTAGATAGATGGTCAAACTGAGGTAGTGAATATGAGTCTAGGGAACCTACTAAGGTGTCTCACTAAATAATATGGTCAAGCTTGGGACTAACTTTTGGGACATGAAGAATATGCTTATAATGATGCAGTCAAGAGAAAAACTAGAAGGAGTCCATTTGAAGTAGTTTGTGGGTTACATCCTATAAGGATATTTGAAATCAAAGAGTTAAAGGATGGAGCCAAAGGGAG
Organism: Thuja plicata; assembly: GCA_018584345.1. Lineage (NCBI taxonomy): Eukaryota > Viridiplantae > Streptophyta > Pinopsida > Cupressales > Cupressaceae > Thuja > Thuja plicata. Next base: position 280,286 of record MU226463.1, read on the forward strand.
TGGCTATGTTGAAGACTTTTCACACTCCATGAAAGAAGTACATGAATTAGTGAGAAAGACATTGACAGAGAACACTGCAAAGATAAAGAAGAAGGTGGATGAAAGAAAGAAAGATATACAATTCTAGGAAGGGGATCTTTTAATGGTCCATTTGAACAAGGAAAGGTTGCAGAAGGGAGTGCCAAATAAGCTACAAATTAGGAGATTAGGACCTTGCACTATTCTGGCCAAATATGGTAATAATGCTTACAAAGTTGAACTTCCAAAAGATATTGGATTGTCTTTGGTCTTCAATGTTGTGGACCTGGTCCTTTACAAGGGACCTACTCCTGATCCTAATCAGAGTCTTATTGAAGTCATACAAGAAGTGAAGTACCTGCAATTACCCCCTACACCATCAAAGAAATAAGAAAAGGTACTTGGCCCAAGGGTCGACAAAAAGACTTACAAGGAGCATCTGGTAAAGTGGAATGGCCAAGGAGATGCAGAGGCTACTTGGATCAAAGAAATAAAGTTCAAGAAGTTGGGGATAGACTCTAACTTTCTCAATCCAAGAGTGGGTTGAAATCGTTTTGAAATCATTTTGTTTGGGAGAATGGTACAGGAGCACCTAGGTTATCCCCTAGTTCTAAGTTTTTGGTTGAGGCTTGTACCAACCCTAGCCAGGTCAAGAGTGTTTTCTTAGGCCTTAGAAGGTATTGTAAGTAATTTTTTAGATGGATTATACTAGGATCTATTTGTACTCAAAAATACAATAGTCATTTTTGAGTGTTTTACTAGTTCTTTACATTTTGACCCCCTATAAGTGCTTTTTGAGCCTATTTGCCTAGATGAGATTCTGAAGTTTTTCATGCATGAAAAGTTTTTATTGCCTTTGTTTTGACATTTGAAGACATACCAGGTCATTAAATTTGAGTTTCAAGTTGTTTCGTGATGTCTTGTTTTGAGCACTTGTCAAAATCTGCATTTCTGCCTAAGTGTCAATTTGCTGTAACAGGCCTAGTTTTCCTTTGAATATCTTGCACCCAAAAATGTTTCATGACCCGCTGCTTTGGGAATGTTTAGCATATATATCAGAGAGCTTATTTTTTAAATCCCAATTCAGTTTGAATCCATTTGATAAGTTTTCAGTTTCCCCAAAGTTGGTCTTGCAAAACCGTCCCATTTCTCTGTTATACCCAGATTGTTGAATAGCCTACTTTGAGCTTCTGCAAGTCATATCCACTTTAATGCCCTGCATAATTGAGTTTTAATCTGCATTGGAAACTTGTAAGTGTACTTCCCTGAATATTTTTGGACCTTGACCAATCCGTTTGATCACTTTCCTAAGATGTTTCCAAATCAAATTTATGTTTGTTGCACTGTTTCAGATCCAGAATGTTTTTAGCAAGCTGATTTTGGTCTTTAATGATAATCTACCTTTTGATTTTCTGAGAAAGCTAATGATGGATTCATTTTCATTATGTGAGAGTGAATAATTATCCAAGATCCCGGATCTTGAGGGTTTCAAATGTTAAGTTTTCAAAGTTAGTATTGAAGGTGATTTATGTAGATTGGTTGTGCGGACAGAATTAGTTTTTTAAAAAGGGCAAGTTTGATCAATTGTAACTTGAATATGGGTTTGAATCATGAGAAGCCCTCTTGTGTATGTACTCATGGTTGATGAATAAATCATTATGCTAAGCCTCAAGGTCCCTTGATATGATTCAATCAGTTTTTAAGGGTGATTCCGAAAGCAGTTTATGTGTTTTAAGCATTGTGCAGAAGTGATTGAAAAATGATTTTTAATGGTCTATATTCTAAAATCAAAGCTTGGGGATGAATTTGGACACGTGTCAAGGCAGTGATGGGCACTATTTTTATAGGATGTTGCAATGAATGTTATCTCATTATTTACATAAATGGATTCATTGAAGAGTTTTTAGAACATTCAAGCTCATGATATGTTGCAAGTGTTTATCCGCAGTTCAAGACTCATGCTAGAATTTACAATGCATGTGTATGAAATGGGAGTATCGATGTGGTGTGCTCATTTGAAACTTTAAAACTTTTAAAGAAAATGTAATCGGTAGGTTTAAAACCAGCTTCACAACCCAGTCAGCATGTTCCACCCAACCAAGGAGGAGAGATTTTTAAAGTTTTTAGTTAAATTTGCAAAATGTGAATCCATAGAAAGGGGTGCCCAACCCTCTAGAGGAGAATGGAGGACATTTTAAATGGTCAAAACTTTTTATTACCTTTCATTTTAAACACGAATTTGCAGAAAGAAAAAAAATAGTCATATTGGGGGGGGCATAACTTCCAATTCCATCGTTGGATCTTGCTCAATTTCAGATATGTTGTTGCAAATCTAATTCTCCAAATTCTCTTTGGAGCGATTTTCCAAATTCTTCCTGGTTCGGGAGATACAGTCTCCTGTGTGCAGCACTATCTAGAGGATAAAATCTTTTTTTGAAAATACAAAGAGCATTATCCCACATTGCCTGTGCATAGGGAGTTTTTAGTATTTATATACTAAAAGGCTCAATATATGAAATAAGTAAAAGAACCAAGAGGCCATTTGGTGGGCCTCTTGGCTTGATGGAGACTTAGTGTGTAGTGGGGCCCACTTATTTTGGGCAAAAATGCATGAAGCCTTAAAAAAGTGTCAAAGGGATTAATCCCACATTCATAGTGCAAAAGGAGATATAAGTGTTTAAAAGGTAAAGAACATACAATGTAATATGAAGAGAAAGAGGAGGCTATGGGAACGCAGGCAGGAGCTGAAGACTTGCCTTGAAAATCATGCCTGAGGAGGAAGACACCCATATTTTGGTGAGACCTACAAGGTTGACATAGCAAGTGACTTGGCATAAGAGGTTGCATATTTCAGCGTGGATCTCGAGGTAAGCAAGATTGACAGATGACTTAATGGCTTGATGAGAAAGTTGGAAGGAAGATAAGGATAAGCCATTAAGCTATTGGTCCACATGGTACAGGTGACAAGTGGCACCCAGTAGACCAGCCAACCAATCAGAGGATGCCACATGGTGCCAAGTGGCGCAAGTCAAATGCAGTTCAGAGGCACCAATCAGAGATTGACACGTGGCACCAAGTGGACCTACAGACCAATCAGAGGGTGACATGGCACATTCTAGTGAGATGTGCAAATTTGAAATGTTTTTTAATTTTAATTCATTGCAACAAATGGGTTAAAAAACTTGCAAGTTCAAGAAAAATCAAGGGTTGACTTAATGGCTTAGGAGAAAGATGCTCACCATCTAACCTTTAAACCATTAAGCCTAGGTGACAAGTGTCACATTCTGGTGAGATGTGGGAAAAAGGAATATTTAAAATTAAATTCATCTTATTTCAATATTCCAACTATTGAAAAGGTAATTAATTTCAAATTGAAATATCTCAATCTTTTAAAAGAAATCTGCATGGGAAGGCAAAGTTGGATTAATGTTTTAGAGGGCAAATTTGATCCAAAGTATAGAGTATCATATGTTGCCAGAAAGGTCTCTGAAAGGAGATTATGATTTTTTAGACCAATTGAGGGAAAATCAAATCAGATTCGTGCAGTTGCAATTTGAGTAGTTGCAGATAATTTGGGAAGCAGACAGGTGTCTGTGAAGAGGATTATTTTTCAATTTCTCCTATATCTAGTTTTTCTTTTGATTGTTGGAAGGATGTTGAAATTTATGCTGCTGGGAAGTATTCAGGCCTTTTTTCTTGTTTTCTCTGAGTTTCTTTGTTTTGTAAATATGTTGAACCAGATGAATTTTCAATAAAGAAAAATGGAATCCCTGTTCAATTCTTGTTGATGTCTTCATGTATCTGGTCTTGAATCTTGTGTGTCAGTTTGTAAGACATTTTGATACACTGGCTATAAGGTAGTTGTGATATTTTTTTTAAGTTTCTTTCAAGGAGAGAGTCAATCTTAAATACAAGTTATGAGAATTTAAGGTTTATACATGAATCTGATGTCCAGGAATTGGAGTGAGGAGAGTGATTTGTAAGGCACTTCACTTGGTTTCTTTGTGTTTGGAGTTAGGGTTTTTTAGAGATGCATGTTTATTTGACTCTGTTGCCCAATAGATAAGGTACTGGTCTTTTGCTGGTTATGTAGTTTTCTTCATCAATCAATTATTCAAATCACTTTTAAATTTCTGTATGTGAGCTTGCATGTTTATGTTTTGCATTCCATGAATGTAAGAGTACATGTTAGTTTCTTTAAAGAAGAAATCCATGGGTTAGCCTGCCTGATTCTAGAACTTGAAGAGAAGAAGGATTTTATCCTTGTCACATTGGCCATTTTCCTAGTTCTTAGCATATCATGTAGGTGGGATCCTGCATAAGATTGGTTGATTTGAACTCCCATATCTTATAAGTCTGAGAACAATCCACTGATTTTCATGTCTGCATAAAAGGTTTTAGTGAGAAAGTGTTTATGTATGCAGATTTAGTATGTTTTAGGTGCACCCGCCTGAGTGTGTGGAACTCAAAGTAGAAAGAGGATCAAATCCTCATTAATTAGCCTTTTTCTTGCCCCTCAATTTGTATAAAGAAGCAGATTCATGTGAGTTGGACTAAGATCCCCAAGTCTAGTTTGCATATTCTCTTTAAGAACTGAAGGATACAAGAAAAAATGCTAATAGGATCAATCCATTATAGTTTTTTTGGTTATGTTAGTATTTAGCTCTTTTGTGGCCTAAAGTGGGATTTTGGTTCAAAAATTAAAAAAAAGTCTTAGAAAAGCTTGTATTTAAGCCTAAAATGGCCTCTATGGTGTTTTTACATCATTTGATATACTTTGCAGGTCATAACTTTAAGTTAGAAGCAATATTGCAAAAGGTGACAAAATGTTGCCATGACAACATTTGCAACTTTGCAAAGTTGCATGACAACATTGTCAAAAAATGATACCATTCGGTGTTTGGGTCTTGGTAGTTATTGTAACCACCTAAAAACATTTGGAAATCATATTAAACCACGAGGAGGCCCATTTCCCGAGGTTGGCTGATTTGGAGAAGGAATTCAAATTTTGAAAAGTTGCTCTATATACTGTTTTGTGTAAAATGTTAGTTGTTTTTGCTTACAAGAGTTCTCTAATGGATTGAATAACTCTATTTTGAGTTGGATTAATGTATTTAGGATATTTAGAGTGAATTTTTTTTTTTGTTTTGAATTTTCTTTGTGTTCAGTAGAGTAGGTTTGTAAAATCTTTTTAAAGCTAGCTAGTTACTGGTTTGATTAGGACAGTTTGTAGAAAAATGGCTCCCCCATAGAACCCTACCATGCATTTGATCATGGCCTTGAGGGATATGTAAGGGGAGCCCTTTTATATTTTAAATATAGAGGGAGGCACTCTGAGAATATGTTTATCTATTTTTAAAGACAAGCCCTAGGCGAGTCCAGTGCATCCTGTTAGGTGCTTGCCAATGATCTTTTTGTGTTTGAATGCATGGGTATGATTGGTAGAGTGAAATAAAGAGTTTTTTAGTGTTCATCAGGGTTATACCTAGACCTCAGAAGAAGCCAAGGGCTTTCCCAATACATTTTGAACCATAAGTCACTTGACTAGTCCAGAAAAGCTCAATTAGCCCAGTTTCCCTTAATTCTAGGAATCCACTATATGGATACCTTAGAGCTAAAAGGGATAAAAAAATATTTCATTTTTTTGAAAAAGGGTATCTGAATATCATATTTTTTTTTGGGGTTATTTGGGAAAGTTTTGAAAGGAGTGGGAAAAACTAGTCAAATAGGGCTAGTAGAGAATTAGGCCTAAAAGATAAGATTCCATAAGAGTTTGGAAATAATTTGTAAATGCATTGATACCCTATCATAATGGGATAAAATGAAGTCCAAGAAGGTGTATAGAATGAATTTTAACCCCTAAAAACACTTTCTAAGGAGAGGAGTCAGAAAGACACTTGGAAGAATCCAAGAAGGAGCAAAGACGTGAAGGAAGACTTGTTAATAGTCACCCCTAGTGAAGTACCATGGTTTATATCTCTTAGAGAGATATTGAAGAGGTCCTAAACTAGATAAATAATGACTTGGAAGATCCTAGAAGAAATAATAGGTTCTTTGGGAAACTAGGAATAGTTAGGGTCCTAGTGAGTTTGTGCAAGCACACTAAGGGAGTCTCTATCAGTAGATCGTCAAAAGTGATAAAAAATTTGTAGCCCTGATAGGAACACTTTATTACTGGAGTAGTGAATATTTTTGGGTGTCATCCCCACCCAATTTTTACCTTCAAGGGTTTCTGGGTTACCAAATTCTTTGTGTTATGTGTTCATGATTATATGTTAGATCTTTACATAATTTCAGTTTATGTTTATGAATACATGGTTGAATCAGTTTGTTTAGAATTGGTAGAAGTTTTATAGATCTATTCTACCCCCCCTCCCTTCTCCCCCTTAGTTATTGCTTTCCCATATTAGACTTCAAACACAACCTATGGTACCTCAAATCCTTCCTAAGGGATCTGGGAAGTGTGTGAGAAGTCTTTTAGAGGGATCTTGGTTGTTCACCCACTCTCCAAGTTTGGAGACAAATAGAGTTTACAGAGGATTTTGGAGAAGGAATTTTGAATTAAGGAATCTCTTCATCAAATTGCATTTTCCATAGCTTGGATTGAGGTTTTTAATTATCATTCCCACTCTCTTGTTGGAAGTTTCTTTTCATGTGTAGAAGGAATTTTCATTGTATGAGCATTGTACTCTCTTTCATGTATTTGGAATACTAGTTTTGTTCTTATATGTTGTTTTTTTCTTCTTTTTCTTTCTTGTATGTGTTTTGCGAGTGCAAGGCCAAACTCACCCTTGGGGTGAAGGAAAGTTTAGGATATTCCATTGAGTGTAGAGTCTCTCTTCTTGGAAGAGACAGAAACCAAGGATTATGGGGTCCTTATGGCTGTAAATGTTTTTGTAAATGGGGATCCTGAGGGAAGATTTGGGTTTGTATCTATAGAGGTCATAAGGGTTGAAATATTGATAAATTATCAGACAAGATGGTATTTGGGTTGTAGCCTTGTGAATACATTTGTAGCATGTTATTGTAGCATTCTCCTCATGGGTATTTGGTCCACCTTCACCCTTATGATTGATTCATTTGATGACTATGTGCAAACATTGGGTTGGGAGTACTTTCATTGTAAACATAGTTGTAATTGTTGGTTTTCGCTTACATGTGTTGAGACTATTTGTCGCCTAGTTGGTCTGAGTTCTCCTAGCTTGGGGATGGGCTTCTTTGAAGGCCTATGGTTGGGAGGTGAGCCTCCATGGTCTTCACCAAAATTTATTGCAGGTCTATATGTTGGGATTTCAAGTGCAAAGAAGATGTGAGCTAAATAAGAAGGATGTGCAAGATTAGTTCTTGTTTATTTCATATTGTATACTTTTGTTTACTAAAATAATTCTAAATGCATGTGGAAATTTTTTTATTCCTTCTTATGTATTTTTTCATATAGAATGCAAAATATTTGTAAATTGTGTTTCATAAGTATTACCCCCTTGAAGTTAACATTGTTGGTAGATGAAGAAAGTTTTAAGTTGTAAGAAAGTTAATCTTATTCGTAAAGGTTGTACATATTTTTTTAGTTTTTTAAGTGAAAGTGGGCAAGCCACTATTATTTTATTTATATTATATATATGACTGGTTCAAGGGATTATCTGAGAAAGAAACATAAAGAAAATCTAGAATCATTTCCCGAGTAAAATAAGAGAATAAAAGATAAGGGTAACCTCCTATAAAACCTAGCAGACTATCCCTAACCAACTCTAAAAATAACTAAATACATGATAAAATATCTCCAAATTTAAAAATGAAGATATCAAAATTTACAAAAAAATCCACTTCATTGAAGAATACATATCAATAAAGGCCCCAAAAAATCTCCAATGACTGCAAAACAAGAATATCACTTGATGTCATGAGATACCATGTCTTATCAATATAAAAACCACCTTTAGTGCCATTAAAGTCTGACAAAACCACATTGGCATGAGAAACTTGTGTTGACTAATGTGGACTGAGAGATAGCAAGCTCCACAGAAAGCTTCAATGGTAGCTAACAAAAAAACATGAGGGACCACCCATAAATAATTCTAGACCAAAATTCTCCCATGATTCATCATGTATGATGAAACAACCTCAACCATAAAACACTTGCATCTTCTTGAAAGAAGTAGTTGTGACAAAAATCCAAAATTTAGATGTCAAAAAAATGTTGATGACTGAATCAAAGAAAAAATTTGGGAAAATGAAAAAAAACACCTTATTATCACCATAGCTAAGGGATCCTCATTTAAAATATCTGCATTAAAATCACCCCAAGGTTGCATATTTAAATTAGGAACTGAAGAAAGGGAATGTTGGACCTATAAAGGATGAGGAGCCAAAGAGTTTTCAACCATATCTGTTGGCATATTTGGAACTTCAAGAATATCCAACAGGGCATAAATTGTCTATTTAACTTTGTAGACTAGTTCACGCTCTAACACTGAGACCAAATTTTACAAAGTGCATTTAACATACCTATAATTATGCTTTTCTAGAGCCTTTTTGACACTTTCATACATTAGAATATGATCATATCTACTTAGGAGTCTTCAGGGGAACATCACACCAACGAAGGCATGGCCATCCCACAATTCATAATTCATATAGATTTTGGGATTAAAACTTCTTCCCCAATTACTTTCCTAACATAACAATGAAGGATAGTTGAATGACAGATGAATATTCCAACTAGGGCATCATCATTAATGTGAGTAGGAAAAACATCCTCCCAATCCTCTATTTTTATGCAGATCCTATAATTATTTTGAAGATGCTCAGTATGAAAACATTTGCAGGTCAAACATGAAGGACAAGCCTCATCTTTCTACACCATTGGTAAAATTTCAAGCTAAAATTATAGTAACACCTGATTTAATGGGAAGAAGCATTGAAAAGAGAGAAACTTAAAGCATGAAAAAGAGATATTTGACACAAGAAAGATCCATTTCAGAAAAATGCTACTGTACTGCTAGGACCATGTGGCTACTTGGTATCAAAAAACAATCTCAAGTGAAGATAAATGCCTGCATCTGAAAGATATATAGTTAATACTGCCTTTGATTATACAACTGCATATGATGAGATAACCTTATTATTTCAATTAAAATCACTCCCAATCCTCCACACAAATCTTTCCCAACCATGACATTAGTTGTCAAGAATGATATTATACCTAAATAGTCTCATAATAAATAAGATATATCCACTTGAAATAAGAACCATAAACAATTTAAATAATAGTGTTTGAAGGCATATCCTTCTTAACTAATTCATCAAAATGTTGACACTCAAAAATATGGGAAACTCGATTAAATGAATTTATTGAAGATTTATCGTAAACCATATTTTCCAAAAAATCTGCAACTTTGTTACTTTCTCAAAGAGTATGGGAGGTGCAATATTCATCAAAAGAATCTAATAAGTGCCAAATTTGATTCATAACATTACCCAATTCACCAATCTAAAGAGTTCCTATTGATGCAAGGATTGATAATTACTAATGAATCACCTTCAATATAAAATTTTGGAAAACATCCCCCCTTTGAAAGAACAAGACCAGCTAACAGAGTGTGGGCCTCTTCCATATTATTGGTCCCAAGAGGAATACGATAGGATTTGAATGCATGAACTCTTCCATAATGATCCCTAATGCATATGCCAATACCAGACTTCACTGGATTCCCCCGAGAAGCTCCATCAAAGTTTATTTTAAGAAATCCTGAGGGAGGAGGGATCCATTTAATAAGTGACCTATCTGCAATTTAACTACCCATCATATTAGGCACTAACCCAAAAGAGATAAATAAACCTTTCCACTCCCTAAAAATGATACCATCCCAAGATGAAAAATAATGATTACACTTGACATTTGAAAGGATATCATTCACAACTTCAGAAATTTATTTTTCAATGCCTTCCTGAACATTAGAAAGATGAGAAACCTCATGATGAAAGATGCTCTTGTTTGTCTCCCACCATAATTCCTAGGCCACTAATGTAGGAATACATCTTCATATGCAGGGGAGTAAGGATTTAGAGTAAAGAACCGACCAAGATTGGAAGAGGTCCCATAGACTACTTGGAAGCGACATAAAATAGTTGAGCTTTTTAAAAAACAAAACCCGAACATTCTTGAGAAAAAGGACATCTCAAAATAATATGGTTAGTGGCCTCATTAGCCTCACCACAAAGAACACAATTTAAATGGGTTGGAAATATGAAACTTTTCTAACTTATCACTTGTTATAATCCTATGTCTTAATGAAACCCACACAAAGTAGCAAGACTTTGGAAGGGCCAAATTATCCAAACAAAAGGAGAAAGCTCAGTGAGGCATTTTCAAATAATCTAATTGTTGTATAGCATTGTATCCCTCTTTAATGGAGTAACTTTCCTAGAATAAATATCCATAGTTTCTAGATAATCTATTAAATTTGGACCCCAAAAATCCACTGAAACTTCAATAACTTCATAATGATGCAGAGAATTTCCCAATGGAGGTATCCCATTCCATGAGTCCCCCCAAAAATAAATTTTTTCCCCACAATTGACTTACCAAGTAATATTTTTAAACACATCTCTATAAGACATCATAAAGTCTAAAGTAGAAGAGCCTCTTGGAGGGTCTGAAATAGAAAAGATATATGAAGGGTTTTCATTGTCAAGATATTTTTTTTGCATGATTTTGCACCATTTGTTCTCAGGTTTAGCATACATTTTCCAAATAAGGTTACCACCAAATGCTTTGTTACTTTTACCCAAGTAAAACACCCCCGCTTGATTTAACATGAGTCATGTTCTTTAGAGATATAAGTGGGACTTGCTTGTCATCTAAAATAGTTTCTTTCCAAAGAAAATCTCTAATTAATTTTTGAATTTTTTGAACCACGACAGAAGGTGTCTTGAGAACTGGTATGATATAGTTAGGAATAGCAGACACAACTATTTTAATAAGTAAGATCCTTCTTGAAAGATAAATCCATCTTGCTTTCCAAGCTAAAACTCTATTTTTAATTCTATCAATAATAATTTTCCAATAGCATGCATTATTTACCCCCATGAAAAGGGAATACCAAGATAAGTTGATACAAGTTATTTTACCGAAAAATGTAAGTTTTCAATCATTCTATTGGACATAATCAAATTGAGCATTCACCTTTTTCCCCAAAGCTGAGATATACAAGTCAAGTATGCCTTATATATACCAACAAATATATCTATATTCAACATATTTGGGCTGATGTCATAAATAATAAGTTTAACTCTCTCTCTCTCTCTCTCTCTCTCTCTCTCTCTCTCTCTCTCTCTCTCTCTACAC
>MU226463.1:298210-322364 GCA_018584345.1 Thuja plicata
GGTAAAAACCTCATTTCCCTCCTAAATGGCTATTAGCCATTACTTTTCAAATATTTAAATTTTTAAACTTTAAAAATGCTTTTAAACCTTTGTAATTTGAAAACTAAGAACTCCAAAGGATTTTAAAAACCTAGGAGACTTATTTAAATCCAAATTTAAACCCCTAGAACCTCCTACACACATTGGGATGCTAATGGTCCAAATTACATTTATTTAATCCCTTTAGGATATAACTTATTTTTAATAAACAAATGCCATTTCATGAGATCAAAACATTATAGGAGCCAATACACCATAGTTGATGTGATTTGAATCACCTAGGGTCCCTTTGATCTCCTTGGACCCCTAATTGTCATTAGGTGGCCTCCATTCAGTCATGGTCTTCAAGGTCTTCATGTTGGTCCTTGGTGCTCCTGCACCAGATTGGGAGCATCTTCTTCTAATTTAGAGAAGGTAGGGGAATGACGACTAACCTACCTCTTAGGTACTAAAAATTATACTTAGGCAATGGATTAGTAAAGATATCATAAAATTTCTCCTTAGTTGGGACATACTCCAATCTTACTTCCTTTTCCTATATATGTGCTCTAAGAAAATGATATTTGATAGCTATTTGCTTAGCCTTAGAGTGCATCACTAAGTTCTTAGAAATGTTAATAGAACTATTATTGTCACAAAAGAAAACCATTAGTTCAATTACCTTATTTTGTATTCCTTTTATAATCTTCATAACCCACACTATCTAAGTACAATTGTTTGCAACAACAACATACTTAGCTTCAGCTATTGACTATGATATACAATTCTCCTTCTTACTTGTCCAGGATACAAATCTCTCTCAAAGAAAGAAGCCAGCTCCACTTGTTCTCTTTTGATCATCAATATTACCTACCCAATCAACATTAGTAAACACATTTAAATAAAATCACCTTTATGTCCATACCAAAGACCATAATCTTCAGTCCCGTTAAGATATCTGAAGATTCTTTTTACCACAACCATATGTGATTCCATAGGATTAGAAGAAAATATAGCTTCTAATCCAGCTGCCTATGCTATATCAGGTCTACTGTGTACAACATAGTGTATCTTACCAATCATGGACTTGTAAAGTGTCTCATCCACTTCTTTAGAATCATCTTCCTTTGATAATTTGTAACCAATTACCATAGGGGTACTAACCGGTTTTGAGTCCTCTAGTCCAAAAGTCTTTAGTATTTCTCTTACATGCTTGGACTGACTTATGTAGATACCATATTTGTTCAGTTGAACTTGCAATGTAATGAATAATTTGATTTCACCAATCATAGAAATTTCAAATTCTTTCATCATCTCATCTGTAAATGATCTTCTCAACTCTTTATTCCCACCAAAACTAATGTCATCTATAAATCTCTCTGCAATTAACAATTTGTGATCTTTCTCAGTCTTCAAATACACATTTTAGTCATCACTTGTTTAGAAAAAACCAATTTGAATCATATATGAGTACAATATCTCATACCATGCTCTAGGTGCTTGTTTCAATCCATATAAAGCTTTATGTAATCTACACACCATATTCTTATCTTCTGAACTAGAAAATCCTTCAGGTTGTTGAATGTATACCTCTTCTTCATAAATACCTTTAAGAAAATTTGAATTAACATCCATTTGATATATCTTTAATCCTTTGTAAGAAGCATAAGCAAGCAACATTATTACACCTTCAATTTTGGCCATAGATACAAATGTTTCACCATAGTCCAGGCCTTCCTCTTGTGCATATCCTTTGCACACCAATATTTCCTTGTCCCTTACCACTTCACCAATCTCATCCATTTTGTGATAATCCTATAAGATATTTTCTTGTCATTAGTTTTTTCAAATTCATGATAGTCAATGGAGATAATTGGTAAAATGAAGAATAAACTAAGGAAGATAGTTGGTAAAGAAGAGTATTAAAGACACCGAGAATTGAACAATTATTTAGCACCGAGTTAAGTAGTGACAGTTACCGATCAGTATTATAGTTATCAAGTCACCAAGAAGAGCTAGTCACCGAGAAAAAGTTATGTCACAAAGAAAGATCATAGCACATTACTGAATACACTAGAGTTGACATGAAAATTAAAATTTGATACATTGAACCTGGATGCCGAGAGGGAAATCTTTTATAGTATTCAAGGCAGAAGTTAGGTAGAACATTGGGATTGCAATAACATGATTACACATGATCATGAGGCAACTCAACCAATGAAAGAAAAGAATAATAAATGCGTTGGGAATGTAACCAACCTTGCACCACTTAAAATCCACTACAAAAGAGGAAGGATCTAAACAAGTTTAACCTCCTTAAGATCAAATAAAAGGAACATAACATGAAAATGAAAAGATAATGGTGAATATTGCAACAACACAAGAAGTTACAATGATAGAGCTAAAGGAGTTAGAATGCAGAAGTTCTAAGGTGTAGAATAGATAAGTTACTGAGTGAAGAATGAGGTAACGCACTTATAGAGCATAAAGAGTTTGAACAACATTATAGTTGATGCATACTTTCAAACACTTTTGAAATAGTTTTTGTAATAGTTAGGAGGGTAGAAATCTCATTCAATGGGTAGGCCCTAACAAGTCTTACTTTGTAGATCCTCTAACCAGGTACTTCTCTTAGATGAGAGATTGTAAAATCCTTTAACAAGGTAGACTAAACAAGTCTTTTGTACTCTTAATCGATTATTATACTCCTAAAAGGGTAAGCTATCATAAGTAGCTAACATTGTAGCTCTAACCAAGTAACCTTTATATTGCAGTAGTGAAGGATTGCGGGTTCCATCCCCACCACAATTTTTTCCTATAACAAAAGATTTTTGCTGGACTAAAAATCATGGAGTTATTTGTCATGGTTTTCTAATTTACTTTACATGATTTTCAATATTTTTTTATGAATGATATTCAATTCGGTGAAGAGTAAAGAATAGTAGTTAAAAGTTATATAAGTATTGATTCACCCCTCCCCTCTCAACACTTACCTTTCCATAGATTAATCCAACAATTAGTATCAGAGCTAGGACTCTTGAAATAAGGGTTTAACCACCTAAGAGTAAATACTATGACTATGGAAAGTTACAAGCAATCTAAGAAGATTAATAGTCTTGAGTTTGAGTTGGAGAGTGCATAAGAAGTGATTGAAGATCTAAAGATAAAGTTAGAAAATTCCTTAAAAGTGAGAAAGTAGTTGTGTAGTAAAGTAAAATCCACACAAGAGCATGTTGATACTCTTGAGATAGCAACTGAAAGTAGTATGAGTGATGAAGTGGATTCGGCCATTGCAGAACTAATGTAAAAGAACAAGACACTCACCGAGCAACTAAAATTAGCAAAGATATATTATAAAGTACAAGTATTAAAAATGAGTGAGATACTTGACTCTAAGGGAGAAGTTGAAGAAGAATTTAGATTAGCTGAAGAAGAAAAAAGAAAGTGTTGGGTATATTTCCAATTTTCTGAGTCTCACTAAGAAACATTCATTCTCAATGTCAATTTAGCCTAAAATGTCAAAGATCTTTTTAGTTGTACCTTTAAATTGTCCTACAAGTGTCTGTTTCCAAGAAATGCTAAGAAAATGGTTGAAAAACCCTAAGCCCTAGGTCAATTGTGTCCTTGTCATGCAAAAACCCCAGTTCTTCACAATCTGGTTCTAATTTTAAGTTGCTTTTGTCAAGTAACTTAAGTGATTTATAAGTCGTGTGCTTTTAATTGGTTTCCTTTATCTCCTGATCTCACAACCAAAACCGATAAGTGATTTCCTTTATCTCTTAATATTGACATAAATAGAATATGCTCTAAGTCATTCAAATATGAAGCTTAGACTGTTGATCTTGATCTAATCGTGCAGTTGGTGCATGATCGCGAGATAAATATGAAGTTGGCTCAAGGATTCAAAGACTCAACGACAATCATGGATGCAGTTTTGACCATGTAACTAGCGCTAGATCTCGTGACTTAACTCAAGTTATGTGATTTATTTAGTGACTTGGAGATTTCTGAGTTGCGTAATCTTGTAATATAACCTGAGGTTAAGAAAGATTTTATTTTTTCTTAGTCGGGTGATCTCCAAAAGAAATCATAGTTAAGTGAAAGATTCAGAGATTTAGCAAGGACCATTGATGTTTTATCAGATGAGCAGCTGGCACATGATCTTGAAACAAATGCCAAGATCAAGGATTTCTTCAGTGACTAAGTGATAACTGTATATCTTGCTATATTCTTGGCTTAATCATGTGGTTGGAATGTGATCTCCCAATTAACTCATGAGTTAGTGAATATTTCAGAGATCTAAAGATAACACAGTCGTGTAATCGCTAAATATACCTAAGGTTAAGGCTAAGTCGCGTAACGTATAATCTCGCGATTCAACACAGGTCATTGGATTAAAAATAAATCAAGGGTTGCCATGTAATCTTGGGAGGTTTTGATGAAGTATGGAAATATCATGAGATTTAGCGGGGATCATTGATTAAGAAAAGATCGATGGTTGGCACTAAGTCTCCAAACAGAACCTGAGTTAGAAGAATTATTCAGTGACTTGGAGAATAACTCAATTATTGAATCTCCAGAATGACCATGGTTAGTTATGGTTAAGTCATAGCCAAGTAAATTTTTGCTGTGAATATATCTAGATCATTGATTAGGATCAGATCTTGTGGCTAGTGCTAAATCACTTGAAGAAGTTAAAAAGTCAAGAGCTATGCAGTGATCAAGAGGTAGTTAGTTAAGATGTGGACATGTGTTCAAGTGGGTAAGAAATATGTGATGTTCGTGAAATCTCTAAATAAACCCAAGGTTGAGAAAATTGTTTAGAGACTTAGAGATAGCCTTTAGTCATGTGATCTCGTGACAAACTTGAGTTAGGGCCAAAGATTGGGAGATTCAACACCGGTCATAGATTAAAAAGAAGATCAAGGGTGGTCACGTAATCTCCAAAAAAATTGAGCAAGTTCAAAAAGACTCAGTGACTCAGTGCAAGCCGTAGATCAAGATCTAATTTTGTGGTCTGCGCATTATCTCTAAATAAACTCAAGTCAAAGTGCAGCATTTAGCAACTTTGAGTTTACTCAATTACGTGATCTGCAAATAGACTCAGATTTAAGACATGGTTATTATTTTTCCTTGTCACGAGATCTCTAAACAAACCTAAGGTTAAGAAGAAAGCTCAGCAATTTAGCAAGGATCATAGATCTCATGTCAGATGAATGACTAGCGCTAAGTTTCCAAATGAAACTTGAGATAAGAGAAACATTCAGAGATCTAGAGATAACATAGTCGTGCAATCTCCAGATTTAGATCATGGTCAAAACAAATTCTAGTAAGGTTTATTCAACGATTTAGAGATAAGAAAGAAAAAGTTACTCAGTGTTAAAAGATAAACCAAAGGAAAGTTAGAGTTAAAATTATTGGACACCACATAATCTCAGAAGCAAGCTAGTGTTAAGATAACCATCTAGCAACTCAACGCAAGCCGTAGATCAAGATCTAATTGTGTGGCTGGTGCTAGATCTCTAAATATAAACATAGTTAGTAGACACATTCAGAGACTCAAAGATAATAGAGTTGCGCAATCTCCAGATAGACTATGGTTAGAGTAAGGTGAAACGTAAGGGTTTGTTCTCGACCATTACAAGGAAAGAATGTAAAAAGGCTGGCCTATTAAAGAGGAAAGATTCTGATAGGATGTAATAAATATTTTAAGATGTGAAAAAGTAAGAAAAAAAGGCCAATCATATCGAGTTTAAAGCCTTTTCACATATAATAAGGTTTTAAAACTAAAAAAAGCACTCATGAATTTCCCAATTGGGATATTCAAATTTGATTACGTGTCGACTTGAGGTGCTATAGATAGGGAAGAATTGATGTCAAAGAACGCAGAGTTATGGAAGAAGTGATTGAGAAACAGTCTCCAGGTTCTCGACTAGACTGGTGCATTCAATTCTAAATGATAAATAGAGGCAACCTTTGTACATTTCAGATTAGCAAATTTTTAAGAGTACAAAGCTAATAAATCACATAAGTTTCAGAGTTTTTAGAGCTAAGAATTATTTGAGTTTCAGAGTGAATTGCAAGGAAGAGCCTGTATTTGACAGAAGACTTCTTTAGAGGATAATTCAGAATCAGAAAAAATGAGTCAAGATAGACCGAGTGGGGATTCAACAAGTGAAGGAAGTAGAGATACAGAAGAGGAGAAGAAAGTGAAGAGAAAATACTCTGAGGAGTTCATTACTCTTCTGCCTAGGACAAACCAAAACCAAAAGGTAAATGATGAACTTTTCTCTGATGATATGTTGAATTGTAGAGATCCAAATACTCTTGGGGTTTCTGGATATCATTTATTCAATTACTTTTATAATAATAGGGAAAAAAAATTTCCATATCAAACCCTTGGACATTAGGTTTAGCAAAGCTGACTTTCCTTTCTATCTTCGTAGAAGTAGACCTGTTAATTGAGCTAGCTAGAAAGTATGATTCTCTTTCTAGAACTATCAAGAAAAGTGATAGGACAACTCTAGTTACTTTGGATTGTGAATCTTCCAGAAGACCTTTGATATTTACCATCCATGTACCACAAAGATTGATTTAACCAAGTTGTAGGATAAGTATGTCAGGGAGGCCTCCATTGTTAGTAGATTGATCCAGGCTCATGTGCCCAGATCAAATAAAAATTACATAGTTTCCCTGCCAAATTATGTTGCACCATATTTTTACAAGGATTTGAGTTTCTTAAGGAAGTATATTTCTTATGGGCTATGTAGGGTAATGGGAATAGATGGGGGCAGTGAGAGGTTGCCTAAATTTTTTTTGATGATCATCTTGGACCTTCAACATTCACATGCCAATACTGACTTTGACTACATTCAGTATGTCATTGATAAGATACATCAAGGGCTTATAGATATCCACAAGAAATCCAACCCCAAGTTCATGAATTATTCTATTTTAATGCATTTAATTTTATACATCAACATCAACAACATGGACACACAAAACCTAAGACCAAGGATGTAGTTCCATGGCCAACCAAACCTTGTATAACTCTAGCTTAGGGTTTGGAATTATGCTTCAAATGAAAATGAGTTTTGCGATTTTCAGAATTGGATTTCATATCCACTTTTAGGTATGTTAGGTCTAAATGTAACGAGGCTACCAATCAAGGTGCTTCAACTTCTCAGACCTTGCCATTAAGTGGACAAGTGGATAGGATATCACAATTGGGGAGATTTCTACTGTGAGAGGACCTTTACTTTGATTAGGGTTTATTGATGTTCATAGCCCCCACACAGACTTCCATAGTATGTACCTTCAAGAGTAGCTGAAATGGAGTTTATATGGTAGCTAATGTGGGAAAATAAAGAGCACTTGGCTCCCCACAGAAAGGGTACTTTCACACCCAGGAAATTCAAAATCTATAACTTTACAATTGGGAAAAGATCCATAGATGCAATGAATAAGTGGTTTGGTCAATATAGAATGAGCATGGCCTTATACAGGTATGTAGACCCACAAGGATTTATCAAGAGTACAAAGAATCTGTTGACTCCAAGTATAAATTCTATCAAGGAACATGATAAATGTGTTGAAGAAGACCTAATGAGGAATATCTTGGAAGATAGGGAAGAAACAAGAACAGATGAGAAGTACCAAGACCTAATAGGCTTTGAAAAATAAATGATAAAGAAAGGGATTACCTTTGAAGGTTTTTTCCTAGGAGTAACCTATTTGTAGAGACTCGCCAAAATGATTGAGTCTTATAGCACATTATACAATCATCTTGAGGTACTGATTAAGGATAAGGAAAGAGGCCCTGAAAAACATTCATCCTCTGACTATGAAGAGGATAGTGAGGGAGGTTAATCATTACATAGTCCTCCTCCAGTGGATCAGCCACTTGTAGTAGAACAGAGAATGGAAGTGGATCTTGCACAAGTACCTGAGGTTGAGGTAACTATTGAACCCCCAAGAAATAAATAGAGAGTAGAATCAAGGAATCCTTCTCAAGAAAAGATACAAGAGAAGAAGAGGGATAAAGTAAGTGCCCTGATTAGTGGTGATAGGAAGGATCACCATTAGCTTAGGAAGACAATCAGGGAAGGGAAGAAATTAAAACAGGATACACAAGAAAAAATTTAATTACCCCTACAGTTGTGTCAAGATGAGAGAGAGCTTCATCAAGAAGAGTTCCTCAGTGATGATGCCTTCATTAAGATAGAAGAATTTAAAAATGTCTTGATTTCGAGGAAGCAACAAGAAGTGGGGTCTCAATTACAATTGATAGAGGGTGGTTCTACACAGAAAAGATTTACAATCCCTACAAGCTTATGATCCTGAAATAGATACCATGACACCCGAAGAGGATAGACAACTATTAAAATCTAGTGGAATGTTACTTATACCTGGGTGACATTTGGCTTTAACATTCATAATTGACCATATCAAAAAATAGCCAAATAATAAATTTTATTTTGAGAATCAAGTGGGGGAAATGATAAAAGGTTGTGGATATGACCCAAGATCTCAAACTTTAGCAATGTGGTATTTAGCTCCAAGGACACAAAATCCATCTTTCATGAGTATTGAAGAAAAGATGGATGGACAAAAGATTATCTTGTCTATCCACAACACTTTAGATTTAGACATCTCCAAGGATATTACCCACTTTAATTACCTCAATGAATAAAAAATAGATCATCTGTCAAACATATACAAAAGACTATTTGATGAGTCAATTGTTGTGGTAAAGGACAGTGATGTATGCTTGATTAAAATCAAAGCATTGCAGGGGGAAGTAAAAACTTTAAAAAAGAAGTTAGAAGAGGCTCCCAAAATGCTTCCCCTTCAACCTAAAGAGGTTGTGGATGCTCAGGCAGAAACTATAGAAGATTTTCAGCTTGGGACAAAGCAAGTTGACAAGGATCAGAATAAAGTGGCTTTGGAAGCCTTATGGAAAATCTTGTAGTATAGGATTGATGTCCTAAAAGGTAAAGTTGACTTGGTGCACAAGACTTATAATAAGCTACCTAGCCTAGAGATAGAGGTCAAAATCCACATTTCAACTTTGGACCCATACTTTGGCACTTGGTTAGGAAGGGGATCATTTTTTGAAAGGTTGGAATCCTTGCAGCCACATAGGATAGATCTCCATGAGATTTTTTGTCAAGTGTGAGAAGTAATTGAAAAAATTGGAACAACATTGTATTTCTTTAAAGGAAAATATAATCAATTTCAAGCAAGGATTAATATGTTTGGCCGAGATTTCAATAGGTTTATTCCTCCAATTAAGGGAGAAGATGGTAAGACCAAATTACTGGAAGAATGGAGAAATGAGTTTGACACTCTATTGCCTATTAAAGAGGCATTCATAAGAGATGAGAGTGTCCTAGATAAGGATAGATTCAATAATACCTTGAGTGAAGCCTTTAAAGGAGAGACATACTTCATGAAGTTTGTTATAAATGCCAGATGGGACAAGAAGAAGGCACAGTTATAGAGCATTCAAATTTTTAATTGGCCCCCAGAGGCAGAGGTTGTATAGTGGGATATCATCACAAATCCCAAGAATAAAAATCCAGCAACCATCAACCTAGATGTGTTGGATGAGGAGTATAATGGCACGTGACACCTGATCAATGAGCACAGGGAGGGTAATCATCAGTAACACTAGTGTAAGTTAAACTATATTGGTGGTCACTATGTCTCAAAACAAACTTAAGAGGTTACCCAGATTATCTTCGGACAAAGGTGCCAACTGCCAAAGATTTGGAATCATATCAAATCATCTACTCAAGTGTTTTCTCCACTGACTAAAAGTGTAACTATAATTTTGTCTTCTAGAACTTTTAGGTTTATCCTAGCCATCCAAATATTGTTGCATCCTTTCTCTCTAAGGATTCCAAGATGGCTAGTGCTCTCTCTATATAGAAGTTGTAAGATTTCAAAGGATGATGAATTAAGAATTGCGAGGCAGACTTCTAAATTTTGTCTATTTTCAAGCTTTTGTCTCTCTAAATGTATTGAAGTAGAAGTATATTTTTAAAATATAGTGAAGTTTCCCCTTTCACATCTATGATGTCTTCTTGTATTTTTATTTATGCTCTTGTAATTTTAATCTGTAAGGAATTTTAAATGTACAGGTTATAAGGTAACTATGCGATTATTTGTAAGTTTCTTTCATGGAGGGAGTAAATCTTATGAGTAGTTCCAAAGGGTTAAATATTAGTGTGAGAATTTGATACATGGGTGTGGGAATGAGAAGATAGTTTGTAAGGCACTCTATCTAGGCTTCATGTGTGTTTCAATTAATTAGTTTCTGTGAATGTATATCTCAATTGACTCTTTTCCCAGGATTAGGCACTGGTCTAGGTTTTGATAAGTAATTATCATCATTAATCTTAAATCTAAATAATCTTTTAGTTTCTTTTTATTAATAAAATTCATGTTTACCAATTGTATTGAAGGATATAGTTCATTTTATTGATTCCTTGAAGAGAGAATCATTAGATTAGCCTTCCTGAGTCTAGAACTCTAAAAACAAGAAGGATGAGAATCCTTGTTTCACTTTTATTTTCTCTTGTCAAGTTCATGGTTTGGCTTGTTAAGCTTTGCATTAAATTGATCATAGTAATTTTCAAGATGTGTTATCAGTTGTTGCATCAAAAGGCAAGAAAAAAATTATTTTAACCTTGATCCATTTTTAAATATTAGTGATAAGAAAAAAATTATAAAAGGTACACCCGCCTGAGTCTATGGAGCTCAAAGAAGAAGGGGGATTAACCCTCATCAATTATACTTTTACTTGTCTGAATCAAGAGTTAGGAATTTAAGAGTCAAGCCTATTTTCTATATTGAGATTCTACAATAAAAAGTACTAAAAAAATGGAGACTCTACTGTGGAGGGTTGAAGTAAACCATATTTAGTCTATCCTAGATTTTTTGGTGCAACATCTTTTCAACTACTTCTAATCCAGTTCTGAGTTTATTCAAATCACTAAAGAGAAGTGGGTTTTAGAAATAAGGTTACAAGTTCATAGGAACTAATTATTTTTCTGTTCCATTTCTTGAGGGAATTCTTGAAATCATCCCATACTATTTGTGGGTGGCAACTCTAATACTCTGTGTATTCTAGTGTAATTTGCATATTGAAAAACTGAAAAATACTTGTTTGATTTAAAATGAGTTGGAAAAGAAACACCAGGTATTATTATAGAGCTAATCCTGAGAAAGATATAGGAGAGAAGATCCATACACCTAAAAGGAGACAATGGTCCAAGAGAGGTGGATCAAATCATGATTCCCAAAATACTTTAAAAGGGAGAATGGTGACCCCTGTCCCTGAGTGAAGGCCATCTTCATCTGAGAGTGCAGAATAATTGATGTAAATACAAGCCTTTCTCCCAAACCCTAACTCCTAATAGGGTCTACTATAGGCCTCTTCTCTATCCTATCTAGGGTTTAAAACTAACCCTACCTTCCAAGGATTATTTTCACAATATCCTTCTCTAATTTAGCTTGAGTTCATCAATCAAGACAACCCTTCACACATCACATTTCCCATGGAGGACTTCTTGCACCTCTTATACCAATTGAGTCAAAATGTTGCCAAATCCATCACCTATGGAGAGATAGGATTCTAGCATTCCATTTGGATCCAATACAACACCTACAACCAAACTTTGCAATGAAACTCTAATAGAGTTCAAGAGTTGCCTTCAAAAGATCCCAAATAGGGCTACAAGAAACTAGGCCTAATTGGTCACCTTTTTTTATTATATCTTCAAACAATCCCAAAAAAGTACCCAAAAAAATACCATTTTCAAACACCCTTTATGGAACTCTTCAATATTTTACTTGTTTCCATTCCCCAAACTGTCCGTACACCAAAAAGATACAATCATGCCTAAAATTAAGGGTTTAAAAGCATTAGGACTATCTACATAAGGGTTTGGCTTCTTGGCACTTAAAAATATTCACCCAATCCTCTCCTTTGGTTTGGAGATTCTTCAAAAATCACTCTACCTCTCCACAATCTCAAGTTGAAGCATTCAATGCATTCAACCCACTGTAACTCACTTGAAATGATCTGTATTCCCTAGCCATGCATCACTGGCTCACCTAGGGAATCATTGAAAAAATGGATAACAATATTTCTAGGGCCCCTCCTTCTGCATACATATAGTACAAGGAGTCACCTCATCCATTCCAATAGCCCACACAATTTATATTATGGAATGATAAGTTATGACCCCATTTGCAAAGCCTGCCTGGTTCAAACCATAGATAGAGCTTAAAACAAAATAATTTACAAATCTAACTAAAAACACTCAAAATGATAATCTAATGCCACACATAACTCCAAAATGAACTACACTAAATTTTTCATAAATTACAATAGGTAAACTAATCCATTAAAATGCCTCAAACAAAGAAACACTTAAAATTGCTCAGAAAACTTGTCTTCTCTTCAATTACTCACTTTCCAAAACATCATCCAAACTTTTGCATAGCTTGAGGGAGGCCTCATATAGTTGGCCAAGTACCTATATCAATAGTTGTAGATAGGTAAGAAACCACTTTTCTCAAAAATGTAATCATGCAACAAATGTTGTCAATGTTGTCAATGACAACATTGATAACTTTTACAACTTTTGGGTTTTGCATACAAACTTGGTCACTATCACATGAAACTCAACTTAAAGTCTATCTATGTTAATTAAAACATCAAATAGGTCTCAAAAACACTCCCTTGTCCAATTTGACCCTAAAATGCATAAATTCAACATTTGTCACAATGACTGACAATATTGACAACTTGGACAATCCTTGATACTTAGGTCCCAAATGACCTAATGAGACCTCCTAACCTATCACATCACACTTTAGGACCCCCTATTCCTATTATTGTACTAGTGGTTTTGCAAAGACCACTACAAGCCAAAAATCAAATAAGGAGCCTAAGTTACCATCTAGCCTTACCTAGGTGCTCCTATACCATTCTTCCCCACAAAGAAAGGTCATGTCACTCCTGTAGACAAAATGTCTTTAGAGATGCCCACTTTCTTGAAATCTAAAGCTGCAATCCATGTGGTTTCTTATTCAGGCCTATTCTTCCACTTGATAAGGTGCTCCATGTACACCTTGTGCCTTGTAGTCTTCTTAACTCTGGAATCCAAAACCTTGTCTGCTTCTAACTATGACTTGGGAGGTAGTATAGTAGCTTCAACATCACTATTGACCCCTTGACTATTTTGACCCATCTCAAATATTGGCCCTTTTTAATTTGATCAAGTCTTGGACATTAAAAATAGGAGATGCTCAAATATGAAGGTAAATCTATTTTGTATGCATTAGCCCCATACTTGGCTATAATCTTGCAAGGTCCCACCCTCTTCATCTGAATTTTAGTAGGCATACCTTTCTACAATCTAGATTTGTTCAAATGAACCATCACATAATCACCTATCTCAAACTAAATGTCTCTCCTATTTTCATCCACTTTGGCCTTCAACTTTTGTGTACTATCATGTATGGTCTTCTTGACTTGATCTTGGATCTCCTTCATGGTTTGAGTGAAGTCCTTAGCATGACCAATCCTATACTTCATGCCTCCTAGATCCTTGATTTCACACATACCCCTTTGGTGCATCCCATAAATCACTTCAAATGGGCTTCTCCCTATTATTTTCTTCTTGCTATCATTGTATGCATACTCTGCTTGGGAAATGACCAGATCCCATGTCTATCCATACTCTTTAGTTAGGCACCTCAGTAGGTTACCCAACACTCTATTGACCACCTCAATTTGGCCATTTGTCTAAGGATGGTAAGCTGAACCAAATGAGAGATTAGTACCCAATCTATTCCACAATGTTTTCCAGAATTTTTCATGAATTTCACATCCCTATCTGATACAATACTTAAGGGAAAATCATGGATTCTCACAATCTCTTTAAAGAACAAATATGCTATATGGCCAGCATCATGAGTGGTCTTGCAGGGTATGAAGTGACCCATTTTACTAAATCTATCTACCACCACATAGATGTTGTCATATCCTTGTTTAGTTTTGGGTAGACCCACTATTAATTCCATGCTCACACACTCCCATGGCCTATTTGGGACTGGTAAAGGTTGATATAAACCTACATTACTCATTCCTCCCTTAGCTTTCATGAAAACTACACATTGCTCAACATATTTAGACACATCCCTTATCAATTTTGGCCAATGGTTAAATCTTTGTACAAGATCCAAAGTCTTGTTCATACCAAAGTGACCACTCAAACTTCCATTATGTTTCTCCTATATGAGATTTTCTCTCATTGAACCCCTTGGCACACATAACTGATTACCCTTAAATAACAGTCCATTTTGCAAAGTAAAATCAAAGAACTTGCTATGAAAATGATTTTGAAAATCAATACACACCTTGTAGGCTTCACCAAAGTCTTCATCTTCCTTGTAGAGATCTCTAAAACTTTCTATGCCAATGATATTCAACTGAACTTCTTGGACAGTCAACAATCTCCTACTTAGTGCATCTTCAACCTTGTTCAATTTCCCCTTCTTGTGCTTAATTGCAAATGTGAATGCTTGTAGGTAATCCTTCCATTTTAGGTGTCTATTTCTTAGTTTCTCTTGAGTGTTGATATAACTAACGGCTTGGTTGTCAGTAAACAAAAAAAACTCCTTAGGTAATAGATAATGCCTCCACTTCCTAAGGGACTGAACTAAGGCATACAATTCTAAGTCATAAGAAGAGTATTTCTTCTTGGCTTCATTTAATCTTTCACTAAAGAAGGCTATTGGCCTCCCTTCTTGACTTAACACACCCCCTACTTCCATACCACTAGCATCACATTCTATGGTAAACAAAGTTTCAAAGCTGGGAAAATTTAGGATAGGTTGTGTTACTACTTGTTTCTTCAAAATTTCAAAGGCTTTATCTACTTCTAAGGTCCACCTAAACTTGGTTTTTACCCCCCTTAATGGTATCCATAAATGGTGCACAAATACCACTAAAATTCCTAATAAATTTCCTATAAAACTAGGCTAACCCATGAAAACTTCTTACCTCAAATGTTGTGGTGGGTGGTGGCCAGTTTAAGATAGCTACAACTTTGTCTTGATCCATCTTCAAGGACCCCTTGGATGCTACAAAGCCCAAGTACACTAATTCTTTCTTTAGGAACTCACATTTCTCAATATTGATGGCTAGATTCTCTTCATGTAATCTCTACAATACAGTCTCCACATGTTTGATATGCTCTTCTCTTGCTTTGCTAAAGATTAGCATATCATCAAGATATACAACTACAGACTTCCCTATGTATTCCTTGAGCACTTCATTCATGAGCCTCATGAATGTGCTCGGTGCATTTGTGAGACCAAATGGCATCACAAGCCACTCATACAACCCATTTATGGTCTTGAATGCCATTTTCCATTCATCTCCCTTTTTCACCCTGATTTGGTGATAACCACTTTTCAAATCATGTTTAGTGAAGTACATTGTCCCTCCAAGAAAATCCATGAGATCTTGAATCCTAGGTATGGGGAACCTATACCTTATTGTAATTATGTTTATGGCCCCTGAGTCTGTGCAAATTATCCATTTTCCTCCCTTCTTGGATGCCAACACAACCTTGACTACACATGGGCTTATACTCTTCTTGATCAAGTGATGATCCAAGAGTTATTTCACTTTCCTTGCCACTTCTGAATTCTGATCAGGATTAAGCTTATAAGATGCCTTATTAGGAAATGATGCACCAGGGACAAATTCTATATAATGGCTTATCACTCTTCTAGGAGGTAAGGTTGCAAGGGTTCCATCACTTACTATGTCCTTGTACTTCACAAGCAATTCTTGAATCTCTGATGGTAAAGATTCTTTGACAGGATTCTCTTCTTCCTTGGGCTTCAGAACAATATCATATCCTTCATTATCTTCATCCTTAAGGTCCTTTACAAACTCCATTTCACTAGACAACAAAATTTTAGGAGTCTTGGGCTATGGCTCTTCCTCTTCCAACAAAGGCTGAATCTTGAAAGTTCTACCTCCTTTCTTGAATGTTATGGAATTCTCCTTTCCATCATACACTGCTCCATTGTCATATTTCCAAGGCCTTCCTAATATAAAATGACAAAGAATCCATTAGTAAGATGTCACAAAGAAACTTTTCCTTATAACATTCTATAGAAAACTCAACCCATGTTTGTTCATTCACCAATATAATTTGTCCTTTATTGAGCCATGTCACCTTGTATGGATTCACATGGGGTACTTTGGTTAGCTTGAGTTTGTCCATTGCTTCCTGTGATATGATGTTATCTATGGCACCAGAATCCATAATCACTTTACATAATTTTCCAAGGATCTTGCATGTTACCCTAAACAAATCCCTCCTATGTTTGGGTTCATCTTTGACTGGTTGCCTTATCAACACCCTCCTAAACATTAGATTTTCTCCCATCTCTGAGTCTAGATGATCAATTTCAGGTGCTTTGACACTTGAAGTGTCTTCATGAGCATAGGCCACTCTCTTTTCATGATTTGATGTATTATAATTTCTAGGACATCTATATGTCAGGTGGCCCAATGGACCACAGTTGTAACACTTCATACTTGAAAAGTATGAGTTACTTCTACCTGAACCTCTTCCTTTGCTAGGGCCTCCTTGATTTCCCCTACCTCTGGTATAACCCCCTCTTGGAGTGTTTTCATTTCTATGCTATATCAATTTTTTTTCACCTTGGTTCCTTTTCTCACTGCCTCTGCCTTGATAACTTCCTCTTTGACCGCTTTGGTCTCTTCCTCTAGCTATATTTTTGAAGTTAGAATCACCTTTCTTTCTATTCTTTTATTCCACCCTTAGAGATAGTTGATGACACCTCTAAACTATGGTAGGTGTCCATAGACTAATCTCTTCTTGGATGTTCCATTTCAATCCACCCAAGTACCTTTCTACCTTAGTTGATTCTTCTTCTTGTTTCTTGGTCCTAAGACACAATCTCTCAAACTCCTCGATATATATGGCCACATCCATGTCTTTTTGTTTCATATTTTACCTTTTCATATGGAGTTGAATCTCATAGTCCTCTGGTAGATATTTTTCTTTGAGGATGGTCACCATGGCATTCCAATTCGCTATAGGTTTCTTTCCCATTCTAATCCTCTCGTCTTGAAGATACTTCCACCATGTTAGTGCCAACCCTCTGAATATTGACTTGGCCACCTTGAGCTTCTGTTCTTATGTCACACCCTCACATTCGAAATGGTTCTCCATTCCTTCAGTCCAATCCATCACTACTTCAATGTCCATCTTCCCACTAAACAAGGGTACACCTTCCAATGCCTTTCCTCCTAGGGCTTTTATGGATTTTAAGAAGGGTTCTTCATTCAAGACATGGTTTGGTTTAGGGATAATGTCTTCCTCAGGAATATTTTTACCCCTATCACTACTTTCCACATCTTTGTTCCTAGTTGTGTTAGCAACATCATCTAGCCTTATTTTCATTCCTTCTAAGGATTCTTCAAGGATTCTATTCTTCTCCTTTTTCTCATCCACTTCTTTAGCTATCTCTACATTACTCACCATGCTTGAATCCCCCACTGATTCACCAATAACTATAGACATACATTGTTTTCCCAAGTCTTTAACTTGCTCTAATACCAGTCTGATGTTACTACAAGCCTTTCTCCCAAACCCTAACTCCTAATATGGTCTACTATAGGCCTCTTCTCTATCCTATCTAGGGTTTAAAAATAACCCTACCTTCCAAGGATGCTTTTCACAAGATCCTTCACTAATTCATCTTGAGTTCATCAATCAAGACAACACTTCACACATCACATTTCCCATGGAGGACTTCTTGCACCTCTTCTACCAATTGAGTCAAAATGTTCCCAAATCCATCACCTATGGAGAGATAGACTTCTATCACTTCATTTGAATCAAATCCAACACCTACAACCAAACTTTGCAATGAAACTCTAATCGAGTTCAAGAATTGCCTTCAAAAGCACCCAAATAGGGCTACAAGCAATTAGGCCTAATTGGTCACATTCTTCTTATATATTCAAAAAATCCCAAACAAGTACCCAAAAAAATCCAATTTGCAAACACCCTTTATGGAACCCTTCAATATTTTACTGGTTTCCATTCCCCAAACTGTCTGTACACCAGAAAGCTACAATCATGCCTAAAATTAAGGGTTTCAAAGCATTAGGACTATCTGCATAAGGGTTTGGCTTCTTGGAAATTAAAACTCTTCACCCAATCCTTTCCTTTAGTTTGGGGCTTCTTCAAACATCACTCTACCTATCCATAATCTAAAGTTGAAGCATTCAATGCATTCAACCCACTATAACTCACTTACAATGCTCTGTATTCCCTAGCCATGCATCACTGGCTCACCTAGGGCATCATTGCAAAAATTGAAAACAAGCTTTCCAGGGGCCCTCCTACATACATATAGTACAGGGAGTCACCTCAGCCATTCAAAGAGCTTGTATAATTTCTACAGTAGAATGATGAGTTATGACCCCATTTGCATAGCCTACCTGGTTCAGACCAATGAGAGAGATTAAAACAAAATAATTTACAAATCTAACTAAAAAAACTCAAAATGCTAACCTAATGCAACAAAGAAATGCAAAATGAATTACCCTAAATTGTTCATAAATCACAGTAAGTAAACTAATCCATTAAAATGTCTCAAACAAAGAAACACTTAAAATTGCTCAGAAAACTTGTCTTCTAACTTCATCCAAACTTTTACACAGGTTAAGGGAGGCCTAATTTAGTTGATCAAGTACCTATCTCAATTGTTTCAGATAGTTAAGAAACCACTTTACTCAAAAATGTAATCATGCAACAAATGTTGTCAATGTTGTCAATGACAAATTGACAACTTTTACAACTTTTGGGTTTTGCATACAAACTTGGTCACTATCACATGAAACTCAACAAAAAGCCTATCTAAGTTAATTAAAACATCAAATAGGTCTCCCAAAAACTCCCTTGTTCAATTTGACCTTAAAATGCATAAATGCAAAATTTCTCACCATGATTGACAATATTGACAACTTGGACAATCCTTGACACTTAGGTCCCAAATGACCTAACAAGACCTCTTAACCTATCACACCACACTTTAGGACCCCCTAGTCCTATTATAACACTAGTGGTTTGGCTAAGACCAATACAAGCCAAAAATAAAATAAGGATCTCTAAGTTACCATCTAGCCTTACGTAGGTGCTCTTGCACCAACAATCAAGGCCCATAGATCCTTTTAGAGCTGGTGTACCTTTTGATCCTTTCAGAGATGGAGAGACGACAGATGCAGGTTTCTTCACTGCACAAGAAACACTAGAACAACCAGGACAAACATCTCCTACTAAAATAATATCTTATGATTCTAATAAGTTGAGAGAGGAGGTGTTGGTTTTATTTCCAGTTTTTGCTGGTTCTCCTCGTTCCTTGTCTTGCCCTCTATCAAATTTTAGGTTTTCATGTCTAAGCTTTGCCAAAATTGCAAAAACCCTAAAAACCCTAAGTATCCAAGTGTTAAACGCTAAACTTTAAACCCTAGGTCATGTCTTATGTTTCACTGTTTCTTTTTCAAATCACTTAAGACATGTGTTTTAAAAGTTAAGTCACCTCGTCGCGTTACCCTGACCAAATATTCCAAGGCTCTTCCCAACTTTGCTTTTCCTTTGTGTCATGTGGTCTCGATATAAATCAGAATATTCCTTCAGCGTTTCGAGACTTTGCGATTTTCTTTTAGTCGGGTTTTCGCGAGATGTCATGTTATAAGCTTTATCAAAAATGGGACCCACTACTCAGTTGGGTGATCGCGGAAGAAATCAACAGTTATGTAAAAAGTTCTCAAACTTTGCGATTACTTCATGTCGCGTTGTCGCCAGATCAGGCCAAAGCTCACGGTTAAGCATTCTTTCAGTCGTGTGGTCTCGGAACATAATGGCAGTTAAGAGTTAGCTGTTCAGACTACGCGAGTAACTGTTTGCAGTTTGCGGTTTGACTCAGTCAGGATGTTGCCAAAATAGAATAATGTTTCAATCTCCCGTTATGCATCAAGTAAACCAGTAAGTTGGTGACATCTATCATAATGTAAGTGGATTGTCGGGAGGTCTCCAGAAGTAAGAAATGGATCCTGCAACTTTGAGACTAAAGGTCCTTTGCCTGTTGTCGCAAAGTCTGAGAAAGATTTAAGGGCATGAAGAAATATTAAGTGATTAAGTGACAGCCATCAGATGAAAGAAATAGAAGATCCAACGGTGGTCATGAAGTCTGGAAAGGAAAGTGCCCCAAGGAAAAATTCCTCTCGACTTGGCGGTTAAGGTATGTCGCACAGTCGCTATGAGTAAAGAAAAGGCACTTGTAATAGGTTAAGATAAAGTTGAAGTTATCTCCTGACTGGGTGACTAAAGGCTTATCGCATGGTCTTGAAAAGGTGTATAAGCATTCAGCGACAGAGCAATAACTGTGAATGTTAGAGATAACAGCTAGTCGCCAGTTCCCGGAAGGGAAGATGAGTTAAGACTAAACTGCTCACGACTTTGATTTCTTTTGGGTCGCGTGATCGCCAGAAGATCACTGGGGTCAGCCAGAGTTAAAGAGATGCATTGTCACCAAGTATCGAGATGAAACTATGGTTAAGAACAAATGCCCATGACAGAGAGACTTAATGCAGTCGCGTGGTCGCCTGATCATGAGATCTAAAAAATGGTAGCAGTTTCTTGATGTGACAGGGCTAATCTCTCGACAGCTAATCAGAGGCTCAAATTTTGATCACTGTGCATAAAGGGTAGCTGAGATGTGAGACAGATAGCAAATAAGCAAGTGACATGTCAGCTCTCTTAAATGTTTTATGATTGCTCCAAGGATTCATATTTGAAATTTTGATTTCTTGTCAACTTCGTGCAACTACGGCTAGGTTTTTCAAAGTTCATAGCATGCCGAATTAACGGCAGAACTGATGTTTCTGAATTATGAGTTGTGTACCCTAGATGATGGCTATAAGGAGTTAACAGTGCACTCATTCCCATTCACTGTGCTTTCAAGTTTTCAGAGCCAAGTTGCTTGTTTTCAGAGAAGAGTGATATTTTGAGCAGTTGCAGTGTATCTAGAAGTGATCAGAGATCTCTAAAGTTCCAGAAGTTGTGCTCTGAGCAGTTGGCTGATATTGGAGATTATATTTGTTTCAATATTGGTTAGAGGAAAGAAATTCAAGGTTTTGCAAAGATGAGTAGAGCTGTGAGCGTTGCTTCAACAAGTGGAGGCAGTGGAGAAGAACAGAAAGGAAAACCTAGTTACTCTGATGAGTTTCTCCAGCTTTTGCCAGGATCAACATAGAGTAAGAAAGCCGATGCTAGTGTCCTTCTGGATGATTAAAAAAACATCCGAGATGCGGTGACCCTGGGAAAAACAGGTTACTCTCTTTTCACATACTTTTATAAGAATTCAGATAAGCCCATCCCTATTTCAAACCCTTGGACATGTGGTCTGGCTAGGTTATTAGTTCCTGATGTGTTATTAGATGTTGACCTTTTTCTTGACCTGGCTAGTCACTATGATGCCCTCAAAAAGACCATCAAAAGGGATGATGGCACTGCCTTGTTGATTTTAAATAGAAACTCATTTATGCAAGCCTTTGGCTTATTCAGCACCATGTCTAAAAGAATTGACATGACAAGACAGGAAAAAAGATACAGTTCTAAGCCTGGAATTGCAAAAGGCTTGTTACAGAAGCATATGTTGAAAGAACTAAAAAATTATTTAAATCCTATGGTAGAACCCTATCCATATTATTTTAAGGACCTACTCTTTTACATCAAGTACAATTCTTATGCCTTTTGTAGAGAGTTGGGGATTGATGGAGATGCAGAGAGAATCAGTTTTGGCATCTTAATGATGGTTCTAGACCTGCAGGAGGTGCATTCAAGCACCAGTTATGATTATATTCAGCATATAATCGATGAAATTCATGAGGGTTTTGTTGCTACACAGAAGAAATTAAAAAACCCTAAGGAGAAGGAGCCAAAATTCTTGCATTATTCAATCCTGATGCACCTTCTTTTGTATTTCAATTTCACAATCATGGATCCCCACAATTTATCCCCTCAGAGATTCTATCAGGAACAACCAAATCCTATCTAGTTCTGGGTTAGGGTTTGGAACTATACTTCTAGGGATTGTGATTTTTGTGCATTCCAAAATTGGATTGTATATCCAATTGTGCAGAGTTTAGGGACAAGCAGGACTAGAGTCCCATTGAAGATTATCCAATTGCTTAGGCCTTGCAATTACAAAGAAAATTGGCCTGGAAACCACAACTGGTGTGACTTCTTCTTGGAGGAGAACTTCACCATAATCAGAGTATATGGGTGTATTCATCCACCCCATATATTACCTTATCATGTGCCTATGAGAGTTGCTGCTATGGAATTCATTTGGCAGCTGATGTTAACTGACAATGAGAACTTTGCACCACATAAGAAGGGGACTATAACCCCTAGGCAATTTAAGATTGCAAATTTTACAATTGGTAAAAATGCCATTGATGAAGTAGGTCAATGGTTGGAAAAGTTTAGAATGGGGGCAGCCCCTTATAGATATATTGACCCAGAGGGCTTCATGGCTGGGGTTAGGAAGTTGTACACTCCGACTATCCCTAATACCAATGTGCATTGTGAATGTATAGAGGAAGATTTAACAAGAAATCTCTTGGATGAGGATGACATTCATGTGAGAAGACTGAGAATTCAGGAGCTGCTGAAGCTGCAGACACAAATCAGAAGAAATGGATTATCATTTGGGGGTTTTTACCCTGATGTTTCCTATTTTGATAGGATTAAGGCTATGATTGGTAACTACTATGTGTTAGTAGAACAGTTGGATACGGTCCTAGATAAGAAAGGTGCTCAATCACCTGAACACTCATAATTAGAGGAGGAGAGTGGTGATGATAGTGATTATGCACATCCTTCTATGCTTCCTCTACAGCAACAAGCCCCAGAGCAAGAAATGGCTGAGATCCCACAGTTTCAAGGGGCAGAACAACATATTATTGATCTAACAGTTGCCACTCAGCCTGATGATGTGGAAGAGCCTACAGAAAAGAGGCAAAAGTTGGAATTAGGCTAGCCCTCAGTTGAAGGGTAAAATAAGAAAAGGGATAAGGCTAAGGCCTTAGTACCAGGCACCAGGTTATATGATCATAACCTGAGAAAAGAAATCAGAGAAGGAAAGAAGCAAAGGCTTGACTTAGAAGATGAGGTAGAAATACCACTCAGGGCTTGTGTAGATGAAAGGTTTCTTAACCAGTAGAAATTCCTGGATGATGACAACTTTGTGAAGATAGAAGAGTTTAAAGACTTTCTCATATGGCACAAAGTAGAGCAGCTAAAGTCCCAATTACTTATGGATGGGAAAGAAACAATTACCAATGAAGCTCTTGTGGCCCTACAAAATTATGATCCTGAGATTGAGGACATCTCTCCTGAGGATGCTAGAAAAATGGTGCTAGGAAGCGAGATTTTATTGGCTGAAGGCTGGGACCTGGCTTGTACTTTCATAATAGATCAAATCAGAAAGCAGCCTGACCTTAAGATGGTCAGTGAAGTCCAGGTTGGAGAAATGATCAAAGGATTTGGGTATAACCCAAAGTCACAAGCCTTTTCC
This sequence comes from Thuja plicata, assembly GCA_018584345.1. Taxonomy (NCBI): domain Eukaryota; kingdom Viridiplantae; phylum Streptophyta; class Pinopsida; order Cupressales; family Cupressaceae; genus Thuja; species Thuja plicata. The sequence continues at coordinate 321,947 of MU226463.1, forward strand.
ATGTGGAGTTTGAGCCCCAAAGATCAAAAGCCCCAATTAGTAAACATTCAAGAGAATATGGTGGGGAATCAGATGGTGTGGTTAGTACAGAATACAGGGGACCTAGAAATATCATAGATTATGACACACTGGGCTTAACTAAATGAGGATAAGACAAAGCAATTGTCTGAAAGGTATACAACTTTACTAGAAGAAACAAGTGCACTGTCTAAAGACAAAGACATGTGCCACATAAAACTATACCAAAGTGATCAGATGATAAAGACATTATCAAAGGAATTAGAGGCAAATCCTGAGGTTGTGTATGTGCCTGCACAACCACCACCTATGCAAATAGAAGACAAGCCTAAGTCAGAAGAGGCTGTGGAACAAAAGGTGGATGAAGAAAAGGGAAATGCAATAGCATTGAAAGCATTGA
>MU226463.1:358274-377164 GCA_018584345.1 Thuja plicata
TAAAGAAGTTAAGAGCATAAGCGCATAACTGGAATTGATCAGGCATCTATGTCACATACGTCAGTTCACTTTTGGATATAGTGCATATCTATTCTCAGGAGGTTTTAGCCTTCTTTCTCTTTGAGTAGTGAGCTCTTGGACAATGAGTCCTCACCCCTAATAGGGTTGTTTGTAAAAGACTCCTAATAGGGTCAGACCCTTAACCAGGTCATTGTACTCACATTGTAAAGACTACTTCTAATAGGGCAAAGAAACTTTAATAGGTTCATTATACTAGTACAATATTTGTGGGTACTAATTCCCACCAGGGTTTTCCTCTAATCTTGAGGTTTCCCCATAATCATATCAATTTTTATGTGTTCTTGTGTTTGATTTATGTTTAAGTTGTTGAATTTGAATAATTAGCTAAACACTGATTCACCCCCCCTCCTAGTGTTTCCAACAATTTTTCCTTTTCGCGAGATCTGTGAATGAACCTAAGGTTAAGAAGAAAGCTCAATAATTCAGCGAGGATCATAGATCTCATGTTTGATGAATGGGTAGCACTATATCTCTAGATGAAACTTGAGTTAAGAGACATTTAGAGATCTAGAGATAACACAGTCATGCAATCTCCAAATTTGAATCATGGTTAAAGTAAAGTCTAGTTAGGTTTATTCAGCAATTTAGAGATAAGAAACAATAAGTTATTCAATGTTAAAAGATAAAACAAAGGCAAGTTAGAGTTAAAATGATTGGATAATGTGTAATCTCAGAACAAAGCTAGTGTTAAGCTAACCATCTAGCGACTCAGCATAAGCCGTAGATCAAGATCTCATTATGTGGCTTGCGCTTGATCTCTGAATATAACCAGAGTTACTAGAAACATTCAGAGACTTGGAGATAACACAGTCATGAAATCTCCAAATAGACTGTGGTAAGAGTATCCTAACAATCCTTGTATCTCACCATTTGGATCCTCCAAGAAATAAGAATCCTAACCATGAAATTCCTGGATTACAAACGGGCCCATCCATAGTGATTCAAATTTGCCATGCTTGCCTTTCTCTTCTTTTCTGGCATTCCATTGTAACACCAGATCAATTATCTAGAATTTTCTTTCAGTTGTTCTTTTATCAAATAGGTATTTACATTTTTGCTGCAACTTCAGGTTTCTTTTGTGAGCTTCTGCTCTTATCTCTTCCAATTCCATCAATTGGTCCATTCTTTCCATCATAGGTTCTGGATTTTCCAAATCTTCTTCCAGCAGAAATTTGTATACTGGTAATAGATTGTTCAAAGGCAACCTTTCCGAACATCCATAAACCATTTCAAAAGGGGAAACCCCTATGGCCCTTTTTACCGTTACTCTATCAGCCCATAAGGCTAATTTCAATTTTGAATGCCAAGACTTCTTATTTTTATCCAAAATCCTCTTAATTATTTTCATAATACTTTTATTAATAGACTCAGCCTATCCATTTGATTGAGGATGATATGGCAAGGAGTAAGATAAAATAATGCCATATTGTTCACAGAAGTCCCTAAATTCCTCAGACCTAAAACACATGGCATTGTCCATAATTATCTTAGTGGGCACACCAAATCTAGTCAGAATGTTATCCATCAAAAAATCCATTACTATCCTGCTAGTTGCCCTCTTTGTTGGAATTGCTTCTGTCCATTTTGTGAATTAGTCTGTGGCCACAAGAATCCAACTATGACCCCCACTAGATTTTTCCATAAATTCACCTATAAAGTCCAAACCCCACTGGGTAAAAGGTGCTTCAATAGTCATAGGATTTAAAGGTAATGCTCCTGTGAATTTCATTTTAGCAGAAAATCTTTGGCATGGTTCACACTTTTGTATAAACATTTGAGTATCTCTAAAAAGACATGGCCAATAAAATCCAGCTCTAATTATTTTATGAGCTGTAGTTTTGGTAGAATAATGCCCACCACATGCACCATTATGCAATTTATTTAAAACCTTTTCAGACTGTGATTTATCTAAGCATAATAACAAAATCCCATCCTTATTTTTCCTAAACAAATCACCTTGTATCAAGACATACCTCTAGGCTTGCAATCTCAAAGTCCTCTTCTGATTTTCTGGCATATGATTTGGACATTTTGTATTTTTTAGGACAAACACAATATCAGTATACTAGGATTGCAATTCTATGCTAGTAAGATTCATGTTTATAGTTTGTTTGTCACTTATTGGGGCTGACTCCATATTTGTATGAGTCATTAACTTATCCAAACCCAAACCTCTCACCAGTTTAGTAACCTGAATTTCCAAATTGAATTCTTGGATCCTACTAATACATCTGCACCTCTTGCTAGTAACTTCAGATTGAGATAGTATGTCTTTCACTGTGGCATGTGGCACATAAGAAATTATTTTTTCACAAACAAGATAAGGTCTAAAAATATTGAGAGCCTTAACCAATGCATATGCCTATTTCTCCATTATCTCATAGTTGAGTTTAGCTGCTTGCAAAAATTTACTAAAAAATGCTATAGGGTGTTCAAAACCTTCATCATCTTTCTACAAAAGTACTGCGGCAATTGTCTGAAATGAGGGAAAAGAAAATATGGAGAAAGGATTTTCAAAATTTAGAGATCTTAGTACAGGATCATGTTGAATTGCCACTTTTATCTCATCAAAGGATAATTGAGAATTTTCATCCCATTTAAACTTTGCATCTTTCTTTAACAATTTAACAATGGGTTTTACAATTTTAGCAAAATTTGCAATGAATCTCCTCACAAAATTTATCTTTCTGAGGAAAGACTGAACTCCTTTTATATTCCTTGGTGGCAATACCTTGCTAATGGCTTCCACTCTTTCAGGATGAATTCTGACACCTTCCTTGGATACTACATGTCCCAATAATTTACCTTCAGTCACACCAAAGTGACATTTCTTTGGATTCAAAGAAATCCCATACTCCAAAGCTCTGGCAAAAATATTTTCCAGATGTTTGCAATGATCATCAACCTTTTGGGAATATGCAGTTAGATCATCTTGATATACCACCATAATAATATTTATAAATTCCTTGAAAGCCACGTCCATAGCTCTTTGGAAGGTAGCCCTTGCATTCCTCAAGCCAAATGGCATCCTCACATAGACATATGTATCCCATGGGGTGGTGAAGGCTATTTTGAATTGTTATAATTCTTGAACAAACACTTGGTTATATCCAGAAAAACCATCCATCATGGATAACAGATCACAACCAGTTACCCTCTGCAACATAGCCTCCATATTTGGCAAAGAATAATTATCTTTTAATGAGGCCACGTTAAGATTTCTAAAATCAAAACAGAGCCTAATATCCCCATTTTTCTTTCTGATAGGGACTAGATTAGACACCCAAGAAGAATTCCTAATTGGTTTTATGATTCCATCTTCTCTGAGTTTTGCCAATTCTTGTTGCATTTTGGGGGCCAATAAAGGTTTGATTGGTCACTGTTTCTGTCTGAAAGGCTTAATATCATCTTTTGATGGAATTTCATGTTGAAATAAATCTTCTCTGTAAGCCTTAAGGTCTTCATAAGATCAAGAAAAAAAATGCTTGAATCTTTTAAGTGGACTAATCAAATTAGTCCTCACATGAGGAGCCAATTTCTTTCCAATGTACACAATCTTGGGGTTACATTCTGATCCCAAATTTATTTCCTCATAATCATCCAACTTGGCAAGGGAATTGTGGCACACATGACTTTCATTATCAGTAAACAATCCTTCTAGTTGAGTCAATCCCTTAGGGATTTCATTTGTTTGTAATTGCAGAATTTCATTACCAAAAATAGTTTCTTTCCCATCAATGATTTATATCAGATTATTAAAATCAATGACCTGACTATCATAGTTATCCACACACTGAATGAAGTTTAGAATGTCCCCATCACTCTCAAAAAATTTCCAATTATATATATTATCAGGGATTGCAGGCCTGGTCTTAGTTTCCACAATAGATATCCCGGTTAGTGTTAAATCATCATTTTTCAAAGCTATATTAGCAAGAAAATCTGCCATGATATTTTTAGATCTCTCTATCCATTCAATGGAAAATGCATCAAAAAACTCAATACTATCCCATACAGCATGCTTGTATTGTTTCAACTTACCATTTTTGGCAGTATATTTTGCTCTAATTTGGGAAATAGCTAGCTCTGAATCACCAAAAAATTTCAATAATTTTATGCCATGCTTCATTGCTATTTCTAATCCCAACAATAATGCTTCATATTCAGCATTGTTATTTGTACACTGAAATGATAATAGGAAGGAATATTTGAAAGTAATACCTGAGGGAGAGACAAATAAAACACCAGCCCCTGACCCCTCTTTGGAGCATGCTCCATCAAAATACATCTGCCAGAGCCCTTGCTGCTACAACTTCAATTCCTCTATGATGGGATCTGTATTTTTCAATTGTGGCTGAATTTATTCCACTTTGAAATTGTTTATGTCCATGTCCACACAACAATTTACCATACTAGGCTGAACCTTTTCAACATAAACAGGAGATCTGGGTTCCCTTAGCAATTTGGCTTCTTTTCCATTAGCAAAAATGGTAGAAAAAGATAAATCCAATTTTACATGTCCTCCAATGGCCACAACACATTGTCTTGATAAGAGCATACCATAATGGGGTGGTGAATCCACAACCACAACATCTATCTTAAACGTAACTTCAGGGTAAGTAGCAATTTTCACCTCCAATCCATGCAAAATTCCTATTATAGGTACTTCCCTATTGTCCATGGCATAGAATTTACCACAAGTAGTATCCACATCTAAACCCAATTTCTTCATAACAGTGTAAGTCATCACATTAGTAGCGGCCCCTGAATCCATCGTACAATTCTTTAACAACATATTGTTTGTAAGCAATGTAACATAAAAAGGATCAATCTGATATGGCTCTTGAATGACTATATTTACTAAACAAATTGGGAGCCTATCCTTCTCTTCATGCTCACTTTTTAGTTCATCTTTCAAAACAACATTGTCAGGCGAAACAGGTAAGTCAGAAAATAATGAAAAGGCCGCCTCACTGTGTTCCTTAATTTTAAAAATTTCAATCAAAGGAACATAAAATTTCATCTGAGATAATGTTTGGTTCATATTAAAAGTTAAGAGAGATATGTTATCATCAGGAGGCACTTTACCTTTTCTTTCTTTCAATTGCCTTGTTTGGCGGTCATGAGTAGGGGTGACTTTATTTCCTTTATTCGAGGTATCTTTCTTTTGTGTAATTTCTTCACTTATAACTTCTGTAATGATAGGCGAGTCAAGTTGTTTCCCATCTTGATCAATTTTTCTATTCCTGAGCTGATATGAAATTCTTGCTTGTGTTACAGCACAAATGGTGAAAAATCTTATCTCTTATTCATTAGCCATCCCAAATTGGGATTGCTCTGCTTTAGTGCTAGTATTTTTCACTGCAATTGGGATCTCTTCTTTTGATTCTTCTTCTAAACTACCATTATCATCTTCAATAGTGAGTGCACACATATTTACTATAGGTTTCTCCTCGCCTTGATTTTCTTGTGTTCCAATGTTTTCATGTTGACCCAATAACCCTTGAGCTACTGCACATTGATATGGGGAATGGGGCATATTGCAGGCTATACACCAAGGAGTGTTTTCCACATTATGGGCACTATTGTTTTTTAATGGGTCAGGAATCTATTTTTTTTTGGGATCATTACGTTCCTCTGACAGAGGTTTCCCATCCTTCCACTGAGTCTTATAAGGGAAATCTTGAAGTATATAAGGTTTATCCTACCTTTGGAACTGTGGCCTATTATTTTGAAATCCTTTCTCATTCTTATCCACCTTGGCAGCAAGATCTTTCACTATAGTTACCAATGCATCCATTTTATCTTCTTCCCTGGGGCTCTTATTTGGCTATGTTTTTTATTCTTTCCACAGCCTATTGTCATCCCATTTACCAAGCTTGCCAGAAGCCCTTCTGTTGCTTTCTATGTTTATAGCCAACTTATATGCTTCTCTCATAGTTTGAGGGTGTTTGTCCCTTAGCAGATAAGCTTTCTTTCCATCCAGAGCATTACAATAGGTAGTAACACACACATTTTCATTCAATCTTAATACTTGAAACAACTTGTACATAGCCTTCTGAAATCTTGAATTAAATTTAGCAATGCCTTCATTAGTGAATTTTTTTAGGCTGCTGAATTCATTCAACATAAAACCAGAATTTATCTTGTCACCATATTGCTATTTGAAACTTCTAACAAATTCATCCCAAGAATAAATACTATGATCAGGCAAACCCCGATACCAATCTCTTGTGTCCTCAGTCAAGGATTGCACAGATAATTTCATTACAGCATCTTCATCTCCAATCTCATAATCATTCATTGTATCAGAGAATACTTTCAGATGTTCTTCACCAGTTATGGCATTATTCCCACTAAACTTAGGAATTTTATCCCTGACCTCATTAGGAATAAGATTTGGTTGGCTAGGGATCCCATCAAAGAATAGCTATCTATATCTTTCTAGATGATTGGGTCTTCTTTGAAAATTTGAAACCATATTCTGGCCAACATTCTGTGTGATACTGCTATTGTTCTAACTAATGCCCATATTGTGGAGGATAATATTTCTACTAGGCCCACTTATTCCTAACTGTGATACAACCCCTTGGGTTGCACTATGTGTCTGGATGTTTGTATTGGCATTATTGGTATGAACACTAGAATTGAATATAGGGATGGTCTAGTTAGTAGTATTACTTGTCACATTGGGATTGGTCATGGAATTTAGGAAGGCAATCCTGTTCTTCATCTCTACAGTGGCAGCTTCCAACTCAGCTTTTTCCAGCTATTTTGCAATGACATCTTTGGCTTTTCTTTCCCTTTCTAATTCCATATTAAGTGAAAATACATCTTGAGACACACCCTCTTCAATTTTAGGTTGAGAAAAACTAACCCCAGTAATCTTTTGTTTTCCTTTGTCAATATTTGTGTGTCTAACATTAGTTGCTGATACATTTTGTGTTACTATCTGAGGCTTGAGGGATTTCTGACTCTCAGAGTTAACAACTTGTCTCACTATAGGATCTATATCCTTGGGTTTACCCTCCTTGAGAAAATTCTCTCTTTCATGGCATTCTTTTCTCAGGGTATTTATGTCTCCAAAAAGCTCCTTATTTAAACCATGAAATCCTTCTTTTGCACCCTGAGTCGCCAACTTCAACTAAGCAACTCGCTTTTTTAAGGTTTCCCTTTCATTAATAGCATTTATAACCTCTTTTTCTCTTTCTTCATAAATCCTTTGCTTGATAAGTAATAGTTCCTCCAATTCCTTCCTCAAAAGGTTATTATCCCTGAGGACCTCCTCAATATCAGAACTAGAAGAATCATATATATTCACTTGGTTTTCTAGCTTTTGCTCTTCAACCCTCTCATAGGGAATCTCCTCAAAGTAGGAGGATGCTTCCCCCTTTTCTTGGAACATATTTTTTTGTCTAGGGTTGAATATGTCCTCAAAGTAAGCAATTGTATCAGATTCAGGATTTAGGGGTTTATTAATCTCTTTCTCAAGAATAGTATCTAATGATTGGCTTAGGCCTACTGACCTAGGCTTCTAGGAAGTATTATTAAAGGATTCCCCTTTTCTCAAGTGGTTTCTTTTGGAATTTTTGGAACTACTACTTTCTGATGTTGCCTGAGATTGATTTTTTGTGTTTGCTTTTGTATTCCTCATTATATTAAAAATGAATGTTCACACACTTAATCTGCTAGTACCCCCCTTGGAAATACTATAACCAATAATCGAAGTCGCCACCCAAATATTTGGGAAAAATAGGATTCACCTTTCCTCAATGATATTTGAGGATATATAAAATGCAACTACAAAATATGTGATTTCATAAACTGGACTTTAAATTATCTATATTATGGAATGTTGTTGTCAGACTAACCTTTCACACATTCCATGTTAAAATTCCCCAGTAGAGTCGCCATTTTCTATTGTTTCCTTTTCTGGCTAACATGAAAATATTCCTCAGAGGGTTCGCTCTATTTATCCCTGACACTGACCAAGCATAGAGTAGAACAACAGAAACAAGGTTTTGAAACCTCCTACACTTTGAGCTCCACTAACTTGGGTGGGATTACCCTTTAAAACTTAGAATAATAAAATCACTAAATTGTTCTAGTTTGTTATTGATGGAATTACAGGAACTGGTCACTGTAACTTTTACTAAAACAGACCAGAATGAAAATAAAGATTGATTCTAATAATGATAGTCATTTGATTAAATGAAAAATAGACCAATGCTCAATCCTAGGGCATGGAGTCATTTATGAATAGTTTTAACCAGCGTGATTAGGGATAAAACTTAAGGAAATTATAGGATCTGACACAAACATAGATATACCTTGTACATCTACCTCAGTACACTTAGGCAAATTAATCCATCAAATTCATTTTATACCCTAAACTTTATTAAAGTATCTTTAAGGTATTTTTATATTCTCTCCTTAAAAGAACCCTAGAAGTATTTCATAATCTTCCTGATAGATATATAAATTGAAACATTCTTAGAACATTCAATTTAGACAAAATTCAGAATGCTAAAATGAAGACAGAAAAATCCATTAAATGCTTCAGAAACTATGAACTGGATTTTATTCAAAAGTCATCATCACTTGCTACATTCAACAGATATTTCTCCAAAAAAGACAATATATTGGTTCTCAGAACCAAGGTTTACAATTGTCTTAGTATTCCTCTCAAAAATGAAAATGACTATATATTTCCCAGTAGTTTTGGAATCCTTTTATAGCATAAGGATGCAAAAAGCTACCGACATACTGGGAAGGTTTACAAAACTTTTTGCAACAACCTTGCAACGAACTAGAAACAAAATTTTGCAACCAGATACAGGTGGCAGCTTATTTGCAAAGCCTGAACAAGGTTTGTTTTTTGTGGTTTAACAATATTTCTTTCATCCTTAAAGCTTTGCCTCCCATTTTTTTACTTCCTTGATGGTGGGCCAATAAAAAGTCTTCTCTTCTTCTAGGTTAGCAACAACTTCCACCCACCTGGCATCCATGCCAGTTTTGGTCTCGGACACAAATTTGGCCATATCTCTTTCAACTTTGCAAAAGCTATCGATCAGTTCATTGCAATACTCTACATTCGTGTCCTTTTCCAAATGTAGCTTTATATCTTGATTTCCCAGTATGGCATCAAAACCAAATTCCCAATCTGGTTGTGCTTTCAACACCCCTGTTTCCTCATAAATCTTTGTGATCAATGGTGGACATTGATCACCAAACAGTTGCAACTTACTGTTTATTAAATCAGATTTGCCATTAAAAAAGGAAAAAGTATCATTTAACCTATTTACCATATCAATGGTGTCTGTTACTTTATCTAGGAAATCACCACTATACAACATAGCTATTTTGATTTTATCTAAAACTCTTTCCTTCCCTGACCAAAGTTTGAAGGTGGGCTCTAGGAAAACCATAGCTTTCGCAGCTATCTTTGAGGCCTCTTATAGGGATCCATATAATGTATATACTACATCAATTTTTTGCTTCAAGACTTCAATTCTATGCTGCAATATGAGTAACATGATAGACATAGCACTCATGCCCTGTTCCTATGATACATCCTTTGACTGTGTTTTTGCCAATGCAGAGTCTCCCTTAGCTCCTTTGACAACATCTGTCACAACCTTGGCTGCCTCTTCAAGGATTGGAGTCTTCTCCCTTTTACTTTCTTTTAATTCTTCTTTTAATTTGGCAATCTCTTCTTCTAGTGTGTGGTTCTTGACCATCACTTCCTCATGTTTCTTTTCCAGTGCCATCATTTGGCTAAAAGTTGTCTCATACTTCTTTGATAGGTCATCAACTTTTGCCAAATTCATAAATGAAACCTGTGTCATTAACTGAGCTATCTCAGTATCTGAAGTAGTTTGCAGATTCCATATCATCTTGTCAGCTTTTTTTTCCTCTCTGATGGTCATGACCAAGGGTTTCTGTGTGGCCGGAGCTAATGACCATATTGCTAGGGTTTTCGATTTTAGGTCAAAACATGATCCTTTTAAGACTTCATCCATTTCAAATTCTATTTTAAGCAAAGGTTCTACCTACCTTCTAATTTGATCAATAATAAATGTGGACTGTAAGTCCCAACTAGGCATCAACATCACACCACTATTTTGTACTAGCAATCTGGCTTGTTCCATAGTGTTTTGTTCAGTCTTAGGGTCATAATCTTGAAGTGTTTGTACAATTTTCTCATTTTTATCTGTACTTTCCTCTTCTGTAGTTATCTCTTGTCTCAAGTTTTTCTATTTTAACTTAACCAAGAAAGATTTGAACTCTTGAGATCTTATGAATTCATCATCCTTCATGAATTCATTTGCCATCATGACCCTCTCATCATCTTTTTCAAATAAAACCATTTGGTTGTCTCCTTGGCCCTCAGCTTCTGGCTCCTTCTGCAGTTGCCTTCTAAATTTTCTGAAGTATTTACCATGCTCTGAGATCATGGCTTTCACCATGCCTTTTCTATCTTGTACCATTTTATGCTCTATCTTCTATTTCTTCCTTGGTGGCTCTTTAGCTGAAGTGGCCTCTTCACCTGCTTCTTCTTCTTCTTCATGTTATTCTTCTCTTTGTTCTTCTTCTTCTTGATGTTCCTCTTGGTGCTCTTTATCATGTAAGGCAATTTGAATAGGGGATCCTTTGGATTTTGTATCTTTAGCACTGAATTGAGGTAGTTGTGACATCAAAGTTTCATAGGATTTTAACATCTGCTCTATCCTCTAGAAATATGGGAGATCAGCGAAAAAACCAGAGAATGAGTTATCTGATTCCTTCCATTTGGATTCTTCTCTTAGGAGGTCATTCCACTTCCTTTTCCTATGCTGAACTTCCTGTCTATTCAATTTATTCCTCACAATATCTTCATCATCCAATGGCTCATGGTCTTTGATCTTTTGCCAAGGAGTCATCCTTTTTAGGGCTGTTTGTACAAAATTCTCAAGATCACAGAATCTGGTGATTGCAGTAGACATTATGTATTTCTTTAAGAAATCATTTATTGTATCAAACATTTTCCTCCCAATAGAGAAATCAAAACCCACCCATAATCTAGGGATAAAGGTTCCCTTCTTGGGGATCCTCTAGAAATTCCTTATCTAACCAAGTAATTTTCTAGACAAATTCTAAGAAATCAATTCTGGGAGGAACAAATTTAGGGAGAATGTGAGGAGGCTGAGTGCAACCATATACTCTGATGATAGTTATGTAATTGAAGAAGAGGAAATCAGCCCAGTTGTGGGAGATGGGCCAATTAGGGACATACTCCCATGGTCTCATAAATTTTCTAACCTCATACGGAAGTTTGTTCCTGTCTGTTCCCAACAGATCAAAAATTGGATCCATAATCTAGTTGCAAAAACATACAAATGATGAATTGACAGAAGTACTATCCCACACTTGAGTCCATCTTTGGATTGGTGCCTCCACACCATATTCTAATACAAACAGCTCAAGCTCTTTTTCCATTGATGCTATGTTATAATATAAAATCATGTACATTAGATGAGAATAATGTTTGAAAGTGGGTGTTGGGTTATCTGACTATATTTATAACAATCCAACATGGATAGCATCAACTATGTAGCCAACATAATCATAATCAGTGTTGACTTCTGGGTGCTGGATGTTCATTGCCATCATAAGTATCTCTTGAGATACTGTAAAATCTCCATCAAGGCGTAGAACCGTACTCAAACCATAGATAGTGCATTTTACATAATGATGAAATAGAGATAAGTCAAAAGGTGGCTTGAAATTTTTTGGAATCTTCACCAGGTGCCTATCTACTCTGGGCATAAACTTAGGCATTTCATACTTCTTGATCAAATGCTCTCTCTTGACATAATCAGCTTTAATATTTTTCAAATCAATATCAGTGCATAATGCACCGGTAATTCCAAACACCTCAGCTACTGATCTTCTATCTATGGAGACTAGGGTTTCCTTATTCTTTTTCCTAATTACCCTAGCTACTGGGAAATAGTTTTTTGCTAACTCCCTAATAAGACCAATGTCAACATAGATGTCAAGCACAATCAATTTAGCCATATTCAAATCCCATGGATTGCAAATTGGGACTAGTTTGACCCTATTATTCCAAAAATAATGAAATAAAGTACTACCAGAGTAGTCTGGGGTTACCGGATTTCTGCATTGAGACCATTTATCGCTCCATTCTTCCTAATTTGCACTATTTGTATTCAGAGTTCCAGGCAGCAATTCGGCAAACTCTTCTGTATATTTCTTCAGTGCAACTTCCTTCTTCTTTCCAGACTCTTGTGAGGTAGTAGGAACAATATCTTGACTCATCCTTCTTTGAATTTTACTGTCTCAAATACAAATCTCCAAACAATTAAGCTTCTTACTCTTTGCAAAAAAACTTAGAATGCAGAAATGAGAGCTATATAGAATCAAACTCAATCATTTACACTTATAGCCATTAAGGACTGCATCTTGTCAACTTGAATTCCAAATTCCTGCACTTGCACTATCATGAAGATTTCATTCTGTCATTAATGCTGCCATCAACTTGCACTATTTGATCCTAGCTGGAAGAGAGTGTACACTTTTCTCCCCTCTGGCACTCGTCAGCCTGAAACTAGCCAAAATACTGCACTTTATTTACTTTTGGAAAGGTTCTTGGGAGTGAGCGATGCAGCCCTTTTTTAACTAGTCGCATACTCGTCATCTATCCTCACCCCACCTTTCACCTTCTGCAAGTGAGCGATGACCTAATCTGTACTTCATCATTTGTCAGTCGCATACTTTCTATCTTTCTACATTTTTCTTTTGGGTTCATGCGAGCTAGCGATATTACCTTTACTTCATCCCATCACACCCTTGCTATTCAATATTTCACATCACCTGAATCTTGGTGACTAAGTGAATATGCATCTTATCTTTCAGTTATTCCATAATCGCACACTTGCTGGCTGTTAAACTATAACTTTTGGATCTGAGCGAGTGAGCGACATTCATTCTTTACCATATACTTTATCTGGTCACTCACTCACGCTATAGAATACTCCAGCTTTCACTCATTTAGCGAGTGAGCTATGGCTTCTGTTCTTTGCTCAGTCGCAGACTTGCGAGCTTGAAAACTTCACTTTATTACTGACTGCGAGTGCACGACTGTTAACCTTCTTCTTTAGTCGCATACTCGCTAACCCTTTTCCTTTCATCTTTATTGATGGGCGAGTAGTGATGTCTTTCTTCTTTTAATTCATCGCACACTCACGAGTTCATTTTTGATCACCTCAAAGCATCAATGAGTGAGCGAGGTGATGAATGGTCCCATAGTCACTCAGTTGCACTTCTTTTAAGAACTTTGAATAATTCCTCTGCGACTGAGTGGTGAACCTTAAAATTGGTACTTCATATATTTACCGCATACTTGCACTGCAAAAAACAAGTGAGTTAGAACCTAAGCGAGTGGGCGACCTCTAGAACATGACCTCATCGCGTAGTCGCTAACTTATAATACAAACAAAAACTGATGCGGGTATGTGACTGTTTCATTTTTTAACAAGGCTCGCTCGGTCGCAAAGCATGATATGGAAAACATAACTTTACAGCGACTGTGTGACATAGAAAATTTTAACCCATCGCTGACTCGCTGGTTGAATATTTTATACAGTTAACTCTTAGCGAGTGAATGATAAATTTAATCATTCTTAACCTGCTTAATCGCTAACCTACAACCCGACTTTCAGAAGATGTTGTGATTGCATGATTTACATTTTAAAACATTCAACCCACTCACTCGCACAAAAATCAAGACCTGACATAAGGTCATTGCGACTGCGCAATTTTTTTAAAACTGATGACTCATTTCCCACTTGCACAACTTAGAGACAGGTTTAAAAGATTGACGTGACAAAGCGGTAACACTTAAATAGAACCTTAAAAAGAGATTTTTGACCTCCTTTTGCGTGGTAAGGCACAGGACTTTGAACCAAGAAAGCCTGGGAAAAACAAAGCTAAGAAACTTCAAAGAAATTTTAAAGCAGTGCTAACAATGGCTCCGACTGGGGAAAGATAATTGCAAAATTGTGATTAGAAGCAAGACCTCTGGGGAATAGACTGCAAACCTAAGCAAAACTGTACAAGAGCACACAAAACCCACACAAAAATAGGGATAACTAAACTAAAGTGCATGGAACAAGAAAACTACGAGAAGTAATGCTTCAGGAATTGTCCATGCACTGGCAATTCCTGTATCTCACCATTTGGATCCTCCATGAAATAAGAATCCTGACCATGAAATTCCTGGATTACAAACGGGCCCATCCATAGTGATTCAAATTTGCCATGCTTGCCTTTCTCTTCTTTTTTGGCATTCCATTGTAACACCAAATCATTTATCCATAATTTTCTTTTAGTTGTTCTTTTATCAAATAGGTATTTAGATTGTTGTTGCAACTTCAGGTTTCTTTTGTGAGCTTCTACTCTTATCTCTTCCAATTCCATCAATTGGTCCATTCTTTCCATCATAGGTTCTGGATTTTCCAAATCTTCTTCCAGCAAAAATTTGTATACTGGTAATAGATTGTTCAAAGGCAACCTTGCCTGACTTCCATAAACCATTTCAAAAGGGTAAACCCCTATGGCCCTTTTTATCGTTACTCTATCAGCCCATAAGGCTAATTTCAATTTTGAATGCCAAGACTTCTTATTTTTATCCAAAATCCTCTTAATTATCTTCATAATACTTTAATTACTAGACTCAACCTGTCTATTTGATTGAGGATGATATGGTGAGGAGTAAGATAAAATAATGCCATATTCTTCACAGAAGTCCCTAAATTCCTCAGACCTAAAACACATGGCATTGTCCATAATTAGCTTAGTGGGCACACCAAATCTAGTCAAAATGTTATCCATCAAAAAATCCATTACTATCCTGCTAGTTTCCCTCTTTGTTGGAATTACTTCTATCCATTTTTTGTAGTCTGTGGCCACAAGAATCCAACTATGACCCCCACTAGATTTTTCCATAAATTCACCTATAAAGTCCAAACCCCACTAGGTAAAAGGTGCTTCAATATTCATAGGATTTAAAGGTAATGCTCCTGCGAATTTCATTTTAGCAGAAAATCTTTGGCATGGTTCACACTTTTGTATAAACATTTGAGTATCTCTGAAAAGACATGGCCAATAAAATCCAGCTCTAATTATTTTGTGAGCTATAGTTTTGGCAGAATAATTCCCTCAACATACACCATTATGCAATTCATTTAAAACCTTTTCAGATTGTGATTTATCTAAGCATAATAAAAAAAATCCCATCCTTATTTTTCCAAAATAAATCGCCTTGTATCAAGACATACCTCTGGGCTTGCAATCTCAAAGTCCTCTTCTAATTTTCTAGCATATGTTCTATACATTTTGCATTTTTTAGGACAAACACAATATCAGTATACCAGGATTGCAATTCTATGCTAGTAAGATTCATGTTTATAGTTTTTTTCTCACTTATTGGGACTGACTCTATATTTGTATGAGTCATTAACTTAGCCAAACCCAAACCTCTCACTAGTCTAATAACCTGAATTTCCAAATTGAATTCTTGGATCCTACTAATCCATCTGCACCTCTTGCTAGTAACTTCAGATTGAGATAGTATGTCTTTCACTGTGGCATGTGGCACATAAGCAATTATTTTTGCACAAACAAGATAAGGTCTAAAAATCTTGACAGCCTTAACCAATGCATATGCATGTTTCTCCATTATCTCATAGTTGAGTTCAGCTGCTTGCAAAGATTTACTAAAAAATGCTATAGGGTGTTCAAAACCTTCATCATCTTTCTGCAAAAGTACTGCAGCAATTGTATGAAATGAGGCAAAATAAAATATGGAGAAAGGCTTTTCATAATACGGAGATCTTAGTATAGGAGCCTGTTGAATTTCCACTTTTATCTCATCAAAGGCTAATTGAGCATTTTCATCCCATTTAAACTTTGCATCTTTCTTTAACAATTTAACAATGGGTTTTACAAATTCAGCAAAATTTGCAATGAATCTCCTCACAAAATTTATATTTTTGAGGAAAGACTGAACTCCTTTAATATTCCTTGGTGGCAATACCTTGTTAATGGCTTCCACTCTTTCAGGATCAATTTTGACACCTTCCTTGGATACTATATGTCCCAATAATTTACCTTCAGTCACACCAAAGTGACATTTCTTTAGATTCAGAGAAATCCCATACTCCAAAGCTCTGGAAAAAATCTTTTCTAGATGTTTGCAATGATCATCAGCCTTTTGGGAATATGCAATTAGATCATCTTGATATACCACCATAATAATATTTATTAATTCCTTGAAAGCCATGTCCATAGCTCTTTGGAAGGTAGCCCCTACATTCCTCAGGCCAAATGGCATCCTCACATCGACATATGTACCCCATGGGGTGGTGAAGGCTATTTTGAATTGTTTTGATTCTTGAACTAGCACTTGGTTATATCTAGAAAAACCATCCATCATGGATAACAGATCACAACCAGTTACCCTCTACAACATAGCCTCCATATTTGGCAAAGAATAATTATCTTTTAATGAGGCCACGTTAAGATTTCTAAAATCAACACAGAGCCTAATATCCCCATTTTTCTTTTTGACAGGGACTAGATTAGACACCCAAGAAGAATGCCTAATTGGTTTTATGATTCCAGCTTCTCTAAGTTTTGCCAATTCTTGTTGTATTTTGGGGGCCAATAAAGGGTTGATTGGTCTCTATTTCTGTCTGAAAGGCTTAATATCATCTTTTAATGGAATATCATGTTGAAATAAATCTTATCTATAAGCCTTAAGGTCTTCATAAGACCAAGCAAAAACATGCTTGAATCTTTTAAGCAGACTAATCAAATTAGTCCTCACATGAGGAGACAATTTATTTCCAATGTACACAATCTTGGGGTTACATTTTGATCCCAAATTTATCTCCTCATAATCATGCAACTTGGCAAGGGACTTGTGGCACACATGACTACCATTATCAGTAAACAATCCTTCTAATTGAGTCAATCCCTTAGGGATTTCATTTGTTTGTAATTGCAGAATTTCATTACCAAAAATAGTTTCTTTCCCATCAATGATTTCTATGAGATTATTAAAATCAATGACCTAACTATCATAGTCAGCCACACACTGAATGAAGTTTAGAATGTCCTCATCACTCTCAAAAACTTGCCAATTATATATATTATCAAGGATTGTAGGCCTGGTCTTAGTTTCCACAATAGATATCCCCGTTAGTGTTAAATGATCATTTTTCAAAGCTATATTAGCAAGAAAATCTGCCATGATATTTTTAGATCTCTCTATCCATTCAATGGAATATGCATCAAAAAACTCAATACTATCCCATACAACATGCTTGTATTGTTTCAACTTATCATTTTTGGCAGCATATTTTTCTCTAATTTGGGAAATAGCTAGCTCAGAATCACCAAAAAATCTCAATAATTTTATGCCATGCTTCATTGCTATTTCTAATCCCAACAATATTGCTTCATATTCAACAGTGTTATTTTTACACTAAAATGATAATAGGAAGGAATATTTGAAAGTAATACCTGAGGGAGAGACAAATAAAACACCAGCCCCTGTCCCCTCTTTGGAGCATGCTCTGTCAAAATACATCTGCCAGAGCCCTTGCTGCTGCTACTTCAATTCCTCTATGATGGGATCTATATTTTTCAATTGTTGCTGAATTTCTTCCGCTTTGAAATTGTTTATGTCCACGTCCACACAACAATTTAACATACTAGGCTGAACCTTTTCAACATAAACATGAGATCTGGGTTCGCTTAGAAATTTGGCTTCTTTTCCATTAACAAAAATGGTAGCAAAAGATAAATCGAATTGTACATGTCCTCTAATGGCCGCAGCACATTGTCTTGATAAGAACATACCATAATGGGGTGGTGAATCCACAACCACAACATCTATCTTATATGTAACTTCAGGTTAAGAAACAATTTTCACCTCCAATCAATGCAAATTTCCTATTATAGGTACTTCCCTATTGTCCATGGCATAGCATTTACCACAAGTAGTTTCCACATCTAAACCCAATTGCTTCATAACAGTGTAAGTCATCACATTAGCAGCGGCCCCTGAATCCATCATACAATTCTTTAACAACATATTGTTTGTGAGCAATGTAACATAAAAAGGATCAATCTGATCTGGCTCTTGAATGACTATATTTCCTAAACAAATTGGGAGCCTATCCTTCTCTTCATGCTCACTATTCAGTTCATCTTTCAAAACAACATTGTTAGGTAAAACAGGTAAGTCAGAAAGTAATGAAAATGCTACCTCCCTGTGTTCCTTAATTTTAAACATTTCAATAAAAGGAACAAAAACTTTCATCTGAGATAACGCTTGCTTCATATTAAAAGTTGGGAGAGCTATTTTATCATCAGGAGGCACTTTACCCATACTTTCTTTCAATTTCCTTGTTTGGCGGTCATGAGTAGGGGTGACTTTATTTCCTTTAGTCGAGGTATCTTTCTTTTGTGTAATTTCTTCACTTATAACTTTTGTAATGACAGGCGAGTCAAGTTTTTTCCCATCTTGATCAATTTTTATATTCCTGAGATGATGTGAACTTCTTTCTTGTGTTACAGCAGCAATGGTGAAAAATCTTATCTCTTCTTCATTAGGCATCCCAAATTGGGATTGCTCTGCTTTAGTGCTAGTATTTTTCACTGCAATTGGGATCTCTTCTTTTGATTCTTCTTCTGAACTACCATTATCATCTTCAATAGTGAGTGCACACATATTTACT
>MU226463.1:378495-389141 GCA_018584345.1 Thuja plicata
CACCCTCTTCAATTTTAGGTTGAGAAAAACTAACCCCAGTAATCTTTTGTTTTCCTTTGTCAATATTTGTGTGTCTAACATTAGTTGCTGATACATTTTGTGTTACTATCTGAGGCTTGAGGGATTTATGACTCTCAGAGTTAACAACTTGTCTCACTATAGGATCTGTATCCTTGGGTTTACCATCCTTAAGCAAATACTCTCTTTCATGGCATTCTTTTCTTAGGGTATTTATGTCTCCAAAAATCTCCTTATTTAAACCATGAAATCCTTCTTTTGCACCTTGAGCCGCCAACTTCAACTGAGAAACTCACTTTTTTAAGGTTTCCTTTTCATTAATAACATTTATAACCTCTTCTTCTCTTGCTTCATCATTCCTTTTCTTGATAAGTAATAGTTTGTCCAATTCCTTCCTCAAAAGGTTATTATCCCTGAGGACCTCCTCAATATCAGAACTAGAAGAATCATATATATTCACTTGGTTTTCTGGCTTTTTCTCTTCAACCCTCTCATAGGGAATCTCCTCAAAGTAGGAGGTTTCTTCCCCCTTTTCTTGGAACATAATTTTTTGTCTAGGGTTGAATATGTCCTCAAAGTAACCAATTTTATCAGATGTCGCCACCCAAATCTTTGGGAAAAATAGGATTCCCCTTTTCTCAATGATATTTGAGGATATATTAAAGGCAACTACACAATATGTGATTTCATAAAATGGACTTTAAAGTATCTATATTATGGAATGTTTTTCTCAGACTAACATTTCACGCATTCCATGATAAAAGTCCCCAGTAGAGTCACCATTTTCTGTTGTTTCCTTTTCTCGCTGACATGAAAATATTCCTTAGAGGGTTCACTCTATTTATCCCTGAAACTGACCAAGCACAGAGTAGAATAAAAAAAACAAGGTTTTGCAACCTCCTACACTTTGAGCTCCACTAACTCGGGCAGGATTACCCTTTAAAACTTAGAATAATGAAATCACTAAATTATTCTAGTTTGTTATTGATGGAATTACAGGAACTGGTCACTATAAATTTTACTAAAATAGACCAGACTGAAAATGAAGATTGATTCTAATAATGATAGTCATTTGATTAAATTAAAAATAGACCAGTGCTCAATCCTAGGGCATGGAGTCATTTATGAATAGTTTTAACCAGCATGATTAGGGATAAAACTTAAGGCAATTACAGGATCTGACATAAACATAGATATACCTTGTACATCTACCTCAGTACACTTAGCCAAATTAATCAATCAAATTCATTTTATACCCTAAACTTTATTAAAGTATCTCTAAGGTATTTTTATATTCTCTCCTTGAAAGAACCCTAGAAGTATTTCATAATCTGCCTGACAGATATATAAATTGAAACATTCCTAGAACATTCAATTTAGACAAAATTCAGAATGCTAAAATGAAGAAAGAAAAACCCATTAAATGCTTTAGAAACTGTGAACTGGATTTTATTCAAAAGTCATCATCACTTGCTACATTCAATAGATATTTCTCTGAAAAAGACCTAATATATTGGTTCTCAGAACCAAGGTTTACAATTGTCTTAGTATTCCTCTCAAAAATGAAAATGACTATATATTTCCCAGTAGTCTTGGAATCCTTTTATAGCATAAGGATACAACAAGCTACCGACATACTGGGAAGGTTTACAAAACTTTTTACAACAACCTTGTAATGAACTAGAAACAAAATTTTGCAACCAAATACGGGTGGCAGCTTATTTGCAAAGCCTGAACAAGGTTTAATTTTTTTGGTTTAACAATATTTCTTTCATCCTTTAAGCTTCGCCTCCCATCTGTTCACTTCCTTGATGGTGGGCCAATCAAAAGTCTTCTCTTCTTATAGCTTAGCAACAACTTCCACCCACTTGGCATCCATGGTAGTTCTGGCCTTAGACACAAATTTGGCCATATCTCTTTCAACTTTGCAAAAGCTATCAATTAGTTCAATGCAATACTCTACATTTGTGTCCTTTTCCAAATGTAGCTTTATATCTTGATTTCCCAGTATGGCATCAAAACTAGATTCCCAATATGATTGTTCTTTCAACACCCCCGTTTCCTCATAAATCTTTGGGATCAATGGTGGACATTGATCACCAAATAGTTGCAACTTACTGTTTATTAAATCAGATTTTCCATTAAAAAAGGAAAAAGTATCATTTAACTTATTTACCATATCAATGGTGTCTGTTACTTTATCTAGGAAATCATCACTGTAAAACATAGCTATTTTGAGTTTATCTAAAACTCTTTCCTTCCCTAACCAAAGTCTGAAGGTGGGCTCTAGGAAAACCATAGCTTTCGCAACTATCTTTTAGGCCTCTTGTAGGGATCCATATAATGTATATACTACATCAATTTTTTTCTTCAAGACTTCAATTCTGTGCTACAATATGAGTAACATGACAGACATAGCACTCATGCCCTATTCCTGTGATACATCCTTTGACTGTGTTTCTGCCAATGCAGAGTCTTCCTTAGCTCCTTTGTCAACATCTGTCACAACCTTGGCTGCCTCTTCAAGGATTGGAGTCTTCTCCCTTTTACTTTCTTTTAATTCTTCTTTTAATTTGGCAATCTCTTCTTCTAGTGTGTGGTTCTTGACCACCACTTCCTCATGTTTCTTTGCCAATGCCATCATTCAGCTAAAAGTTGTCTCATACCTCGTTGATAGGTCATCAACTTTTGCCAAATTCATAAACGAAACCTGTGTCATTAACTGAGCTACCTCAGTATTTGAAGTATTTTGCAGATTTCATATCATCCTGTCAGTTCTTTTTTCCTCTCTGATGGTCATGACCAAGGATTTCTATGTGGCCGAAGCTAATGACCATATTGCTAGGGTTTTGAATTTTGGGTCAAAACCTTATCCTTTTAAGACTTCATCCATTTCAACTTCTATTTTAAGAAAAGGATCTTCCTGCCTTCTAATTTGATCAATAATAAATGTGGATTGTAAGTCCCAACTAGGCATCAGCATCACACCACTATTCTATACCAGCAATCTGGCTTGTTCCACAGTGATTTGTTTAGTCTCAGCATCATAATCTTTAAGCATTTGTACAATTTGCTCATTTTTATCTGTACTTTCCTCTTCTGTAGTTATCTCTTGTCTCAAGTTTTTCTGTTTTAACTTAACCAAGAAAGATTTGAACTCTTGAGATCTTATGAATTCATCATCCTTCATGAATTCATTTTCCATCATGACCCTCTCATCATCTTTTTCAAATAAAACCATTTGGTTGTCTCCTTGGCCCTCAACTTCTGGCTCCTTCTGCAGTTGCCTTCTCAATTTACTGAAGTATCTACCATGCTCTGAGATCATGGCTTTCACCATGCCTTTTCTATCTTGTACCATTTTATGCTCTGTCTTATGTTTCTTCCTTGGTGGCTCTTTAGCTGAAGTGGCCTCTTCACCTGCTTCTTCTTCTTCATGTTGTTCTTCTCTTTGTTGTTCTTCTTCTTCATGTTCCTCTTGGTGCTCTTTATCATGTAAGGCAATTTGAATAGGGGATCCTATGGATTGTGCATCTTCAGCACTAAATTGTAGTACTTGTGACATCAAAGTTTCATAGGATTTTAACATTTGCTCTATCCTCTGGAAATATGGGAGATCAGGGAAAAAACTAGAGAATGAGTTATCTGATTCCTTCCATTCGGATTCTTCTCTTAGGAGGTCATTCCACTTCCTTCTCCTATCCTGAACTTCCTGTCTATTCAATTTATTCCTCACAATATCTTCATCATCCAATGGCTCATGGTCTCTGATCTTTTTCCAAGGAGTCATCCTTTTTAGGGCTATTTGTACAAAATTCTCAGGATCACAGAATCTGGTGATTGTAGTAGACATTCTGTATTTATTTAAGAAATTGTTTATTGTATCAAACATTTTCTTCCCAATAGAGAAATCAAAACCCACCCATAATCTGGGGATAAAGGTTCCCTTCTTGTGCCCCTCTATGAATTCCTTATCTAACCAAGTAATTTGCCAGACAAATTCTAAGAAAGAAATTCTAGGAGGAACAAATTTAGGGAGAATGTGAGGAGGCTGAGTGCAACCATATACTCTGATGATAGTTATGTAATTGAAGAAGAAGAAATCAGCCTAGTTGTGGGAGATGGGCCAATTAGGGACATACTCCCATGGTCTCAGAAATTTTCTAACCTCATATGAAAGTCTGTGCCTGTCTGTTCCCAACAGATCAAAAATTGGATCCACAATCCAGTTGCAAAAATATACAAATGATGAATTAACAGACGCACTATCCCACACTTGAGTCCATCTTTCGATTGGTGCCTCCACACCATATTTTGATACAAATAGCTCAAGCTCTTCTTCCATTGATGCTCTATTATAATATAAAATCATGTACATTAGATGAGAATAATGTTTGAAAGTGGGTGTTCGATTATCTGACTGTATTTCTAACAATCCAGCATGGATAGCATCAACGATGTAGCCAACATAATCATAATCAATGTTGACTTCTGGGTGCTGGATGTTCGGTGCCATCATAAATATCTCTTGAGATACTGTAGAATCTCCATCAAGGCCTAGAACCCTACTCAAACCATAGACAGTGCATTTTACATAATGATGAAACAGAGATAAGTCAAAAGGTGGCTTGAAATTGTCTGGAATCTTCACCAGGTGCCTATCTACTCTGGGCATAAACTTAGGCATTTCATACTTCTTGATCAAATTCTCTCTCTTGACATAATCAGCTTTAATATTTTTCAAATCAATATCAATGCATAATGCACCGGTAATTCCAAACACCTCAGCTACTGATCTTCTACCTATGGAGACTAGGGTTTCCTTATTCTTTTTCCTAATTACCCTAGCTACTAGGCAATAGTTTTTTGCTAACTCCCTAATAAAACCAATGTCAACATAGACGTCAGGCACAATCAATTTAGCCATATTCAAATCCCATGGATTGCAAATTGGGACTAGTTTGACCCTATTATTCCAAAAATAATGAAATAAAGTACTACCAGAGTAGTCTGGGGTTACCGGATTTCTGCATTGAGACCATTTATCGCTCCATTCTTCCCAATTTGAACTGTTTGTATTCAGAGTTCCAGGCAGCAATTCGATAAATTCTTCTGTATATTTCTTCAGTGTGACTTCCTTCTTCTTTCCAGACCGTTGTGAGGTAGTAGGAAAAATATCTTGACTCATCCTTCTTCTTTGAATTTTACTGTCTCAAATACAAATCTCCAAACCAATAAGCATCTTACTCTTCGCAGAAAAACTCAGAATGCAGAAATGAGAGCTGTACAGAATCAAAATCAATCATTTACACCTATAGCCATTAAGGACTATGTCTTGTCAACTTGAATGCCAAATTCCTGCACTTGCACTATCATGAAGATTTCATTCTGTCATTAATGCTACCATCAACTTGCACTATTTGATCCTAGCTGGAAGAGAGTGTACACTTTTCTCCCCTCTGGCACTTGTCAGCCTGAAACTAGCCAACACACTGCACTTTATTTACTTTTGGAAAGGTTCTTTTGAGTGAGCAATGCACCCCTTTTATTTAACCATTCACATACTCACCATCTATCCTCACCCCACCTTTCACCTTCTACAAGTGAGCGATGACCTAATCTGTACTTCATCATTTGTCAGTTGCATACTCACTATCTTTCTACATTTTTCTTTTGGGTTCATGTGAGCTAGAGATATTACCTTTACTTAAACCCGTCGTACCCTCACTAGTCAATATTTCACATCACCTAAATCTTGGTGACTAAGCGACTATGCATCTTATCTTTTAGTTATTCCATAATCGCACACTCGCTGGCTGTTAAACTATAAATTTTGGATCTGAGCAAGTGAGCGACATTCATTCTTTACCATATTGTTTATTTGGTCGCTCACTTGTGCTACAGAATACTCCAGCTTTCACTCACTTAGCGAGTGAGAGATGGCTTCTATTGTTTGCTCAGTCATGGACTTGCGAGCCTAAAAACTTCACTTTATTATTAACTACGAGTGCACGACTGTTAACCTTCTTCTTTAGTCACATACTCGCTAACCCTTTTCCTTTCATCTTTGTTGATGGGTGAGTGAGTGATTTCTTTCTTCTTTTAATTCATCGCACACTCATGAGTTCATTTTTGATCACCTCAAAGCATTAGTGAGTGAGCGAGGCGATGAATGGTCCCATAGTCGCTCAGTCACACTTCTTTTAAGAACTTTGAAGAATGCCTCTGCGACTGAGTGGTGAACCTTCAAATTGGTACTTCATACATTTACCACGTACTCACAGTGCAAAAAACAAGTGAGTTAGAACCTAAGCCAGTGGGCGACCTCTAGAACATGACCTCATTGCGCATTTTCTATCTTGTAATACAAACAAAAACCTGATGCGGGTATGCGACTGTTTCATTTTTTAACAAGGCTCACTCAGTTGCGAAGCATGATATGGACAACATAACTTTAAAGTGACTGTGCAACACAGAAACTTTTAACCCGTCACTGAGTCACTAGTTGAATATTTTATACAGTTAACTCTCAGCGAGTGAGCGATAAATTTAATCATTCTTAACCCTCTTAATCACTAACCTACAACCCGACTTTCATAAGACGTTGTGATTGCATGATTTACATTTTAAAACATTCATCCCGCTCACTCACACAAAAATCAGGACCTGACATAAGCTCATCGCGACTGCGTGATTTTTTTAAAACTGATGACTCGTCGCCCACTCACACAACTTAGAGACATGTTTAAAAGACCGACATTAAAAAGAGATAACACTTAAACAAAACCTTAAAAATAGATTTTTGACCTCCTTTTGCGTGTTAAGGCATAGGACTTTGAACCAAGAAAGCCTAGGAAAAACAAAGCTAAGAAACTTCAAAGAAATTTTAAAGCAATGCTAATAGACTATTGATGTTTTATCAGATCACCAACTGGCATGTGATCTCCAAACAAATTCCAAGATCAAGGATTTCTTAAGAGATTAAGTGATAGTTGTAGATCTTGTTATATCCTTGGCTTAATCATGTGTTTGGTGTGCGATCTCCCAATTAAATCATGAGTTAGTGACCATTTTAGAGATCTGGAGATAACACATTTGTGCAATCACCAAATAGACCTAAGGTTAAGGCTAAGTCGAGTAAAGTATAATCTTGAGATTCAGCGTAGGTCATCGGATTAAAAAGGAATCAAGGGTTTTTTGTGTAATCTTGGGAGGTTTTGATGAAGTAAAGAAATATCATGAGATTTAGCATGGATCATTGACTAAGGAAAGATCTTAGGGTTGGTGCTAAGTCTTCAAGTAGAACCTGAGTTAGAAGAATTATTCAGTGACTTGGAGATTCACTCAGTCGTTGAATCTCCAGAATGACCATGGTTAGCTACGGTTAAATTAGAGCCAAGTAAATTTTTTTTTGTGAATAAATATCTATCATTGATTAGGATCAGATCTTATGGCAGGCACAAAATCACTTGAAGAAGTAAAAAATTCAAGAGTTATGTTGCGATCAAGAGGTAGTCCGTTAAGATGCGGACATGTGTTCAAGTGACTGAGAAATCTATGATGTTTGTGAAATCTCTGAATAAACCCAAGGTTGAGAAAATTGTTCAAAGACTTAGAGATGGCCTTTATTCGCCTGATCTCATAACAAACTGGAGTTAAGGCCAAGGATTGGGAGATTTAGAGCGAGCCATAGATTAAAAATAATATCAAGGGTAGTCGTGAAATCTCTAGACAAATTGAAAAAGAAAAAATGACTTAGAGACTCAGC
This sequence comes from Thuja plicata, assembly GCA_018584345.1. Classification (NCBI taxonomy): domain Eukaryota; kingdom Viridiplantae; phylum Streptophyta; class Pinopsida; order Cupressales; family Cupressaceae; genus Thuja; species Thuja plicata. The sequence continues at coordinate 386,282 of MU226463.1, forward strand.
GCAAGCCATAGATCAAGATCTAATCGTGTGGTATGTGCATGATCTCTAATTAATCTAAGGGTAAAGTGAAGCATTCAACGACTTTGAGTTTTCTTAGTTGCGTGATCTCCAAATAGACTCAGAGTTAACATAGGGTTATTCTTTTGCCTTGTTGTGAGATCTCTGAATGAACGTAAGGTTAAGAAGAAAGCTTAGCGATTTGGCAAGCATCATAGATCTCATGTCAAATGAATGGCTAGCGCTAAGTCTCTTAGATGAAACTTGAGTTAAGAGAAACATTCAGAGATCTAGAGATAACATAGTCGCACAATCTCTTGATTTGAATCATGGTCAAAGTAAAGTCTAGTAAGGTTTATTCAGTGATTTAGAGATAAGAAAGGAAAAGTTACTCAGTGTTAAAAGATAATCCATAGTCAAGTTAGAGTTAAAATTATTGGCCAGCGTGTAATCTCAGAATAAAGCTAGTGTTAACCTAACCATCTAGCGACTTAGCACAAGTAGTAGATCAAGATCTAATCATGTGGCTAGCACTAGATCTCTAAATATAACCAGAGTTAGTAAAAAAATTCAGAGACTCAGAGATAACAGAGTCACGCGATCTCCAGATAGACTAATGTAGGAGTAAGGTGAAATCATAAGGTTTTGTTCTTGTGTCATTACAAGAAAATACGGTAAAAAGGCTAGCCTATTAAAGAGGAAAGTTTCTGATAGGATGTAAGAAATCTCTTGAGCTATGAAAAAGTAAGAAAAACAAGCCAATCATATCGATTTTAAAGGCTTTTCACATATAATATAGTTTTAAAACTGAAAAAAGAACTCATGACTTTCCCAATTGGGCTATTCAAATTTGATTACCTGTCAACTTCAGGCACCACAACTAGGAAATAATTGATGTCAAAGCATGCAGAGCTATGGTAGAAGTGATTGAGTAACGGTCTCCAGGTTCTTGACTAGACTGGTGAATTTAATTCTAAATGATAAATAGACGCATCCTTTGTACATTTAGATTACCAAAGTTTTAAGAGTATAGAGCTAAGAAATCACATAAGTTTTAGAGTTTTTAGAGCTAATAATTTGTTGAGTTTAAGAGTTAATTGCAAGGACTATCTTATATCTGAGAGAAGAATTGTTCAGAGGATAATTCAGAATCAATAAAAATGAGTCAACCTGGACTGAGCAAGGCTTCAACTAGTGGATGAAGTAGAGATACAAAAGAGGAGAAAAAAGTGAAGAGAAACTACTCTGAGGAGTTCGTGGCTCTGCTACCTAGGACAAACCAAAACAAAAAGGTAAATGATGAACTTTTCTTTGATGATATGTCAAATTGTAGAGATCCAAATACTCCTCAGGTTTTTGGATATCATTTATTCAATTACTTTTATAATAGGGACAATAAAATTCTCATATTAAACCCATAGACATTAGGTTTAGAAAATATGATTGTCCCTAATGTCTTCATAGATGTAGACCTGTTAATTGAGCTGGACAAAAAGTATGATTCTCTTTCTAGAACTATCAAGAAAGGTGATGGGACAACTCTAGTTACTTTGGATAGGGAATCTTTCATGAAGTATATTGCTTTGTAGGGTATTAGGGATAGATGGGGGGAGTGAGAGGTTTCCTATAGATCTTTTGATGATCATCTTGGACCTTCATAATTCACATGCAATTACTGACTTTGACTACATTTAGTATGTTCTAATTTGAAGTTGTTTTTTTATGAATGATATTCAATTCGGTGAAGAGTAAAGAATAGTAGTTAAAAGTTATATAAGTACTAATTCACCCATCCCATCTCAACAATTACCTTTCCATACATTAATCCAACAATTGGTATCAAAGCTTGGACTCTTGAAATAAGGGTTTAACCACTTGAGAGTAAAGATCGTGACTATGGAAAGTTACAAGAAATCTAAGAAGATTGATAGTCTTGAGTTTGAGTTGGAGAGTGCATAATAAGTTATTGAAGATATGAAGAGCTAGTTAGAATAGTCCTTAAAAGTGAGAAAGTATTTGTGTAGTAAACTAAAATCCACACAAGAGCATGTTGATACTCTTGAGATAGCATTTGAAAGTAGTTTGATTGATGAAGTTGATTTGGCCATTGCAAAACTAATGGAAAATAACAAGACACTCACCGAGCAACTGAAATTAGAAAAGATAGATCAAGAATAAGAAACATTAAAAATGAGTGAGATACTTGACTCTAAGGGAGAAGTTGAAGAAGCATTGAGATTTTTAGATACCTAAATCTGATTACAAAAACTAATCACATTTAGTGCCTTCTTAGAGCATTATCAGTTAAGTAATTAAGCACTACCTAAATGATCTATGTCATCCCCTATCCCTAATTAATTCAATTAATTGACTATAGTCCTGATTAAATATTAAAAGAAACCAATAGCTTAATAATAAATTAAATACTTATTCATCCTATTATTGAATGAATATGTTAAATCATTTAATTCATTCATTAATATTCCCTTTAGCCCCTAACCTAACCTATCTCAACCACCTAACCCTGAGTTCAAACTCAACCCAACCCCTTCACACATGCTAACCTAACCAATCCCAACCCCTAAGCTTGAGTTCAAACTCAACCCAACCCTTTCACACATGCTAACTTAACCAATCCCAGCCACCTAACCCTAAGTTCAAACTAATCCCAACCTCTTCATGCATGCTAACCCTTCCTTATCCCCCTAATCACCCTTCTTATCCCCTAACCCTAACCCTAATTCTATCCCTAACCATGTCACATTCCTAATCCTTGATTAGGAACTCAACCCCCAAAGTCAAAGTCAATAATCTCAAGCCATTCTTATCCATAAGAATAAATATCTCTTACACCCTCATAAAT
>MU226463.1:425234-471441 GCA_018584345.1 Thuja plicata
TTCATATTAGAGTTTTTAGTATTGTTATGTTGCAAGTTTGGAGAGCAATTTTGGAGGAGCATTTGAGCATTTGAGCTTGGATATTGCAACTTCTCTCTTCTTGTCTCATTCTTTCTTGCATTCATGGTTACTCATGTAGATTAGATTCATGTTTATTTTCATAGATTAATCTTGCATTTACATTTACTTTCATAGATTAATATGCATTGTTATCATTTAGATTAATTTTATTTTATGCATTGCAATCATATAGATTAGATCTCATTTTCATGCATTCGAATCTCTCATTTCATGGTGTATTTGCAATAGACACAACTAGGTCAATCTGAGGGCCTTCATTTTACATTTTCACACATCCATGACTAGAGAGCTATGGATCGATATTTGAGGCCTCATTCTTGAGCAACCTTGAATGGAATGATTCATAGAAGTGTGACAACATTTATGCACACAATACTTTCCTTCAATAGGAAAAGTAGTATGGGACACAAGAAAACCTATAACCATACAAATATGTGAGCATATAGAGTCATTAGGTACAAATTTTGATGACCTAATGAATGAGTATTTTAAAGGTATTAAGGAAAATATGCAAGCTAGAACAAGGATACCAGAGAGTTTGATAGAAGAACACAAAGAGGATATATGTTTTATGGTAGATACTAATTTTACCTATATCAAACCAGTAGTACCTAGGAAGTCCTGGCTATCACCATTAGCATATTAGATCAAAACAGGACAAGCCACTGAGTGCATCAAGGCACTATTGAATGAACCAGTGGACAACAAGAAAGCAAGATTTGGTACTTATGAAGAAGCCAAACCAAAGATCAAGACAGATCTTGTTGTCAAGAAAATTGTAAACAAGAAGGATAAGATGGTTAAAAACTTAACCAAGAAATTTGTAGTTACTGAAGAAGGTGAAGAGGAAATAGAAGGAAAGGAGGAACAAACTGAAGGCCAGTAACCTATCGATGAAGATACAAAAAAGAATGACTCAGAGGGTACACAGTTAGATTCACCACCTCCTCCTCCACCTAAGAAAGAAAGAACTATAGCCACTTCAAGAACAAGAAGCAAAACTACAAAAGAAACAACTTCTTCACCACTAAAGAAAGGTAGAGTGAGAACCTACAAGAGAAAATCAGTCTCACCAAAGGAGAAATAGACCAAAAGGAGGAAATGGGTTAGGACAAAAGAGGATCCAGAAGACTCAACTATGGATGAAGCTAACGTAGATGTGAAAAAAGGGAAAGAACCCTTGATTCCAAAAACAAGTAATGAAATATGTAAAAACATCTTAGAATCACAGTCTAATTCTGATCCTAACATTAGGAAATGACTGAAATTTAGTACAAAGGATCAAAATAAGATTTAAGAAGCTATAATTGCTAAAATGTGCAAACACCATTATGTTCCACTACAATTCTCAAAATATGAGGTTCCCAAGGAACTAATAGAGAGATTGTCTGCAAGATGGACATAAGCACTACTTCAGGAAAAAGAAATAAGAGAAAGAGTACTTGTTACTCTTATGCCTTCTAATTCAAAGAAGGAAGAAATAAATGAGATGATGAAGAAGTATGAAAAGTAGTTCTCACAAAAAATGAGAGCATACGAATTTCTCAAAGGGAAGATAATAGATCTTGATCAGGAAAGCATTAAGAAGTGGTGCAAAATACTCAAAAAGCCCACTAAGGAAGCTAGCCTAGAGAAGGAACAAATCATCATCAAAGATGTACAAGATGACTCATCTATGGAATTGGATAAATAAGAGAGTGATACAGCAGGCCCCAAACATACTGAAGTTATAGATAAGTATGGCCCGACACTACTATTGACAAAACATAGAGTGAGGAAAGCCAAAATACACCAAGTCCAATTCATATTGACTTGAGTAATGAAGAAGATGTTGCCAAAGAAGATTTGACAATAAAAGGTAACATAACTGATGATATCAATGATGAAACATGGTTAGATAAAATCATCAATGACACTACAGGAAAAGACCCTACAGAAGAGGTGCAAAAAGATGAAGAAATCAATGTTGCATAGGGTAATATCGACAGATAGGATAAACTTACTGGCACTGTAGAGGTCAACACACCGACCAACATGAAAACTTTGATACAAGCTATTGATATTGAATCAAGTCAGGAGAAATCATCTAAGAAAGATGATGATATTCCCAAGAACATGGGTAATGATGAAAATAAAGATGCATCAGATACTCAAAAAGATGCAGATACACAGATGAAGGATGCAACCGACACTCAACAAGAGTTGTCTACTAAAAAAGACAAAGGAGAAGATACTAAAATAGATGAAACACTCAGAAAGGATGAAGAGAAAGAAAAGAGTGAAGAAGTCAAGTAGCATGAGAGCATGAATGAAAATGAAGATATATCTGTTGATACACCAAAGGCCAATGAAGAGATTTCTTCACAAAACCAATCAATGGACTCAGAACAGAAACAACAAGACACTTCATCTTCTCGACCCTCACCTACAAACTCAATCCAATCTTAAGGTCTACAACTGATAGTACACAAATCTACCTCCTAGCCAAAGAAGAAGAAGAAGAAAGTAATGAAGAAAGATATCTTGGCGGTAACACTTGATGAGGTAATAGAAATACCCAAGTGGGATGTATCTACTTTAGATACTGAAGCACTTCAAAATTTTGGAGTGATGTGTCAGAGAAAAGCAATACAGGAGAAGATGAAAAAGGCACATAGGGAAGCCCAAGCACTTGATAAAGAAAGGGACATTCTACATCAACTTGTTCCAGATATCAAAATTGAAAATGACATATCAGTCATGGAAAAAATAACAGTTCTTACTAATGTCATCACAAATCAAAATGTAGATGTAGAGAAGGCAATGGAAGAACAAGAAGAGATGAAGTATCAACGCAAACTAGTTGAAAAGATCAGCCAAGAAGTGGTAGGGAACAAGGTAAAGCTCTCTGAACTAGAAATTCAATAAGAAACACTAATTTTTGAAGTTGTTACCTTAGTTCAGAAATTGTGCACACTAGAAAATTTCACAAAAGAAAATAGTGAAAAGTTGTCACAATTAAATTCAGATCTAACAGCTAGTGCACAAAGTTTAACCTCTGATGCAAACACAATAAAATTGCATCATGAAAAGATCACAGAGGTAAATAGATTGAGACAAGAGATATGGGATGCAGAGACACAATTCAGAAATGAGGTTACAAAGCTACAAGCTCACATATTGCCAAACCTCACCACTCTACAACAACATATTACATATGCACGGAATCTAATGTCAACCCCAAAAATGTTTGTGGTAGACAGTATATATGACATGAATGTGAGGATAACACTTGAGCACATGGATCTTGAGATTTTAAAGGAGAAATGGGAGAAAATGATGGAGGAAATCAAAGCCTCACACTCACATTTTTGACAAGTTGTAAGTACCTTTGCCCTCATTATCAAAAAAGGAGGAATGTATACATATGCACAATATACTTTAGTAAAAAAAAAAGGAGGAATGTATAGATATGTAAAATATACTATATAAGGATATGTATAATGTATGTACAACAAGGATAGATATGTACATAAACTTACACTTACAGGCATATGCATAGGGGGAGTAATTTCATGACTAAGGAAGAAGTATATCAGTTTTTGATACTAATGTCAAAGGGGGAGATTGATGACATCAAGTTTTTCCATTAGTATACTTAAAGGGAAAAACATGATAAAGGTCATCAGTATAGGCATAACCGATGGAAAGAAAGCATACCCAATGAGATGAAAATGTCTATCATGAAAAATGCAAAGTATAGAATTTGATGACGAACATTGACAAGAGTCAAACCGATGACAAGCATTACTGACAATACAGTTTTGAGGACATCACCGACAGAGCAAAAAAGGCATACCTGATGAATAGTTCAATTTAGGGACACTGAAAGAGCAGAACAATGACAGAGAAAATAATGAAAGAAAACTGACAAAACTGACAAAGCAGCCCGACCATCAGAATTGACAGTCAGTTACAGAACCCACAAAAAGTGGATCTAACTTTAAATGTCAGATAAAACATTGTAATTCTATTTATAGAAATTTTTATTTTTTTTAACTTTACTTGAGGGTCAAGAAAGTAAATTGTGAATGTTTTAAAGCATCCCAATGGATCTAAAACATATCTAACTAAAGATCAAGGTCAAGTTGTAAACCTTGGGTCTAGAGTTAATTTGAAAAGTGTGAATCAAGAATAGAGCTAGAAACTAGTATAAATAGATGTTCAATCATTTGTAATAAAAAGGAGACTTGTAATCAGTTGAAAAATGATAGTATCCATGGAGAGCATCTAAGCAGTAGAAGAGAATTCATGCAAATTTTAGAAATGGATCAAATCAGTTATCAAGAACACAGAAAGGCTATTGACGAGCAGAGACAAGGTATCACTCAATCACTCAAGGTGATTACATTTACATTCTAAGATTTACAGGATTTGTTATCAGCAATTAGAGATTGCATTCACTATCAGATCAACATTTATATTCTAGTTGCATTCTAACAAGTACATCACAACTAAAAACCTTTTGTAGAAGGTGGACTTAATAGTTCTTTGATAAATCTCTTAACAAAGTGCACACTTAATAGTGTTGCTAAAGCTTCAAATGAAGTAGATCCTAACAGGTCTCCACTCTAATACTCCTAACAAGGTAGATCATCAGAAGTGATCAATTGTAAGCCTTAACTGGCTCCCTTTCTTATCTGTAGATAGTGAAGTTTTGTGGGTAGACATCCCCACCATAGTTTTTACTTCCTAATAGGAGTTTTCTATGATATCATATCATATCATGTGTTATGTGTTATTTACTTTCATGTATGTTTCTTGAATGTTTACACATGTAAAGAACTTATATTATGATTTCAAATACATATAGAAAGATGAACAGATAGATAGGAATAAACAAATCTGGTGACACAAAGATTAATGGGTCAACCACATATAAAGTTTTAGAGGTACTAATTCACCCCTTCCCTCTTAGTACATCATTCAAATAATTCCAACATCTCCCCCTTCCACCTAGAGAGGTTGTGGATGCTCAAACAAAAACTGTAGAATATTTTAAACTTAGAACAGAGTAAGTTGACAAGGATCAGAATAAAGTGGCTTTGGAAGCCTTATGGAAAATCTTGCAGCACAGGATTTATGTCCTGAAAGGTAAATTTGACTTGGTGCAAAAGGCTTATAATAAGCTACCTGGCCTAAAGATAGAGGTCAAAAGCCACATTGCAACTTTGGACCCATACCTTGGCACTGGGTCAGGAAAGGGATCATTTTTTGAAAGGTTAAAAGCCTTGCAACCCCATAGGACATATCTCCCTAAGATTGTTTTTCCAGTGGGAGAAGTAATTGAAAAAATTGGAACAACATTGGCTTTCTTTATAGGAAAAGATAATCAAATTCAAGCAAGGATTAATATGTTTGGCCAAGATTTCAACAGGTTTATTCCTCCAATTAAGGGAGAAGATGGTAAGATCAAATCAATGGAATAATGGAGAAATGATTTTGACACTCTATTGCCTATTAAAGAGGCATTTGTAAGAGATGACAGTGCCCTAGATATGGACAAATTAAATAAGACCTTGAATGAAGCCTTTAAAGGAGAGACAAACTTCATGAAGTTTATTACAAATGTTAAGGTCATAACAAATGCCAAATGAGATAGGAAGAAGGCAAAATTATAGAGCATTCATAGTTTTAATTGGCCCTCTGAGGTAGAGGTCACACAGTGGGATATCATCACAAAGCCGAAGAAGAAAAAGCTAGAAACCATTGACTTGGATGTGTTGGATGAGGAGTAGAATGACACCTAACACCTAATCAATGAGCACATGGAGGGTAATCATCAGAAAGAATAGTGTAAGTTAGCCTATATTGGCGATCACTAGGTCTCACAACAACCTTAAAAAGTTACCCATAATATCCTCGGACAAAGGTGCCAACTGCCAAATATTTGGAATCATATAAAATCATCTACTCAAGTGTTTTCTCCATCGACTGAAAGTGTAATTGTAATTTTTTCTTCTAGCCCTTTTAGGTTTAGCCTAGCCATCTGAAGCTTGTTTCATCCTTTCTCTCTAAGGATTCCAAGATGGCTAGTGCTCTCTATCACTAGCAAGTTGTAAGATATTTCAAAGGATGATGAATTAAGAATAGCGAGGCAGACTTCTAAATTTTGTCTATTTTCAAGCTTATGTCTCTCTGAATGTATTGAAGCAAAAGTATATTAATAAAATACAGTGACATTTCCTATTTCACATAGATTATGTCTTCTTGTATTTTTGTTTATGCTCTTGTATGTTTAATCTATGATGTCTTCTTGTATTTTAAATGTACTGATTATAAGGTAAATGTGTGATTATTTGTAAGTTTCGTTCAAGGAGGGAGTAAATCTTATGAGTAGTTCCAAAGGGATAAATATTAGTATGATCATTTGATACATGGGTGTGGGAATGAGAAGATAGTTTGTAAGGCACTCTAGCTGGGATTCATGTGTGTTTCAATTAATTAGTTTTAGTGAATGTATATCTCAATTGACTCTTTGCCTGGGATTAGGCACTAGTCTAGGTTTTGATAAGTTGTTATCATCATCAATCTTAAATCTACATAATATTTTACTTTCTTGTTATTAAGAACATTCATGTTTACTAATTGTATTGAAGGACACAGTTCATTTTATTGATTCCTTGTAGAGAGAAGCATTAGGTTATCCTTCTCGAGTCTAGAAATCTAAAAAGAAGAAGGATGAGAATCCTTTTTTCACTGTTATTTTCTCTTGTCAAGTTTGTGGTCTGGCTTGTTAAGCTCTGCATTAAACTGATCATAGTCATTTTCAAGATGTGTTATCAGTTGTTGCAGTAAAAGGAAAGAAAAAAATTAGTGTAACCCTTGATCCACTGTTAAAGATTACTAATAAGCAGAAAATTATAAAAGGTACACCCACCTAAGTCTGTAGAGCTCAAAGAAGGAGGATTAACCCTCATCAATTAGACTTTTACTTGTATGAATCAAGAGTTGGGAATTTAAGAGTCAAGCATATTTGCTATATTGAGATTCTATAAGAAAAATTACTAATAGATAGTTTTAAACAAGAATAGCTGAGAAAGAAAATGAGATCATGAGGATAACACAAGTACAATATAAGATCAACTAGTGAGATCAAATCTAGAATTGAATAGGAAAGAATTTTAGAATCAAGAACTGAAGTGTGAAGCAGAAAGATTGGCCAGAGAACTGAAATCTAAAAAAGAATCCAATGACTTACTAAAGAGAAATGAAGAAACACTGAGATTAATGGATGCATAGCTTAAAGATCAAAGACAATCGAAAGGCAAAATTGGACTTGGATTCAATAGTGAGAGCACTACTGAGAAAGGTGAGTTCTCTAAACAAGCTGAAAGTCAAGACACTTATGCCCCACCAAAGTCAAACAAGCCTAGTTGCTATTGTGGGAAACTTGGACATACTGCAAATGTATGCAAAAGAAAAAGGGGTAAGTCACCGAGTTCACCTAAGTTTCATGGATATTGTTTTAAGTGTAATAAGTATGGGCACCGAGAACTTAAATGCAGATCAAAGACTGTAAACAACACAAGAAAGATAAATTCTAATGGATACTATAGTAAATAAAACAAGTATGGTCACAAATATGAAGAATGAACATCACAAAAGAGAAATGGAAAATGGGTACCGAACCAAGAAAATATTCCAAGAAACTAATAGGGTACATCTCTATCATGGGACTAAAATACACAGATATCATGTTTAGACTGTTGAAGGTATCAACGTATTGCTGCAAACTGCATGTTGCTACATAGAAGGAACAATAGGATATCTTGGAGAAACCCTAGCATTGCATTCTTTCATTGTCACAAGCTAGGTCACCATACCAAAGACTGCAAGTACTAAGGCAAAGCTCCTACCAAGGAAGAAACATCCAAGAAACCAAAAGTGAATTTTGAAGAAATGAGAGATCAAATGAATAAGACATGGAGAAGAAAGACTATGGATGATGGAACATCATTCAGGATAGTTGAAGGCACCTCATCCTCCAAATCGGGTGCACCCAAATCTACCTAATTAGTTATGAGGTATGAGTAGGAACTACAAGTTAAATTTCAAATAATAAATGGGTTCCTAGTATATGTGCAAAGATCCATATGAGCATACTTAGATGCATTTGGATACATATTGTTGAGTTTATGATTCATAATTCATTTAGTGAAAGGAAATGACAAAGGAAATTGGTAAATTAAGTCAACAGAGCATTAATTATTATTATTATGACTATTGGAAACCCTAAACCAAGAAAAAAACTATAAATAGACCTCATTGTCTATTATTGTTTCTTCCTATTTTTTAGAGGATTGTGAACAGATTTGCAGAATTGAGTCTTCAAGAAAATTTGAGCAATTGTGAAGGAAATCCTAAACTATTTTGAGTATATTTAAACCTAATTAAGGTATTTGTGGTGTTTCCCTAGCTGTGTTAGTGCAACTGAGTTGTAGACGCAAAACCTATTTTGGAAGATTTGTTTTTGACAAGAGGATATGGCCCTAAAAGCTTAAAACCCAGTTACAGTTAAGAATGTTGATCCAGTGAATCCTAAGTATAAACTACCGCATACTAAGGCATCTAAAATAGACATTATGGTAGCACTTTTGTCCATTCCAGACAGATTTTTATTGATCAAGGACGTTCGCATGTTTATCCATTATAAAGTTGAGGAGATCTATGAAGTAGAAATTAATTCATCTTACCAGAAGTTATGTGCAAATAGGAAACTAAAGAGAGATCATGTTTATCTGGATTCAAAAGGTTTGGCACATGCCCTACATATCCCAAGGGTATTCAAAATCAAGTGGATAAGGATGGTCCTTAGTCGATTACATGACCAATTTATGTGACTAGATCAGCCTATGAAGATCACAAAGGATGTCTTGTACATTGTGACAAGTTATCTGATCGACGACAAGCCTAAAGATATCAGACAGATTGAGAAGAACAAGCTGAATGAGTTAACCAAAGCTAAATGGGATGGAAGAGGTCTAAAGATTTATATTTTTGAAGACCCCAAGTTGAAATTTTCATGTAACATCTTATCCTACCGATTATTCCAATCATCCCGAGTGGACATTGTACCTTGTGGAGTTGTTTATTTGGCTTACAAGATTGTAAAGAAATATATGAAAATTGATATATATGAGATATTGTTGAAACAACTTGAAGGAAACATGAACACTATAAGGGAAGAAAAGACAAACACATTGAATTTTGGCTCACTACTGGTATGTATATACTTTTATTTTGAGAACTTATTTCCATCTATTGGAAATGTGACATGGAATGTTGATAAGACTATCATTTATCAAATTAGTGAGTACATTTAGAATCTAAGAGATAATTTTGACATTGTTATGAATGATTATTTCTCTAAATTCAAAAAAAGAATGCATTAGAAATTCAAAGTTCCACATCAATTAATTGAGAAATATCATGACACTATTTGTTTTGAGGTAGACACCGACTCATGTATTTTCAAGATAGTTGAGCCTAAAAGTATCCGGATATAGCCTATGGGATACGAGATGGACATAGACATTGTTTCTCAACAAATTGAGACTATTCTAGCTAAGCATGCTTATAAAAGAGCCAAGAGATATGGAACATATGAAGTTAAGGCTAAGATTAAGAAAGGTATCATGGTACCTAAAATTCAAAGAAAATCTAGCAAGATGATTGCTAATCTGCCTGATAATTTGGGAATCAATAATGAAGAAGATGAGGTAGGACCCTCTAAAGTGGAAGGAAAGAAACCATAAGTGTTGAAGCCTTCACTAAGCCCCAAATCTACTAGACCATCAACAAGGTCTACAACCTCACCAAAAGAAAACAATAATTCTGTTAAACCAAAAGGGAAACATATATAAGAATCAAGATGAAAAACACTAGATTGAGGAGAAGGTTGAAGTTAACACCAGACAGTGACAAAGAGACTGAAGATTTAACCAAATTCAATGTTCTGAAAAAATGACCTCCACCACCAGGAAATATAGATGAAATGTTAGACACAATGAAGAAGTATGGAACATTTAGAGGAATGAAGAAAGAAAAAGACAATACTCAAAGTAAAGAGAACAAGGTAAAAATTGAAGATGCAAGTGTTTACTCTTTACACAAATTCTAATACATGCCATTTGAAGTTACCAAGTTTTTTCCTATTGAGTTATACAACAACATATATCCAAGATGGAAATATGCTATGCATGCAAAAAAACAAATGATAGAAAGATCTCCCATGCTAAATGTACCAAACCTATCTATACAAGAAATTGAAGAGACATTGAAACAATATTCTGAATGATTCCTTGTAAAATGAAGATCTTTAAGGATTATGATAGGAGAATTGGAGCAAGTACAGATAGAAACTGATGCAAAATGGAGAGAGATATTCAACATCAAAGAGATTGAATCTCAAGCTGAGAAAGAAAAGGATAACATAACCGATGAATTTGTCAAAGATGATCAAGGTAAGAGTAATCCTATTGATTTAAGAATGGACACCGATGAAATTATCATTGAAGAAATCACTGACAAAGATCCAGGAGATGATATATCACTAGATAAATATTTTATGGCCACCAAGGACACTGATACAGAACTAATGAATGTAAGTGATAAGGCTACTACTGATCCATTCATGCAGCCTATATTAGAACAAAAACAATATTATCACACAAATCAAGGTGATAGTGTTACAACTATGGATACAAAAGAGGCAGCCACCAAACCTCAAAAGGAAATAGAACAAACAAAAATGATCAACCAATGGAAATAGAGAAAGAGAAGGAAAAGGAAATAGAGAAAGAAAAGGAAAAGGAAATAGAGAAAGAGAAGGAAAGAAGTGGAAGACACACAAAAGGATATAGCTATTGAGAACCTAGTGGCACTAAACACCGAATCAGTTCCCCAACCAAGTCTATTGTACAACAACAAGATCTTGATAAAGGTTAACCAAAGGATCAAACTTAACTAAAGGAAGCTGAGAAAAAACAAGATGAGAGGAAAAAGGACACAATACAAGAGAAAAAAATAGAGGAGAAATAGGAGTAGAAGAAGGTGTTTATGTGACTTTGTGACCGACTCCTCCAATAGAGATAAGTTGTCACCAGGTACTAGAGTACCGACCAACTCCTCCTATAGAGGTTTACCGGAGAATGAATTCTCCTAGCCTCCAAGCACCTGGTAGTCGGGTCTTGATGGTGCAGGGGAGCTAAGATGGGTAGGTGACTATTGTGTGAGGGGATAGCTAGTTTTTACTCATCTTATTCGGGGATTTCAAAAGGGGATGAGGTTTCCTGCAAGAATCTTAAATTTTATGAAGAAATTACAAAAGATAAACCAGAGTTAGAATATATTTCTACTTATAGTCATACGATACATATTCAAACATCAAAAATACTCCAATGCAGGAAAATAAAATGAAATACCGGATACACAAAGAACTAGCAATTCATACACATCCAGTAGCAAAGCCAGATAAGATTATTTAATTAAATACAAAACACCGGAGAAAAGGACATAAGAAAACATACAGCATGAAAGATATTCACTAACTTTGGAGATCAGAGCAACACATAACACATGGACACAAGTTGTTCTTCTTTCTTTCATTAACTTGAAATGGTTCCAACATCAATGGCGAGTAAATTCATGGCTCCAAGGGAGCATTAAGCTACTAAGAAATGATTGCAAACAAACTTATAACTATAAAGAATTTGAAAATTCTATTGCTATTTCTATTGGATGGAGAAATCGTCAATTTTTTCAACCCTTGTTAAGGCATCGGTCTTGTTATTTATAGACAAACTTGACCTAATTTACATGTACACTTGGTGAATAAAATACATTATCTATGGCCAGTACTACCTGCACCACTTACAATCATCTCGGGATGCACAATGTTCTGACAAGATGGAAGAAGAAGAAAGGGGAGAAATCAAGAAGAATTGGCCTAGAGAAGAGGTTCGTGGTACTTTATAGAAGAAACTTGCTTATTCCAGTAACCTAGGCCATACGCCTCATCAATGCCAATTGCAGCTCCCTATCTTCAAGGCGCGTTAAGTAGTAAATACGGGAGCGGCACCTTGGGGGAATAAGAAGACATCTGTCATAACCATCCCATCCCTTGAACCTATCACCATCTGGATCACCTGCACTCTGACTCTTATTAATTTCTAACAGTAATTGGTCATCTCCAGGGAACCTTGACATGGATTACTACAAAAGAATACAAAACTAGGACCTGAAATTCTAGAGTTTGGGAGCTTACGCTCAAAGAATAATAAGTCTTCAAAAATTTTCCTGCTACCATAAATATCTTGAGACGGGAAGATTTTACTATTCTTTACATTTTTAGATTATCTCCAAAATCTAGAGAATTCCCTCCTCATCTATTTCTTTGATGCAATATCGGTGGTCGTTGGCTACTTCCAACTGATCAACCAAATCTCTGGCCCCTTCCTTGAACTCTAAAGCCACCTTCACTACATCATGGGCCCAGAGCACCATGCGGGTGAGATGTGACATCTTTTCTCCAACAAAATATCTGGGGGTCCAAAATCGTGACTCCATTATTTCATCAAACTTGCTCAAAATGAAATCCACCAGAGCACATGTCTCGGTGCTAAAGGGATCAACTTCTGAAACCCTTGTAACAAATGTTGCATATGAATTTAAAGAATTTTGAATTTCCAGGACTTTACCCTTTAGGGCCACTACTAGTTGCTTACATGTCTCAACTTTAAGACCAAGTCTAGAGTGCTGGGCCTGAAGGTACCCAAAATTTTCATCCCCCAAAATTCCTGTCTCCGTGACGGGCTCTTCCTTGAAATTCATTATTTCTTCTAATTCACTCCTCCATTATTTATATTTCTCTATCTCCCCCTCCCACTAGGAAATGACATCGTTTACTTGGCCCTAGGTGTTATTGGCATAGTGGAGGTCTAGCAATGTGGCTATCAGGAAATTCCTTATGGCTCCTACCTGCTCAGTCACCCAATCATCTATTGGTTGCACTTTCTTCTTCATGGTTCTCAGTGCGTCTATATCACCCTGTAGGAGTGGTGTTCCAGATGTGGAAGCTTCTGGAGGAATTGCAGTCAATGTCTGCATCAATTCTGTAAGAAGCCCAAGGAGATTTTCATTTTTCTCTTTTGCCTCCTTTAGCTTCTGGGCCTTCTTATCATACCGGGCTTTGATTTCCCAGCTGGCTTCTCTCAATAGGTTCAATTCCCCCTATTTTTCTCTCCTCCCCAGAGGTACCTCTATGATTTTGTATTCTGCAACTCCTACTGGTGCCTCTTCTACATTTGGTAGAGGTGTCATTACTACTATGACGGTGTTCCCTCCCAAACAAGTCTGAAGGTTATGGAGAGTTTGGGCCTTCTTAGGCTTCTCAGCCTCTTGGTTTTAGGCCATAATCTTTTCTAGAGAGAGAGGGACTCTTTCTACCTTCGGGGCCTTTCTCTTCTTTGATTCCAACAACCATTATGGCGGTTGGGATGGTCTCATTGCCAGGGCCTAGACACTTGGGTCCTCTTTAGGAGTTTGTTGTTCTTTCCCGACATTTGTAATCTCTGTGGGATCATTTTCTTTATCTTTGGAATTTCTCAGATCTCCCACCTCAATGGTATCTATGTCCATATCTTCGGGGTTCTCCCCCACATTCTATTGTTGGGTTCTTCAGCATTCTCTGCCAAGACATTCTCCTTTGGGAGCCTATTTTCTGGAGGGGTCAAAGGTGTCCGACCTAGATCTGGTTGTTGCACTGTGGAGACTACCTTTCCGAATGTCGTATCCTAGGGTAACTGATCACCCAAGGTATCTGGAGGCATTTGGAGCGTGATGACTGGGGGTACAGTTGTTCCCAAAGGTCTAGTTTCCCTAGCCATAGTCAGCTACTCATCTTGTATCTGCCTTCCTTCTATCTTGGTTCCCTAAACTGGCATTTCTTCCACACTTGGTGTTCTTTCCTGTTCCTACTCCCGGGTCTCTTCTTTTAGGGTAAATTATTTTTCTTGTCTTTCCCCCTCTCTGGGGACATTTTCTACCTCTTGTACAACAATCTCTTCTACCACCCTCTCCATATCTTCTTGTAGACTTACCAAGTCATCGGTTTGGAAGATGTCATCAAAACCATCATGGGGAGGGGAAGCCTCCGGATGATCTTCTACTTTGGGGGAGGAAGGGATAAGATCCACAGGAATATTGCCTGATTGTCCAAGGATTGCATCTGTGCTCTGTGGAGGGTTATCCATGGTTTTATTCCTTTTCCTTGTTTGCAGCAGGACCCTGACATCCAAAATAGTTGCGCCATCATCCTCCATCTCCACCACATGAATCATAAATGTTGTAAGTGAAGGGGAGCCCACAGGAAGGGAAGATCCCACTGGGGTGACTGCGAGATCGAGGTAAATTCTGGTGTTGATTGTTTCGCTCAACTGTCAAGATGACTCAAGCTAAGCATGAAGTTTTTTCATTATTAGGGCTGGAACCAAGGATTGGACTGGGATTAGGGTGCTCTCCTTTGATTTCCCCTTATCTCTACTTTGTCTTTTTGTCCTGGAGCTGGAAGTGGATCCTCACAAAACTGGACCATCGCAACGGGTGCTCTTTCTGCATACCTGTGAAAAATATTCATGACTCCTCTTTAGTACATCCTTAGTGATGTCCTCTATTGTCAAAACTTCTGGGCTATCCCAATCCACCAGAGGGAGAACCATTTTTTCAATCCCATTTGATTTATATTATGGGTCCTCCACGGGCCCAGTATTTGAGAAGTCCTTTGGGAAGCTCCAGAGATCCATGTGCTTCATCATTCCCTTGGTCATCCTTGACTCATAGTGTTGAACCTTGACATTGAAGTCATCTTGGCAATCTTCCCCAAAAACCTCAATGTGAGGCTCATGAGGTGGTGACGCTAGCGGTAATGCTGCATTTATTTTTCCCAGTGGATCAAAATTGACCTGCCCCAAGTAGACCTCTGCAAGCCCCAGACTCTTTAATTCATTATCGGCTTCTTTGGTCACTGCAAGGCTACAAGTATAATTCCCACAAGTGATTGGGAAGGGGATGGTGGTAACCTTCTTAACCCCATAAAATGTATGGACATCCAGAATTTGTCTACAGTACTCCATCAAAATAATCCTATGCCCACAATGTTTGGGCAATAGCTAAGGTTTGCCAGAGAATCCAGTCACCCAAATGTATGAATATATCTGAAATTAAATGAAATAATGGTCGTATGAACTCACCAAGGCCATGGATTCCTTTGAAAGCTACTAACTGACATCCTGAGTGGGTATCAAAATGTTGCAATAAATAAAAGTATCATTTACCCAAAAAAAATTAGGGAAGCTGGCTTCCCATTGAATCTAGGGGAAATGATGCCACAGAGCACTCTGGCCGAGCCCTATCCCAAGGATGCCCACTATTTGTAAACCCTGGATTCTGGGTCTTTGGTGTGCCAGTGCCCATAAAACATATGAAGTCATGTGGAACTTTGATGTTTGTCTGACCTTTTTTAGTTGGAATTCCACATGGTTGGCAATAGTAGTCACTCAATAAAATTTATTCTCGTTGGTGGTTATGCTGTACAAAAAGTAGTACATCTAGGCTGAGAAATCTTGGGCATGTGGTTCCCTAAAGACCCAGCATAGGAAGATGATCCCTCATTGTATGATTTCTTTGAAATCTATGCAGGGGATCTTCAACTTCATCTTCTTATAATATTTCTTTGGCATCTTCAACCAATGGGCATTAAGGTGTTGGCGGGTCGCATGTTGGACTTTGGTGAACTCTTGCAGTGACGTGGCCTGGGAGATGATAATAGAATTGGTGAACTGGGGGATTCCCAGCCCTGAAGAAAAAGTTGCATCATCAAGAGACACCAGGGGCATTGGGTAGCCCATTGGAAGGGAAGCAGCTAGTATAACAACCTGGATACTTGTGTTGTAGTGTTCTTCTAGGGTGAGAATTAGCTCCGGGGATTGCACAGAGAAAGAGAAGTAGGTGCCCTTGATTATGTCAGAGGCGGCCACATTCTTGGCCATACTATCTCTGGCAGAATGCTGAATGAACATTATTCTGACTAGGCCCTGCAATTTGGCCCATGGTCCAATCTCCATGTCAGTGATTAGTTGCAATTTTGAATCCACCTTGGATCCCATGATGAAACTCTCTCTTAGATATTTTGCGGTGAGTGGGAGTTTTTCCAATTCTTTCTTGGCCCTCGTCTTATTGGTCGCCCTTGTTGAAGTGGATGGAAGTTCTGAACTTGCAGGGGGGAAGGTATCTCCAACATGTTACTTGATGAGTTTTTGGAAGCCTGAAAGACCAGAAAACTATTAATACATAATAAAATATAATAAACTCCCTTGTTCTGGGGATCTCATCACCATTTTGCACTTGACCTCCAAAAGATGTTAGTTGACATCAAATCCTGGAAATGAAATAAATCAAATAACTTACTTTGCATTTGATCAATACCTGGGGGTTCTAGGGATTTTGGTTCATGTAACAAAGGAAATGAAGGCTGGGGTATTACCAGAGCCTAGAGTCTGAAAAAAATAACCGTTATTAAAATGACCTAGCAATTGTCGTACTGGGATGATGTGGGTTTTCATGTGGTCATGCGATAAATGGAGTAATGGAATTAATTTTGATGGTTGTCCCAACATGAATGGATTAAATGCCACTTGGAATGGTTTTGAATGCTCATGTGTGAGGAATTAATCCATCCATGAATGTTGAAGTGAAGGAGGAGAGAAAATGGTCATCACCCAAATAGGCGAGGTGATGAGGTCGAGTCCAGTGAACACCAAGCAGGCAAGTTCAAATTTTGTTAAACAATGCAAGGGTCATGGTGAGCTCGCCATGGGATGGGTAGGATTCAGAGGGATGTACAAAACCACCATGAATTTATAGGAAACTACAAAAACTACACCTTATGAACATTATTAACAGGAAGTCAGAGAACATAATTTACAACCTGCAACTATCCTACTAGCCGCTACTTACATATTTGCAAAAGTTTTACAATCATTTACACTACTCTAAAACTGCACAAAGGGCAGACAACCCTCTCATAGAGCCATCCCACAAATGGGAGGTGATGACAAAGAAAAACCAAAAAGAAGCAAAGCAAACAAAACCCCAAGAAAAGGAAACAAAATACAAAACCACAAAGAAAGAGAAGGGATAGAAGCGGACCTACCTAAAACTAGGGATGCAAAAGGAAGAGCACAATAGGTTCTCTACAAATAAAAAACTCTTTGAAACCACAAACACACTGAGAAAACTATAGGATAGCTTGAATACACACAAGTCTAAACTTCAGATCACTATCAAGCACTTCGAAGCAAATTGCACTTAGCTCACTGTTAAATGCACAATTCGCTCTTACTTTGCTCCAAAGGTAATTTGTTCATGATAAATGTAACAATGACAAGTGAATCTCAACTTATATCCCTTAGGTTAAAACACACCATTCCCTTCTACAAATCCCAAGAAAAGGAAAAACCTCTAGACTCCGGGCTTGGAAGTCTCACACTACCACACCCTCCAACTAAAGAGGAAGTAATGGCACGAGGATCACGGGATCCAGAATTTGGTTGACATGAAAGAACAAGACACTCTAAGACCGGGTCCCAGAGTGAGGAAAACTAAAGGAAAGCAACAAAAATGACTACATGGAGGCAAAGGCCAAAGAAAACAAAAGAAGACCAAAAAGAAACAAAGGAAGAGCCAAAAGAAAAAAAGGGGGACCCAACATTTTGCCAACAAAATGTAGGGACGGGTATGTAGGGCATAATAGAAGGAAGAAAACAAATAAGAGGACTAGAGAGCTAGAACTAGTACAACCAAGTCAACATCTGATGCACTAAAGGCATCACATTCCCCAAATAATTCACCAAGTGGAAGTATGTTAGAAAAGAAAAATAAATCAAAGAAGAGGAAACAAGTAGATATGGACCAACTGATCATTTTACCGAATGTTGACATATCTACTATGAGCCCTAATGAAATGACCGAGTATGTATAATTAGTGAGAGTTAAGGAAATGCAACATAAATTACTTCAAAAGAGAAAGAAGACTAGCATATTGGAAAGTGTCAGGGATGTATTACAATAAATTTATCCCAGATGTCACTATTGATGAAATAGAAGATAGTGTTATTCAAGTAGAAGGACTAGTGGAACAATTCTGAAATCCAAATCAAGTCACTGCTGAATACATGATGGAAGTTCATTTGAGGAAGATGGAACTGCAAATAATTGAACCAATTCTAAATAACATTGCAGTTGATAAGGTATCACTTTTTGAGGCCTCTACCGATATTGAGACTAAATTGTCTCATTATCAAGTTTCTCAATCTCCTACCTTATGTGAAATACATTGGGGATGAGAAGCTGTAGGTAAACTAGTTTATTAAGGGTTTGAATCTAGCGATTTCAGATAGGGTATGCATGGTACCTTTAGAAGACTTTAGGTTCATAGTGGACAGGGCCTTAGTGGCCAAAGAGATAGTCAGAGGACCACAAAATTCTATAGATAGGTCTCAGAACTGTAATACCACACCTTACATTATAGGTAACCATAGACCCCGATGGAAGGGTAATCAGAGGAACTCCTCGGGGACATTCAGGACCTCACAACAGCAGTAGCCTCAACAGTCTTAGGAGGACCAGAGGCCTCATGTGCCAAGCACACCCCCAATGTAGACTCAATAGTCCTCTAGAGGTGGGTATAATGGGCCCTCTAGGGCTACAAGCTCATAGTACTCTAGGAATTTAGGTGTACAGGTTGAGTTATGTGTGTCATGTTACACTTGTGGTTTAATGGGTCACTTAGCTAGAGAATGTTCTAGGATGGTAGTCAGCATGCAGTGATGTCTGAACTGATAGTTTAGGATAGGGGAAAGCCCCACATGGTGTTTGCAGTGGTTGATAACCTCCCAGTAGAACATTAGACCATAATTTTTAAGGCCACAAGTGGAGTCAGATGAGTAGTTTTCTATGGAGCCCATCAGTATTATGAATTGATGAATCCTTGCACTTCAAGGCAGGTAGGTGGAATAGGTTAGGGTCCAATGGGATTTATATGATGAGGTTGCAGCCTCTTCGGAGGAAACAACATAGATGAGATCATAGTACCTTAACCTCTTCGATGAGCCCCATGAGGAAGTTCATTCCTAGAGGGGGTGGATGTGAGACCTACCTCTGACAGTTCTTTTTTTACTACTTTATTTTCTATCCTTTCAGTAATGTTATGCTTAGACATACTTTGATCTATTGAGACTCTTTTGTTTTTGAGAAACTGTTGAATCCTATGTTATATATTTAGTACCTGATTATGTAATCAGGGTACACTCGAGATACTATATGTTTTGATTCAGTTTCATTTTATGATGATGTCATCTATGAGATTAAATGTGTGGATATATTGTGATGAAATTTGGTTTAGGAAATTGATGAGATGTTGATTTAAATTCAAATACAAATATAATTTATATGCAATATAGTATTGATGCCATATTATGCTTTTTCTTATCATGTTGTTTTGGACCTACCGATGTGTGCTATGAGTGTGCAGGGATAGTTAACCATGGATCTAAATCGGAGACCTAGTATTGGAACCTATGTGAAAATTTTGTGCATTACAAAGTCCTATTTATATAAAGAAACATTGACCTTGTTGCATATGTGGTTTATTCATAAATGTGGTTTGCATGTGTGGAATTCAATTAGTTAAAGTTAATGTGTTAAGCCATGTCATTTATTTAACTATATTGTGCCAACTTTGGCAATTGTTGCAATTTAGTGTTGACATGGCTAGTAAAGGGAACTGTGGTTAGGTGTAGGGTTAACTAAGGTTACCTAAGTGTAGTACCCAAGCTTACCTAAGGTTAGAAGTTTCTAGACGGTCAACTTGACTTATAAATCTGTGGGTTAACTTTAGGTGTAGTTTAGGAGGGTCTTTTAGGCTCCCAGAAGGTAACCGGGGTTAGTTTTAGCTACCCAACTTGGTACCATAGGGATTATGGGTCATTTACAGCCATAAATGAGCCTCTAAACTCATTTATTGCTCCCCTAAAGTTTCATTTTCAAACTTGAGCAAATTTTAAGAGGAGTGTAACTTTGGTTAACCTCTCTTTTCTTGCCAAGTTGTATGTAACTCCTTTCATGGAGAATGAAGGAAAGTGGGAGAAATGGATGGTTAGGGTCACCTAAGCTATGGTTATTCTTGGATATTTTGGAGGTTTTCCTATATAAGAAAGTTTTAGAAAGATTTGGGTGTTCACCCACTCTCTACTCTTAGAGACAGAATCCAGATTTGAAGGAGCCTTTGGGGAAAGGATCTTGGAAGGATAGCTCATCACCAAATTTTCAAATCACCTTTGTTTTGGATTATGGTTAGTCTTCTTTATAGTAATTTTTATAGTTTCTTGTATGTTATTGAGCTTGAAACTCCATTAATGGAGTCCTATGTAATTTTCAAGTTATTTTTCAAGTTGAGTTTTGAAGTTTTGTTTTGTTGTGTTTTTATTTGTGTTATATTTTGAATGGGTCTCTTCAAGGCACACTCACCCTTGGGAGGGTAGAGTAAACTTGAAGGGGGTGGTAGGAAATGAGTCTAGTTTAGTGTAGAGTCTCCATGTGTGGAGGGAAAGACACATGGTTTCACGATACCCATGATGCCAAGTATGGCCTAAGGGCTTTTGGTGGGCATAAGGAGGTATATTTTATGACTGCATCTTGTGTAGATGGTCATTCCAAGTCTATGAGTGGCTTGAGGTTCCTGTTTGTATACTTGTCTTCTCCTACTGTGAGGTCTACCACTACCCCTATTTTTAGGAAGGCCTCTTAGAGACCTTCCTCCTATTCTACCATGTAATGGGAAGTTTTCACTGATTGGTTATGTTTGAAAGTATTTATGTGAGTTGTGAAATGTCAATTTGTCTCTCGTTCCATTCTAGATCCCCAAGCTTTGGGGTGGCCTTAAAAAAGCCTAGGTTGGGAGGTGAGCCTCCATGGTCAACCTTATATTTTTACAAGTTTCTGTTGGAAGTATGAACTTGCAAGTTATCTTTGAGAGAAAGATGGAAACAACTGGAATTATGACTTTGCAACCTATTATATGGAAATTTCATGATTGCATAGTTTTAATTGAAATCATACAAACATTTGTAACCTTTAATAATTTGTAATCTTCTAATGTTTTGAAATTCTTAATATCCAGACTGTAAGATGAAGATCTAATTGAAAATGTAACATAATTTTGCATTGTTAAACAAAAGAAAGTTTTGAGAAAACATTGTTCCTTGTCTTAGATTATTCATATCTTATGTGGAAATATTAAATTGAGTAAATCCATGCATTAAATGAATATCATTTTACTTTTAGATGTTTGTGCTTTTAAATTTAATTTTGTTGAAACTATGTATGATTCTTTTTGAATTATTTTTATTTTTAAGGGAATTCCATACTTGGGAGATTTATTCATTTTTTTTAAAATGTGATAGTTTAAAAAAAAAAATTCCTACAAAGACTAAAGTTAATTAGGAGGAATTTATTTATGTTTTTAGATTTCAAATATTTTTTTTCCAAATCCTCTATGTTTTGTATCAGAGTATTCTTTTTTTTTTTGTTAAAATTAACACTAGAGTTTTATTTTATTCTTATAGTTACTTTTTTATATATATATATATATATATATATATATATATATATTATCATCATGATATTTTTTTTGTCTGATGATATTGCATAGGGTGCATTTCTTTTTATTTCTTTGTTTTAGTTGGGGTTTTGTGGGCTAGTCATATCCACCCCCGCACCCCAACTTCCTTCCTGGCTTCGGTGGTCGTGGAGGTGGTCGGGAAGCACCGAGCCCATGTACCACTGAGGGGCGTGACAGCTACGTCGAGCTGCACCACCCTAGATTCCCCTCTACCTTTCCTCCCCTTTCTCCAATGTGTGTTCAGGCAAAGAAAAAGAACGCCACCGCTGTGCACTTTGCCCTCCGTCGCTCAGGGCCTCTTTGCCAACATTTGGCTTTCGGCTCCCTCTGCCAAACCCTACAAAAACAAAAGATCATAAGGTTATTTAGGTTTCTTTTTTTTAATATTTAGTTTTTAGGTTTAGAGTATATTAAATGAAGATATAATATTTTTAGATTTAAAAACATTAACATATGAGATTTTAGATTAGATTTTTAGATAGGGTTGATAATGTGTAGACAGATTGGGTTTATCTTTAAATTAGATTTTCTTTGTAGATTTAAGATTGGATTTATTTATTTAGATTAGTTTTGATTTAGAAATTTGATTAATGGATGCATTAAAGATTTAATTAGAATTTTAGTAAATTAGATTTAATTTGGTTAATAGAATTATTTCTATAAATTTTATAATCAGATTGTATTTTATAGTTTTGATTTTAATTATCATTATATTCATAGTAGATCATTAACTTTGGCTATAGGGTAGAGTTCCTTTAAATGATTTTTATATAATTCCTTTTGATATATAAAATATGATTTATTATTAGATGTAATTTATAAAATAAAGATTTAAATATTGTTTTAAGAATAGATTTTAAATTAGCTTTTATTTTATAGATTAATAGCTAGTTCTCCTTTTATTTCAAAGGTTAAATTTTATAATTGTTTAAATATTGAATATGTTAGTGATTTTTAATGTTAGGTGATTAATTTTATGTGAATTAATATATTAATAAAAGGTTTAAAACCTTGGTTATTTAATTAAATTATTCATTTTAAGTTAATAAGTGTTTCAACGTCATTATCGATAATGGGCAATCTTAACAAACCCTTATCTTTGCGATATACACCTTTAAGGGTATTATCGTTATCCATTGACTGATTTCGTACATGGTTGAATTTTGGTCAACCATGGTCAAACCTTTTCTGAGCCTCCCATTTTTCATTTAAAGTTTTCCCTATACCCCCTTCACCCTAGGATTTCAGTTTCGCACCTTTCAGAGATGGTTGACCTTTTTCTCAACTCTGGTTGACTTTTGGTCAACTATCTCGATTTGCATGCCGATTGAAGCGTGTAGCTTAGGGATCCCTCTAGGATAGTTCTAAAAGATATCCTACCTCATATGAAACTTCTTTTTACTATTTTTATTCTACACCATTTTGCGTGCAAGTGTTACCTTAGAGGTAGTGCAACCATCCTTTAGCGTGTTTTAAAAAAAATTTGATTGTGGGTTTTTGTCCAGCTTTTGGGTATCACACTATACATCACTTGTCCTTTCATCAATTCTAGTAGCCATCAGCTTCTTATATTCTTCTTCCATTGTCTTTTCTTCCTCAACTTTATTCTTCTAATCAATCACCTCACATAGTGTTATTGATTGAGTTTTTTATTCTATCTTAAGACTTTTGACTTGTTCTGTCAGTATGTTGTTCTTCTCTAATAGATATGCAATTATTGCATTACATTCTTTGGAATATTCATTTTCAAATAGACCTTTAGTGTCTTCTTCTTTATATGAAGTTTCATTTAGTTGAGCTTCCAATTCTTTCCTAGCCTTTAAGGATTTCCTCGGTTCTTCTCCTACTAATTCAAGCTTTTGTAGTGCCAATTGGATGACAATGTTCTAATTCTCAATGACCTTTCCAACTTATAAACCTCTATTTCCAAGATATTAACTCTCAAGTGGCTAGACTTGTTTTAAGAGAACATTTCTCTGATACCAATTATTGGAAGTCTAATATGGGAAAGCACTATACTGAGAGGGGGGCGAATCAAATCTACAAAAATTTTACACTTCTAAAACAAACTGATTCAACATATATTCATAAACATAAATTGAAATGTTGTAATAGATCTTAACATATAATAATACCCAGAAACCCTTGAAGGTAAAACTGGGGTAGGGATGAAACCCACAAATCTTCACTACTGCAATAATAAAGTGTGCCTATTACAGATACAAAGGTTTGATCATTTTTGATGATCTATCCTATGAGGAGTTAACCTTGTTAAGAGCTTACAGATGTATACAATCTACCTTGTCAAAGGATTTAAAACTTACAACTAAGTAAGCCCTATGTTAAGAGATTTATAAGGCCTGTTAGCACCACTCTATTAAGAGATTTACCCTAATTCACTTGCTAGAATGTATAAGTACCTAATCCTTTAGTCTGCACTACAAATGTTGATAACGAATATCTTCTTTGCAACTGTTAACTGATCTCCCAATCTGATATATCTCTCTAGTATAGGAGCTCCTAGGATATCCCTAAAATCCTAGTTATAATTTTGGATTGTACTAACCCTAGCCAAGTCAGTAGATTTTCATTTTGAAATTAGAAGGTCTAGCAAGTGTGTAACTAGATGGAATGGTAGTTAGTTCTCAATCCAATCTAGTTTTTATTGCTTTCTAGTAGTTAGTGTTTGTTTAGGCCTAAAGTGGGAAATGGGGTCTAAAAGTGTTCTAGACATAAGTGAGATGAGAAAAGTGCCTAAAAAGGCTTAAATGATGTTTATTCATCATTTGGTATGAGATAGAGGTCATAAAAGTTAGTTTACAACATTAATGCAAAAGATGGTATAATGTTGTCATGATAACATTTGCAACTTTGCAAATGTTGCATGCAACATCAACAAATTTTGATTCCCTTCAAAGTTGAGGAGGGATATAAATTATAATGTCCTAAAAAAATGGAGGAAGCATCTTTAGATACATGGAGGCTCATTTCCTGAGGGACTGTGTGATGTAGTAAGAATTTTTGAAGTGAATAGAAGCTCTATATTCTATTTTTCTACAATAGTCGACTTTCTTTGTGTGAAGAAGTGTTTTATTGGATTGAAAAGCTTGTTCCAGTGTTGGATCCATGTGGTAGAGTTAGTTTAAATAATTTTTAATTCAATGGTCAATTTGAATTGAGTAGAATAGATAGGTTTTGTAAATTGTTTTGAAACTAGTGTAGTTGTTGTAGGAGACAGAGTTATTTTTGATTTCATGGCTCCCCCATAAAATCCAACTGTAGAAATATTTAGGGTGTGGATGAATATGATAGGGGAGCCTCTTTAGAGTACAAATACTCAAGTAGGTCTGGAGAGCCATTTTGCTAATTTTAAAGTCATGCCATAGGCGAGAAATGAGTGTTTGGTTAGGTGTATGAGAGGGAGAAATTTGAGTGCATGTGCAAGGGAGTTTTTGAGAGATTCAAACCAAGTGTGGTTTCAGAAGCCTAAAGGTCCTATAGATCCCTAACAGAGAGCTTAGGTCTTTTCCAATCCATCTAGATATATTTCTAGGTAGAAATTAGTGGACTGCATATTTTGAACCAAATTAGCCCTATTTGACCTATATTATAGGATACTACTGTACAGATGACTTAGGAGTCTAAGACCTCAAAAATATTTTTAGGTCTTAAAAAAGGGTATCAGGATCCCAAGTTTTTTTTTTGGGGTTATTTGGGAGTTTTAGGAAAGAATCCATAAAAACCCTCTAGATAGGGATAATTGTGCAATTAGGCCTAATAGAACCAAATGGAGAATCAATCTTGAACTTGACTAATTTGAGTTTTAAGTGTTGGATGATATCAGTTTTGGTTACTGATCATGTTGTTGATATTCATGTTTTGTCACTGATGTCAACATATATTTCTATGGACAAGATAGACTAGCTACTTAATTGAAGGAGTGTACGGACACTATATGGATGATTCAAAATGATCGAAGTTGGGTTTATGTAGAAGGATGTGTGCTAACCTTATTCCTAAGGTCTCTTGGCTTTATGTTACATACTATGGATGTTATAGTTGATTTAGTGAAGATTGGTTTTCTGGATTGTAACTGTGATTTTGGATAGAGCAGGTCTCTGTGTTTTGGGTATATCTTTCTGGAAAAGATATTTCAGAACTTGTGAGCTTACTGATGGACAACCAACATATGTAGAGTAATGGGGTGAGTTTGATTTTTGATTGGATACTGATGATGTCAGTTGTGGCATGTATTCTTGAGAAGACCTATTTCCTGGCCGACTTTAGACATGTAGCGTGTGAAATTAATTGTGAGCATGAATTACAGATCTGGAAGTATATGTAATGGATTGTAAATGTTGTATAATTTTTATAGATACCGTGTGTATCTTAGCAAGGGGATATGTAATTATTTCTATGATGAAAAGCCTTAATTTTCTGACCTAGTTAATTATGTATTAGGAAAGCTTAACTGGCTGACCTAATGAATTATTTTAAGAGGGTATATATGAATGATAATTTCTTATGGAGAAGTGTGATAGAGAAAGAAAAAGAAAGAGAGGTTTGGAAGCTACGAAGTTTGTTGACTGTTGGATACAAGCATATTTCATACTTCATTAGAACTGACCAAGCAAAGATAGTTGCTATCAGACAGTTTGCTGGAATGTGTATTTTCTTTATACACTTGATTCAGATTGTCAATCCTTGAGGGTGGCTTTAACCTTCTTTGGGAAGTGTGCCTTGGCAGTGAGCCTACTATTTTCTTTGACTCCTAATAGGGTCTATCTCCTAATAGGGACTGTGTACTATAATGTTGTAACAAGCTCCTAACAGGGCTAATATCTTTTAATAGGGATACTATACTCTCATTACATTATTTGTGGGTGTTAATTCCCACTGGGGTTTTACCTTTAATAGGGTTTCCTCAACAACAAATATTGTGTTATGGTGTTGGATTTTACTGTGTTATCATTTACATTTGTAGATTTGGTTTATAAAGTATAAAGTTTAATAATCTAGATTACAACTGATTCACCCCCGCTCTCAGTTTTCTTGTTGACTGGTATTCCTAACAATTGGTATCATAACTATTTGTCCTCAGAGAGAAATTTTAACAAGTTGAGGTGATCTTGAAGATGCCTTACTATAGGAAGGATAGTCCAAAGTTTGATCCTAAAAAATATGACAGTTAGCAGAACAAGATGAGAACACATTTTCTATGTCTGAGAATTGATTACTGGATGATAACAAAGAAGGAAAAGGTAGCGACTGAGGATGAATTAGAGAAAGCCACTGAAGATCAAAAGAAGCTATTCTCATGCAATATGGTAGCAAGGGAATCCTTAATCAATGCACTATCAGAAAGAGAATTTAATGAAGTAAAAGACTTGGACTCTACACATGAAATCTGGACAAGACTGGAAGCACTATATGTTGGAGACAAGTTTACAAAGAAAGCAAAGTTAGAGAAATAGAAGACAAAGATGGAATCACTAAAAATGAAAGAAGATGAGAAAATCGGAGCATATGGATAGAGAATTACTAAAGTGGTTACTGGTATTAGGAACTCTGGAGGAACTTACAGTGAGGAAGAATTAATTGCAAAGATACTCAGATCATTGACACCTGCATATAGAACCAAAGTTCAGGCTATAGAGGAGAACATACCTTTGACATCAAATTTCACAAGAGAGATGTTGATTGGAAAGATAACTACATTTGAAGCTGTGAAATTGGGAGATAATTTACCTAAAGTTGACTCAGCCTTCAAAGAAATCATGCACAAAAGAAAAATAATCTTACCTAGAAATGAAAGCACGAGTAGTAATGACCTAAGAGAAGAACTTGGAGCCTATGCGGATGAATGGGAACAAATACAAGAAGAAGAAAGAAAGCTAGATGAAATTGTCGCACTAATTTCTAGAAGAGAAAAGAGATGAAAGGGTAAGTTTGAGGGAAAATTACCTTTGAAATGTTTTTCATGCAACAAGATCGGTCATTTTGCATCTAGATGTCCTACAAGAATTCCAAAGTACAAACCTAATTTTTTCAAGTCTAAGTTCTCAAAAGACAAGGAATTTTATTATGCTAGTGAAGTTATATCTGATGATGAAGATGGTGACTATGATGAAATTGGATTTATTTCTATTAAAGATGATGAACCTATGCATTAATAAAAAACATTAGTGTCCCGAGTTGAAAAGAAATTTGAATGGGTCATAGATAGTGGTTGTTCACATCGTATGACTAGAGATAAAAACAAGTTTGTGAGTT
Organism: Thuja plicata; assembly: GCA_018584345.1. Taxonomy (NCBI): domain Eukaryota; kingdom Viridiplantae; phylum Streptophyta; class Pinopsida; order Cupressales; family Cupressaceae; genus Thuja; species Thuja plicata. The sequence goes on from MU226463.1 coordinate 453,367, forward strand.
TGAAAAGACATGATGGTGGTGTTTTTAGATTTGGTGACAATACTCCTAAACTCATTATTGGAATTGGATCTATTTCCTTGGATGGAAAGACTAACACTGGCAATGTATTACTTGTTGATGTACTTAAGCACAATTTTTTGAGTGTTGGACAGCTAGTGGACAAGGGTTATCAACTCAACTTCATAAATGGAAAATGTTCTATCAAGAGAAAAAAAAAGAGACTTGATAGCATATGGTACTAAATCCAGAGGTAATGTATTTGAATTAACACATATGAAGCTTCTTGTTTTATTGCAAAGGTTGATGACAGTTGGTTATGGCATAGAATATTTTGTCATGTTAATTTTGATAACATTGTGAAGGCAAATATGACAAGAGCAGTAAGAGATCTACCTAGAATTGTAAAGCCATCTAACACTATGTGTAGAGAATGTGTTATGGGGAAATAGAATAGAAGAACTCTCAAGAGAAAATCTTATTCAGCAAAAGGAAAGTTGGATCTGGTGCATACAATTCTTTGTGGTCCTACAAGAACAAGATCATACTATGGTGAAAGGTATTTTATACTTTTTGTTGATGACTATTCTAGAATGATGTGGGTTACATATTTGAGAGAGAAATATGAAGCATTTGACAAGTTCAATCTATTCAAAGTGAAAGTTGAGAATGAATCCAATTTAAAATGAATTTTTTGAGATCAAATAGAGGAGGAGAGTTTACATCAGAACTGTTTAATACATACTGTGAAGAAAATGGAATACGTAGAAAGACTTCAGCTCCTAAAACTCCACAACAAAATGGGATAGCAGAGCGAAGAAGTAGAACCATATTAGATGCTGCAAGGACTATTTTGCTGGAAGGAAATGTGTCACATGTTCATTGGAGAGAAGCAGTCGGCACTGTTGTGTACACATTAAACAAAATTCAGCTTAGAGAAGGTGTAAATAAAACTCCTTATGAATTATAGTTTGATCATGCATGTACTCTGAAATATTTCAGAATATCTGGTAGTAAATGTTATATCAAGAGATTTGATGAGATAGGAAAGTTTGATGCTAGAAGTGATGAAGGAATTTTTCTTGGTTATTCCACTAAGAGTAAAGCATATAAATGTTTCAATCTGAGACTGAGGAAACTGATTGAAAGCACCAATGTGAGGATAGATGAAAAATTTTAAAATTCGGGAAAGAATGTATGATTGTGGTCAGATTACATAAGAAAGAGAAGTTGCTACTGAACTTGAAGGACCCTTGATGATCAAAAATGAGATTGAAGAAGAAGAATAGGTCAAAGCTACTAAAACATTGAAGACACCAAGGTATATCAACAAAAACCATCCTAAAGATCAAATTATTGGCAATGAAAGAAAATGCATGATGACTAGATCTAGAGTTAGAGATGAGATCTGTTTGATTTCTCAAGTTGAACCAAAGACTACTGATGAAGCATGTAGAGATGAATCTTGGAATAAAGTCATGGAAGAATAACTAGAACAGATAAAGAAAAACAATACTTGGGAATTGGTTCCAAGACCTAAGAACAAAAATGTGATTGGCACTAAGTGGGTTTTTAGAAACAAAATGGATGAGGAAGGCACAGTGGTAAGAAACAAGGCTAGACTGGTATGTAAAGGCTACTCACAACAAGAAGGCATATACTATGAAGAAACATTTGCACCTATTGCTAGATTGGAAGCTATGAGACTATTCCTTGCTTATGTTGTATATAAAGACTTCAAAGTGTATCAGATGCATGTGAAGTCAACATTCTTGAATGGTGATCTAGAAGAAGTGTACATTGAGTAACTTGATGGTTTTCCTTTGATAGATGATGAAAACATGGTTTGCAGACTGAAGAAGACATTGTATGGACTGAAACAAGCACCAAGGAAATGGTATGCAACACTAGATAAACATCTACTTTGTCTTGGTTTCAGAAAAGGTAATGTAGACAATAATTTGTATTTAAGAACTGATGAAGATAGAATCTTAATTATAGAAGTTTTTGTTGATGATATCATTTTTGGAGGCAATGATAAAATGAGTAAGAAGTTTGCTAAAGAAATGGAGAATGATTTTGAAATGTCAATGATTGGTGAGATGAAATTTTTTCTTGGTTTGGAAATTAATCAGAGCAAGAATGGAATTTTTATATCTTAGACCAAGTATATTAAGGAAATGTTGAAGAAATATGGAATGGAAGATTGTAAAACTGTTGGTACACCCATGGTAACAGTGAACAAACTGACTAAAAGTGATGAGACTCAAAGTGTTGGGCAGACTAAGTACAGATCAATGATTGGAGGTCTACAATATCTAACACACACTAGACCAGATATTACCAATGCAGTTGGAATTGTGGCTAAATATCAGGCAGATCCTAAAGAGACACATTTTTCTACTATGAAAAGAATCTTCAGATATTTGAAAGGAACAATAGAATATGGATTATGGTATGAAAAATTTGATGATTTTACATTGTAGGGTTTTACTGATGCTGATTGGGAAGGTAATGTGGATGACAAGAAGAGTACACATGGTGGTGCATTTTACCTTGGAAAAAGGTTGGTTTCTTGGTTGAGCAAGAAGTAGAATTGTATTGCTCAATCTACTATTGAGTCAGAGTATGTTGTTGCTACAATAAACTATACACAAGTTGTTTGGATTAAACAAATGTTGAAGGACATTGGAATAATTTTCAAAGAACTAGTGATTATCCATTGTGATAACACCAGTACAATGAATATGTCAAAGAATCCTATAATGCATTCAAAGACTAAACATATTTTCATCAAGTATCATTTCTTGAGGGAGAAGGTAGCAGATAGAGAGATTAAACTGGAGTATATTAGCACAAAGGAACAAATAGTAGATATATTTAGTACACCTTTGCTAAAAGATGCTTTTTAATATATTAGAGGCATGATTGGGGTGATGGCCCCTCCTAGTGAACACTAAAATGATGTAGATATGCATCAGTCTAGTGGATCTCAGAGCTATATCATTCTCTGGACTTGATGTATGGATCTACGCCTTAGGGGGAGTGATCGTAGGAGAATACTATGGATCACATTTGGGTGATCTTGCACCTATCTAATTGGACATGAAGATTTGAAAAAGATATATCTTATAGAAGACTATAGATGAGTTATGGCACTCTTTTCCATTGTTTCCAAAGGGGGAAGGAATCTATGTGAAAATCCCTACTATTTTGGGGAGATTTGTGTTGAGGATATTGAGAAGATTGTATTGAGAGAAAGTACTTTTGGGTTGATGCATATGGATTTTCCCACATGTTTCCATCAATGCCAAAGGGGGAGATTTTTGGATGATATCATTTTTGGTTACTGATCATGTTGTTGATATTCACGTTTTGTCACTAATGTCAACATATATTTCTATGGAGAAGACAGACTGGCTACTTAGCTGGAAGGACTGTACAGACACTGTACAGATAATTCAGAATGATCAAAGTTAATTTTACGTAGAAGGATGTGTTTTGACCTTATTCCTAAGGTCACTTGGCTTTATGTTACATACTATGGATGTTATAGTTGATTTAGTGAAGACTGGTTTTCTAGACTATAACTATGATTCTGGACAGAGCACGTCTTTGTGTTTTGGGTATATCTTTCTGGAAAAGATATTTCAGAACTTGTGAGATTATTTATGGACATCCAACATATGGTAGAGTAATGGGTTGATTTTTATTGTTGATTGGATACTGATGACATCAGTTGTGGCATGTATTCTAGAAAAGACCTATTTCCTGGCCGACTTTAGACATGCAACATGTGAAATTAATTGTGAGCATGAATTACAGATCTGGAAGTATATGTAATGGATTGTAAATGTTTTATACTTGTTATAGATATTGTGTGTATCTTAGCAAGGGGATATGTAATTATTTGTATGATGGAAAGCCTTAATTGGCCGATCTAGTTAATTATGTATTAGGAAGCCTTAACTTGCCGACCTAATGAATTATTGTAAGAGGGTATATATGAATGATAATTTCTTGTGGAGAAGGGTGATAAAGAAAGAAAAATAAAGAGAGGTTTGGAATCTATGAATCTTGTTGACTGCTGGATACAAGCAGAGTTGATACTTCATTGGAACTGACCAAGCAAAGACAGTTGCTATAAGTCAATTCGCTGGAATGTGTATTTGCTTTATACACTTGATTCAGATTGTGAATCCTTGAGGGTGAATTTAACCTTCTTTGGGAAGTGTGCCTTGGTAGTGAGCCTACTATTTTATTTGACTCCTAACAAGGTCTGTCTCTTAATAGGGATTGTGTACTGTAATGTTGTAACAAGCTCCGAATAGGGCTAATATCTTTTAACAGGAATACTATACTCTCAGTACATTATTTGTGGGTAATTCCCACTGGGGTTTTACCTTTAACATGGTTTCCTTGACAAAAAATAATGTGTTATGGTGTTGGATTTTACTATTTTATCATTTACATTTGCAGATTTGGTTTATAAAGTATAAAGTTTAATAATCTAGATTACAACTGATTCACCCCCCCCCCCTCTTAGTTGTCTTGTGGACTATTATTCCTAACATGAAGCCCCATTCCAATGGAGTTGGAAGGATTTCAAGGAGATTTTTCCATGGTGGAAACAACCCTTGAAGCATTTTTGAAGTTGACATGAAGGATTTGTACTTGGAATCCTTCAAGTTAGAGTGGAGAATTGAGACACAATTATTGATAGTTGTCCTTCAAGTTTAACCACAAGGAGACTAACTCTTAGAGTGGAGATAGGATATTATTAGGATTGGAGACTTAAGACTATTGGGGTCCTAGAAGTGGGATTGCGATCCTAAGAAGACTAGGACAAGTGGAGTCCTTATTAGAGTTTGTGTGAGCACACCTTGGAGCACTTCCATAAGATTGGTATCAAAGCTTGTTTGACCAGGCTTGTGGTGAATGTTTCAACTAGGAGAGTTAGTAGGAGAGTCTACAATGGTGACCAATGTAGAGTTGGCAAAGAAGGTAGCTGAGAAAGAAGTAGAGAATAAGATGCTCAGAGACAGGTTGGCTCAATTAGAGAAAAAGGTAGATGAAGTGGATGTGAAGGAACAAGAAGTAAAGGATAAGGTTGAAGGGAAAGGAAAAGAGATTTCCATTGATGATGAAGTACCTGAAGTTGGCCTTCTCCTTATTGAGGAACCATTCTTGAAAGCATTAAAGGCTATGAGTGGTAAAGCACTAGAAGGAGTTCCTATTTTTAGTGGAAAGATGGAACCAGAGGTAGTCCTAGATTAGATAGAAGGACTAGAAAATCACTTTCAGTGTAATGACATAACTGAGGTTCAAAAGGTGAAATTTTCTAAGCTAGACTAAGAGGGTTTGCACTCACTTGGTGGAATTTTATCCAATATGAGAGAGAGAAGGAAAGAAAGAAGCCCATTCCTAAATGGAAGGCTATGGTTGCAAAGGTTAGAGATGCTTATGTCCCTCGTGATTATGAAATCCAATTGCATTAAAGAAGACAAAGTCTAAGGCAGAAAGAATTGGATGTGAACTCTTATACTGAAGAGTTTCAAAGGCTTTGCATGAGGTCTATAGTTGTAGAAGATGAGAAAGTGAAGGTAGCTAGATACCATAATAGTCTCAAATAGACAAGATAAGATGAAATGAGTCTCTTAACTCTTGATACTATTCAGAAGTGTCACCAAATTGAAATCAAGGTTGAAGAGAAGCTAAGGAAGAAACAAGATTATAGCACCACTAGAGGAAGAGGTAAGGGAAGAGATAATAGAAGACATAGAGGTGGATATGGTGAAAGAAGTTCTGAACCAAAGAGTCAAGGAGAGACCAAGCTTACTGAGAAACAAGAAGGAGGCTCCAAAAAAGGTAATTCAAATAGAGGAAGAAATAGTATCCAAGGTAGGGGTAACTATTTTGAAAATATGAAGTGTTACCACTACAACCAGATGGGACACCCTGGATACAGATGTCTAGAGAAGGGCACTATTTCCCAAGGAAGTTATAAAAGGGTAAATTATGTTCAAGAGGACACTAATGTTGGAGGTAAACACCTTGAAGTACCCTTAGAGTCAGAGGAAGGTGAGAACTTAATGATGAGGATAACTCTGATTAAAGAGCCAGTGGAAGAAGAGCCTAGTCAAAGGAGATCATTGTTTAGAGTGAAATGAAAAATGATGGGAAACATTTATAGAGTCATCATACATTCAGGGTCTACTGACAATATAGTGTTAGAGGAAGCAGTCAACAAGGTGAAGATGAAAATAATACAATGTACCAATCCTTATAAAGTCACTTGGTTGAACAAAGGACAACATGTCCTTGTTAATGAACAAGCTTGGGTGGAGTTTTCAAGTAGAAGATATAAGGAAAAAGTTCTATGTGATTTCCTAACCATGTATGCATGTCACCTACTCCTAGCTAGCCCATGACAATTTGATAGACAGGCCATGCATGATGGAGAAAATAATTCATATTCTTTCAAGAAGGACAATGTGACATTCAAAATACAATCACTACTAGAGAATGGAGAGCTGAAATCATCTGGCTCCAATGTCCTTATGGTCAATGAGAAAGAGTTCTTAGAATCCTTAGAAGAAGAAGAGGGAGTTGGTTTTGAACTTGTATTGAAGCCAAAAGAAGAAAGTGTAGATAAGACAATCAGGAGGACAAACTTGCCAATGGAAGTGCAGGAGATGCTGCAGAAGTATGAAGGCATTGTCAGTGATGGACACCCATCAAACCTACCCCCTAAGAGAGTTTTAAGTCATAAAATAGACTTTATCCCAAGAGATACCCTTTCTAATAAGGCAACCTATAAAATGACACCTCAACAAAATGAGGAAATAGCCATACAAGTCCAAGAATTCCTAAGCCAAGGTCTCATTATAAAAAGAATTAGTCCTTGTGTTGTACCCACTATCATAGCACCTAAAAAGGGAGGAACATTGAGGCTATGTAGTGACTCTAGATAAATAAATAGGATAACCATTAGGTATAGGTTCCCTATCCCTAGGATAGAAGACCTAAGGGATTGTCTAGGAGAAGCCAATTATTTCACAAATATTGACTTGAAGAGTGGATACCATCAAATCAGAGTTAATGAAGGGGATGAATGGAAAACAACCTTCAAGACCATAGAAGGACAGTATGAGTGGCTTGTAATTCCATTTGGGTTATCCAATGCCCCATCTACATTCATGAGATTAATGAATGAATTCCTTAAGGAGTACTACATAGGCAAATTTGTGGTATTATACTTAGATGATATACTCATCTATAGTAAGATATGATAAGAACACCTCAGACATATGCCAATAGTTTTCAAGAAGCTACATGAGGAGAATTTGATGATAAACTTGGAGAAATGTTAATTCATGGAACAAGAGCTAGTGTACCTTGGGTTTGTGTTATCTCAAGGAAATCTAAAGATGGATCCAAGCAAAGTGGAAGCCATTATCAACTGGCCTACTCCAAGGATAGCAACTGAGGTAAGAATTTTTCATGGCTTAGCACAGTATTATATGAAATTCATAAAGTAGTTTAGTGCAATTTTTGCTCCTATGCTAGATACTATCAAAGGTGGAATGAAAACTAAGTTTGTGTTGAATGAGAAAGATAACCATGGATTTGAGTTATTGAAGAAGAATATTTCTACTCAACCAATCTTGATTTTTCCAAGCTTTAAGAAGCTATTCACAGTGGAGTGTGAACCTAGCAATGTAGCTATTGGTGTTGTCTTAAGCCAACAACCAAGACCAATGGCTTTCCACTTTAAAAAACTAAGAGAAGCAAAGATGAAGTACTATTCTTATGACTTAGAGATGTATGCTCTAGTCCAAGATTTGAGGAAATGGAGGGACTACTTGCTTCCAAAGGATTTTATAGTCTATTCAGACAATCAAGCACTGAGCTTCCTGAATTCTCAAGACAAGCTCAGTCATTAACATATGAAATGGGTGGAATATATGCATGCCTACACCTTCAACATTCAGCACAAAAAGGGATTTCAAAATAAGGTATCAGATGCCTTAAGAAGAAGAGCCCTAACTATCCAAGAGATACAACTGCAGATCATGGGTGTTGATAGTTTTAAATACCTACATGGAGAAGATGAAGACTTTGTAGATATCTACTGGGTATGTCAAGAATAAGAATCATTTTCATAGTAAATTCTCTAAATATACTTTGAAAATTTATCTATTGTTTAAAGGAAGTCAATTGTGTGTTCCTAGAGGGTCTATAAGAGAGATTAAAATCCAAGAGAAACACAATGGTGCACTTAGTGGATATTTTTGTGTTAATAAGACCCAAGAATTAGTTTAGAGTTTCTAATTTTGGTCTAAGATGAACTTGGACATTAGGAAGTATGTAGAAGGTTGTGTTGTGTGTCAAAAGGAAAATTGTACATCTTCCAATGTAGGCCTTTACCAACCTCTTCCAATTTCTAACAGACCATGGGAGTGTTTAAGCATGGATTTTGTGGTGGGTTTACCTAAGAACAAACAGGGAATGAATATAATTTATGTTATTGTGGATAGATTTAGTAAGATGGCACACTTTGTACCCCGCAAGAAAGCCATGATGCCAGCTAAATAGCTCACTTATTCTTCAAGAAGTTAGTCAGAATACATGGGTTACCATTGAGCATAGTGTCAGACAGAGATACCAAGTTCATGAGTCATTTTTGGAAGACTATATGGAAAAAGATAGGGACAAATTTATCTTTTGGATCTGCATACCATCCTAAGACTAATGGTAAAACTGAGGTAGTCAATAGGAGTCTTGGTAACCTCCTATGGTATTTAAATAAGGAGTATGGTCAAGCTTGGGACAAACTCATTGGATAGGCATAATATACCTATAATGACACTATAAATAGGACTACTGGTAAGAGTCATTTTGAGATAGTTTATGGCCTACACCCTAGAGGCATATATGAGCTTAGAGATATGGAGGATGGATCCAAGGGAAGTGGATATGTAGAAGACTTTTCACATTCTATGCAAGAGGTACATGAGACAGTGAGGAAAACATTGACTAAAAATATAGAGAAGATTAAGAATAAGGTGGATGAAGGAAAGAGGGATGTACAATTCCAAGTTGGGGATCTAGTGATAGACCATCTCAATAGAGAAATATTACATAAATTAATTCCTCATAAGCTACACATGAGAAGGATTGGCGCATGAACCATTCTGGCCAAATATGGAACCAATGCATACAAGGTGGAGTTACCCGAGGACAGTGGCTTATCTCATGTGTTTAATGTGGATGATCTGATAGTGTACAAAGGATCCACACCACATCTAGATTAGAGTCTAAAGAGGTCATAAAGGATGTGGAAGACCTAACTTTTACCCCTCCTACACCTCAGAAGGCAGAGAAGATACTTGATACCAGAGCCTACCAGAAGACCAGACAAAAAACATACTATGAACACTTGGTTAAGTGGTATGGAGAAGCAGATTCAGAGGTAATTTGGATCAAGGAGACTGAATTAAAGAAGTTGGGCATGGATTCTAACTTACTCAATCATAGGATGGATTGAACTCCTTTCATTTGGGGAGGATGGTGCAGGAGCACCTAGGCTATCCGTAAAGTCCTAGTTATAATTTTGGCTTGTACTGACCCTAGCCAAGTCAGTAGCTTTTCATTTTGACCTTAGAAATTCTAGAACGTGTGTAACTAGATGGATTGGTAGTTAGTGCTCAATCCAATCTAGTTTTTATTTCTTTTTAGTAGTTAGTGTTTGTCCAGGCCTTGTTGGGACTGAAAAATGCAGTAAGGGTTTTTGAAATACCATGTTAAAATTTTGCAATCTGAAGCCCTATGATCGCTTTTTGTGCCTATTTGCCCAAATAATTTTGAATGTACAACATGCATGTCAAGTACTCATCACCTTTTTTTTGACATTTGAAGACATCCTAGGTTGTTAATTTCAAGTTATAAGTTGTTTCGTGATGTCTTGTTTTGAGCACTTGTCCAAATCTGCATTTCTGCCTAAGTGTCAATTTGTTGTAATGGGCCCAGTTTGCATTTGAATAACTTGCGTCTAATTGAGTTTCATGGTTCACCATTTTGGGAATTTTGAGCATGTATATGAGAGAGCCTCTATTTCAAATTCCAAGTTATTTTGAGTTTGTTTGATAGGTTTTATGATCCCTCAAAGTTTATCTTCCAGAGATATCTTATTTCTTTGCTCTGCCCAGAATTCTGAGTAGCCCTGTTTGACCAATTGTAACTTTTGACCTTGTGACCTAATTAAAAAAATTCCTTTTTTAATCCATTATAGAGGTCAAATACTTCTTGGGTATCCATCTTCAAGTTACGACAAGTCTATTTGGTCAGTTTGCTAAGCCCATTTCATTTGCATTTTCTATCAATGTGCCAAACTGTCAAATGCAAATTTCTGAAAAGCCTACTTTGAGGTCTTAGAAGTTTGCACCCAGTTGAATAGAATGGAAAATTGAATGCTCCCCTATATTTTAGGCATGGAAATGTTCTACCATGAATATTTTCAGGCCATGATGAATCCATTTTCCCAGTTTGCCAATCCGATTCCGTTTGCAGTTTCTAACAATTTAATGCAGATCAGTTGCACAGTTTGGTCAGAGGCCCTTTTTGTGAGATTATAAGAGGAATCTTGTGATTGGTCACATAAAGAAAATGGTTTCCCTATATTCTAGACCAAATTTACTTCAAGTTTTCAAGGTTTCAGGTCTTGAGGGTTTTGTTTGCACACTTTTCAAGATTCTTTTCACTTGCAAAAATTGGTATTCTTCATGTTTTCTATTTTATGCACTTCCAAGTGGCTACCTTTGAGTGTCTCCCAAATGTATCTAGTTCATCATCATCAGCCACCTTCTTCGATTCATGCTCTCCATATAACATATTTCCAATATCCAGAAGCTCAAATTTTTAGGAGGTTGTTTGACTTGCTTTCAAAGTCAAAACAGGATGTATTTCACTGTTATTTGACAGGGTGATTTTTTGAATTGTTCTGAATAGGAAACTTGGGTGATTAAAGTCTTTTGACCTGTTTGGTTTCCCCATGTGTCATTTTTTAGTATGGAAGAATGATAACCATGGAACGTGTGTGCCCAACACCATGTTCCGGTTACATGATCTTGTCAGTTTTTAAAGCTAGCCCCAAAGGCCAGATGCCATTAATGAGTTAAATTTGTAGAGTTATAAAGGTCATTTTCAAGTGATTTCCAATTCATTAATCCAAGTTGCATAGTTGATTAAGTTTGGTCTGTCAAAGACTAAAGTGACATTCAAGGGTGCTGATTATGGAAGAAATTTAAAACATTTCAATTGCAAATTGTAATCCGTTGTTGCAGACATAATGTGGAGAATCCTTCGCATTACCAAAAGGAAAATAGGAAAATATGAGAAGGAGCTATATGTTTACCAAAGAGTTTGTTGATGTTTTTAACCATTCACTTAGGGCATGTCTTTTATGCTTGGATGGATTTCATTGCCCTATTACAAGCTCTCAAACAATAGTGCATTACTCCATGGGACCAGATTTCTTGTCTATTGTGTTTGTGATTGTACTATTTTGAATCTTCAAAGAAAATTATAGATGGCAGGTAGAGAGGAAGATGTCTGCATAATGGTTGTTAAGATCAAATGCCATAAAAAATTTCAAGAACTCTGCCACTGAATACATATAGGAGGAGAATGCAAGATGGTCTGTTCTCAGAGCATTGAATTTGGATGTGGAAATTATTATGATACTCTTCTCCCATGTGGAAATCATCATTGCAAGAAACCTTGTCATAAGATCAATTTGGCCTGATTTGGGAATGCAAAGGTCTTCCAATTTAATGGTAGGGATACTAGGCAGTCAGATGAGGGTAATGAAAATCTTTCAAATGGAAGATACAAGGAGTTTCTAGGCTCACATGATGAATGTGAAATGCAATTATCAAATATGAAAATGTCTTGTGCAGTAGCATATGAAATGCTTAAGTAACAAAGAAGTTGTAAAAAATCATTTAAAGATTTCAATCCAATACACAAATGTATTTGAATTTGGAATTCCAAAACAATGCAAATAAACAATTGTGCAGGGGACAAAGGGTGGATTGCGCTAAGTGCATGGAGTATCCAGCATATCCTTGGGGGCTGTTCAAAATATTAACCATTGCAAATTCCCCTCTTTTCACCATGCACGCTAGGAGCCAGAAGCCAGTGCAAGAGAGAAAGGCATTGGAGAAATGTCTACACAGATTTTGGAGGATGCAGACAAGATTTTTATGAGCAAATGCAATTGGTATTTTAGACCAACAACATTTATCACGTTGGAAAACATGGAGGCATTTTGGAGCTTGTTCATGGGCAGCTATAAGTCTAAACCTGCGCATTATGTTTGCAAGGAAAGATCATGCCAAATGATAAGAAATGCAATGAGAAATCCCACAAAAGTATGTGGGGGAGGCAAAAAACCAAAAACAAAACAAACAAAAGTGCTATGTGGCTTTTGCAATTGCCAATGCTGCGCAAATTCAGGTTTAAGATGTTCAAAGTTTAATAACCTCATTGCAAATGTAATATCGCAGGTGTAGAGCAGTCAAAGGGCCACACTTTGTAAGAGATTAAGAATTATTTCAAATACATGTTGAAAGGCTGCGCTAGCCATCAGAGGAGGCAATGCACTATTTCATAGAAGATCCACACAAACAGAGAGATGTTAGAATGTGATGAATGGAAGATAGTTAACAGAAAAAGGGAACTTGCGATAATATTGAAGTGAGGAGTTTTGTTTAAAAAGGACATTTAAAACAAATGCAAAGCCTTAGGCTGCACACTACACCAAATTGTGAATGCTGAACATGTGGAGTGAGAACTCAAGCTGCCCATGTGCTAAGTGAAAAGGAAATTGTATTAAAACTTCAAAATCAAACTACTGCAATGGACTCCAAAGAAGAGAAGCACCTTATTACATAGCACCTGCTATGTTCTAAGGCATAAGAAGATTTGTGCAGAATCCAACAAAGGGCCAGCACATGGTATGAGCTAAGCTATTGTAGGTGAGATGAAGAAGAGATTAGCATTTGATGGAGGAAACTCTCGTAGCATGCTAGGAAAAAGATTTAAATCTTTGATAATTGCGGAGCATTTACCCCACATTTGTGGGGTTATGGTTTTTCTTGTGTTCAAATACTCCATCCCATGCATTGTAATGTGAATGAGAAGTTAAGAGACCATTTGGTGGGCCTCATGGCTGACTGGAGGGCTTAGTGCATGATGGGTCCCACGAATTTTGATGCAAAAAGCATTGGATGCTTTAAAACTTCAGAACCATATATCCCACATGCATCCCACAAGGGTCTTTCAAAATGTTTATAATAAATTAGCCACTCATACTACTTTGAAGAAGCAAGAGGAAGCTATCCACGCGCGTAGGAGCCTAGGACTCACCTTGAAAAGTATGCCCAAAGAAAAAACACCCAAATTTTTGCGGGACTTGCAAGGCTGACATGGCAGGTGAGTTGGCTTAAGAGGTTGCAAGTTTGGGTGCGGATCTCGGTGCAAGCAAGATCAATGAATGACATAATGTATTAATGAGAAAGTTGCAAGGAGGATATTATTAAGCCATTAATCCATTGGTCCACATGGCATCTCAGACACATGGTGCCCAGTGGATGAGCGAGCGAACCATAGGACACCACGTGGTGCAAAGCAGGTGCCAAGTGGCGCAAGTCCAGTGCAGTTTAGAGGCACCAATAAGAGATTGACACATGGCGCCAAGTGGACCTACAGACCCATTAGAGGGTGCCACTTGGTGCAATCTAGTAAAATGTACATATTTAAATGATTTTTTAATTTGAATTTATTTCAACAAAGGAGTTAAAAGGTGTGCAAGTTCTTAAAAATCCTAGGGTTGACTTAATGGCTTAAAGGGAAGATGCATAATATATAACCAATAAGCCATTAATCCTGAGTGACAAGTGTCACAAGCTAGTTTAATCTAGGATTAAAGTGAAATATTTAAATAAATTCATCTCAAAAAGGAGGAGTTAAAGAACTTGCAAGTTTAAAAGGATCTAATTGTTGAATTAATGGCTTAAAGGGAAGATGCTCAACATCTAACCAATAAGCCATTAAGCCTAAGTGAAAAGTGGCAAGATGAGATGAAATCTGGGCAAAAGGAAATATTAAATTTAAAATTCATCCCATTTCAATAGTCCAACTATTGAAAAAGTAATTAAATTCAAATTGAAAATATTTCAAACTGTTGAAGGTGTATGCACCCTAAAATGGTCGCCTAGACTGTGGGCCCCATTTATCACTTTATCAATTTATAAAATTCTTGAATCAATGCTTTGCAACATTTTAATTCAAATCAATTTCCTTGATCAAATTGTAATTAATTTAATTATTTCAGTATTTCCTAAGGTTTGATCATTTTTTTTAATTAAAAGAATTAATCTCCCTTTTAATTAAATAAAATTCATCTTATTTAATAAAATTAAATTCCTCCCATTTAATTAAATTAAATTCTTATAATTTATTTAATTATAAAGAAAACCCCTCTTTTAATTAAATAAATAAAAATCCCCACTTGAAGCACTTTTATTTGATGAAAAAGGAAATAAATTAAATAAAAATTAAATAAAAGTTCTTTTTTCTACACATCCTCCTAAGTGGTGGGATTTTTTCCTTTTAATCATAGCCTTTGATTTTTTCCTCTTAATCTCAACCATTCACGTTCCTTTAAAAGGAGACCTCTCCTCCTCATTCACATATCATCTTTTTCATAGTATTATTATGCTACAGATTTGGAGAGCAATTTTGGAGGAGAATTTGAGCACTCAAGCTTGGATATTACAACTTCTCTCTTCTTGTCTTCTTCTTCTTGCATACATGGCTATTCATGTAGATTAGATTCATATTAGATTAAATTTATATTTTCTTCCATAGATTAAACTTGCATATTTCCTTTTATAGATTAATCTTGCATTGTTATCATTTAGATTAATTTTTTTTCATGCATTGCAATCATATAGAGTAGATCTCATTTTCATGCATTGAATCTCTCATTTCATGGTGTACTTGCATAGGCACAACTAGGTCAATCTGAGGGCCTTCATCACACACCTTTGCACTCCATGACTAGGGAGCTATGAGTCAATATTTGAGGCCTCATTCTTGAGTAACCTTGGATAGAATGACCCATAGAAGTGTGTCAACTTTTTAGCACACATTTTTGGCACCAACCCTGGGGTAGAAGATTTTTTTTCTGTCACATAGCTATTTTTAGTAATTTATTTTCAGATTTTTCAAATTTTTCGTCTTTTCCGTACTTGTTTTTGTTTGCAGGGAAATCTCGAGTGACATTTTGCAGGTTCCCAGGTGAGATTGTGCTAGATATGGTGTTTTTTCATGTGGCTTTGTGTACTTCCTCACACAAGATTCGACATCAGGCCGTGATCTGACTAGTTTGCTATTTTTCTATATTTTTCTGATTCTGTGCATTTCCTCGCGTGGGCCTATGTATTTTCTCGCGTGGCTGGGCATTTTCTCGCGTGATACTGTGTACTTCCTCGCGTGAGATCCAACACCAGAGATCTATTTTCCATTGCTATATATTTTATATCTCTAATTTTTCATGCTAACCACTAATGTTTACTATTTCTAGTGGTTTGTGATTTGTGATTTGTTGTTGCTATTGATGTTGCTGATTTGGACTTGCGTGGATAAACAACAAAATGATTCATGTTGCATTAGATTTGAGGTGTTTTGTTTCTCTCTATAACATTTGGATTTTGGAAATAAAATGAACATCTCATGTATTTAGCTTGAGTGTTTCTTGCTTTCATAGCTCACATTTCCAATTGGTGCTCTAAAAATGGACCTAGATTTGCTTTCTTGCATATATGTTTCACATAGTAATTAGGCCCTATGAACACTATTTGTGCTGATCTTGAGAGAGTGGGATTCATTCTCTTGTCTTACATTCGAAGCTCTTCTTGACAATAGATCCCCTTGTAGGTAGTGAAGGATTTTGTTTTTATCTCATTGGTCAACTTGGTTTGGGCTTCAGCTTTTGGCAATACTTTCTCTCTTTGGGGAGATTGGTGTCATTTTTTGTTGTGTGAACCTTGAATGAGGTGATTTCAAATTAGTGAGTTAATGAATCATGTTTTCTATGTTTTGGAGAGGTGAAGAGGCTAGAGGATTATGCTCTTTTCCCTTTTGGGAGAATTAGAAACTTGAAACCCTTGAATCCAAACCAAGTGCCCATGTGGTCCATATTGTGCATCTTCCTTGTTAGAGAGGGTTAACCATAGTGGACATTCCATTTATTGGGTAAACCATGTGGACGGAACCTCAAGCGGTATTAGCCATTTTTTCCATGGTAGCAACAACCGCTATATAAATGTCCTTGTGGAAGAAATCTCTGTGGGTGTAGTTTCTTGTGGGTTGTCAGATCTCCTTAGCAGCTCCTGATTGATTAAATTCTTGGACTGTGTCAAAACCTCGGTGCACTAGGATTGTATTTCACCCACTTGAGATTGCAAAAGTTGTAGAGTCAAGCCATTACTAAGAACCATAGTGCAACCAAATTTTTATTTTCTAGGACTATGTGCATGATTGGGAAACATTTGAGAACATACACAATTAACATTATTATGGAGTAGAAATACTATGACACTATCCATGTTCATGTGCAAGGTTGATTTGTCCCTTTCTCATTGTTTGAAGACATTGGTTGCTTAAACTCCCTGATTGTTGTCTTGCATGCATGATTCATGATAAAATTTGTTAATGCATCTAGTTGGTTATTTGAAACAAGTGAAAACTGAGTTCTGTATCCTTTTCTCGCGTGAGAAAACTTTTCCTCACGCCGTTTGCTGCATTTTCTTGTGTGGCTATGTGAGTATCCTCGCGCGAATCTTGCTGTCAGTTTTCTATTTCCTATTTCACCAGTCTAATTTTTCTCGCACCATTCTGTGCATTTTGTCGTGTGATCCTGCAAATCCTCATGCGAGAGAGCATTTCCTCACACAAAACTGCCTGTCAACAAACTATTTGTTGTCATGTTTTAGCCCGTTTAGCTTGTTGTCCTATCATTTCCAGTTTTCTGGGTTGATCCAGGTCAGATTGGATTACTTACCTCACAGTTGGAAGCTTGTTTAGCTTTGGATTCTTGCATTTTGACCTCTTGATTAGCAATCTTTGATTTCACAAGTGACCTTGCTTGGCACTTGGTGAGCTAGAAACTATCCTTGTTGAAAAGATAGACCTTTAGATTCTTTGATATTACACTTGGAGAGTTTTGGTAGTCTCTTGTACATCCACTTTCATACAATTTCAATCTCAATTAATTTAATTTGGGTAAGACCATCTTCCTAATACATAACGTGCTAGGGTATTCACCCGAATTTATTGGGCACCTCTATGGCAGTGTTGGCTTATGCCTCTTTGCAATATTCTATCTTATCACCTCTTTTGGACAAGTTAGTGCCTTTTCTATCCTAGTTTAGTACCAACATTTCTTAGGGTAATCCTATCAACCAGTACCTTTTCTTTCATGCCAGTTACAACAAGATATCAAGTAATTCAAGGAAAACAACCTCAAGTGGTTTTTAACCAATTACCCCTAGTTCAAACTCGCCAAAGACATAAGGGAAAAGAACCCATATTTGATAAATCACCTAGGAATACTTCGGAAGTGTGGTTTGATTCCAAGAGTCATCTTAGTGAGTTGGGTATCCCCTTAGCATCTTCTCATTCTTCTATGGATATGAGTCACACAATGACTCAGAGAGAGAAGGAAGCCAGAGATAAGCGTTATGAGGATATGTTTGCAAAGAGTAGAGAAGCTATTTAATTTAGTGGTTCCTCTCATGGTAGTAGACTAGCCTCACCCCTTAATTCAACAAGATATCTAGATGCACACCAAAGGGCTGAGAGAGAGAGAGGTAAGAGACATGCTTATCAAGATAACCAATCACAACATGAAAGCCAACATGGAGAACCTTATGATGCTCACATAAATACAACTTACACCAACAACTTGTTTCAAAATTCAAGACCAAGCTCACCTACCAATTACATGAG
>MU226463.1:471541-498157 GCA_018584345.1 Thuja plicata
TGTGCAGTCTGCCCCTCCTGATGCTCCTGGTTCCCGCCGTGGCTGGGATTGGCCTCCTGCCGCTTCCTCCAAGTTCCCACGCCTGGCGCTTGCTATTTCCCCGCCTAGGGCGGAAGACAAAGAAAAATAAAAAGAAGAAGAGAATGATGGTTGGGCTCCTCCCGACCCTACTGTCAATCCCACTCCGAAGTGGGGATCAGATGATAAAGATCCTCCACCTTCTGCTGCTACTGCTCTTGCTGCCTAATGGCTTTATAGTTTTTTTTNATGAATAGTTATCTGTTTCCGGCTTTGGCCGAGTGACTCTGCGGGGTGATTTTATTTATCCCCCGGCCCCTTTTTTGTGAATATGTAACTTTGAATTTTATTAATGGAAAGGAACTATTCATCAAAAAAAAACCTGGAAACAAGCGCCTTGGTAGCAAAAATTTTAAAAAATTATAAAAAGTCCCAAAAATGGAAGAAAAAAAAGGAAAAAATGAAAAAAAATGAAAAAAAATGAAAAATGAAAAAATTGTAATAAAATCCAAGTGGTGAGAACCTGGAAATGGGCATCACTTGAGGCCTTTGCACCCCTGTTTCTTCACGTGTGTCTGCAACACTTAGCCTTTTTCTATCATGCCTTGTCCTTGTTGCCTTGGTCTGGAATTGGTCTTTGTCTTTGTCTAGGGGGCATAATTGTGTTAGCTTTGGTCTCTTAGATGCGTTAGTCTTAGGACACCTCCCAAATGGTGTTTTTTAATACCACCCCAACTGTATTTTTTAATACAACCCTTGACATCGAGTATTTTTCAACACTTATTAGTTTAGTCTTACCCAGTTTTGTCATGTGGTCTTACTTGCTTGTGAGAATTTGATCCTTATCCTCGAAACTCAGTATCAGTTAACACACTTAAATTTTTAAATACAACACTTAATGCTTGAGCTATGTCATGATATTTTCTTTGTGTGCTGACTATTATTGATTTTCATTGAGTGTCCTTGTCTCATAAGTCTCTCCATGATGCATAGCTAGAGGACTTGGGGCATGGGGCATTTTTTTTTTGCTTCCTGCTTTATGCTTCACTATTTTTGCACAACCGTTCTGCTAGTCATCCTAGCCTCTATGCCTTGATGCGAGCGTGGTTTTGCTATATTAAATTGGGTAAGCTAATATCACAGTCATCTTGACCTTTATTTCTTTGATGCTTATGTTAGAATCTTTCCACATTCCAATCTAATATAAATCACATTCATATCTTCATAGTTGCACTTGTGACTAGTGATGATTGTGTAATTTTCCGATGTCCATTAATAATGGCCCAATGATGAAAATAAGTTCCTTAACATTCTCTAATGAATGATGAACACAAAGTCCTATGTTACAGTTGCTCTACTGCAAGTACACCTTTGCATTTTCATGTAGCTTGCATTGTTAGACTTCATGTTAATTTACATTTTTAGGCTGCATTATGAGTTTGAGAGGGTTTCCTTCATCTTTCTTGTGGACTTTAATCAACTGTGATCATGTTCTGATGTTCATTTCCTTATCTTCTTTTGTGATCTCAATCAAAATTTTCTATCTTAAACAGTTGATTGATTTTGGGGCATTCTCTTTCTTAAGGCAAATTCTCTTTCTTCTCTCCATTTCTTTTCCACCTCTTCCAAACTTCTATCTTCCATTCGCTTTCACCCAACTTCTTCTTCTTCTTCTTCTTCTTCTTCTTCTTCTTCTAATTCAACCTTGGGGAATAATATTTCGTGCTTGATGCTCTACCTAGGTTCTGTGATCCTTATATCTTACATCTTACATCAATAACCTTATCTTTAGTTTGATTTGATCAAATTTATCGATTTGTTGTTTCTCTTCTATCTCATTTTGATTTTGATCATGAGGGGGCAGTACCTATCAAACTTCAATCCTTGATTTAGCTTTATTAATCCTATCATTTGTTCTACTTGGGGAAACCTTGCTTGAGATTCTTATCTCGGACATGTCAATTACTTACAAACAATGGTGTTGACTTTGTCTTATTTTGCAATCAGCTTATTTTTTGTTCCGATGTCAATTACTTGCAAACAACGATGTTGATGTCTATGTTGTTTTTTGATCCCAAATTGATCTCACACTTCAACTGCATTCTTTGACTGCATGTGTTCCCAGAATGATCACACATTAGTCAAAGAGGGGCAAATGTATGCACCCTAAAATCGTTGCCTAGACTGTGGGCCCCATTTATCATTTTATCAATTTATCAAATTCCTGAATCAATGCTTTGCAACATTTTAATTCAAATCAATTTCCTTCATCAAATTGTAATTAATTCAATTATTTCAATATTTCCCAAGGTTTGATCATTTTTATTTAATTAAAAGAATTAATCTCCCTTTTAATTAAATAAAATTCATCTTATTTAATTAAATTAAATTCCTCTCGTTTAATTAAATAAAAGTCTTCTAATTTATTTAATTATAAAGAAAACCCCACTTTTAATTAAATAAATAAAAATCCCCACTTAAAGCACTTTATTTGATGAAAAAGGAAATAAATTAAATAAAAGTTCCTTTTTCTACACATCCTCCTAAGTGGTGGGATTTTTGCCTCTTAATCATAGCCTTTAATTTTTGCCTCTTAATCTCAACCGCTCACTTTCCTTTAAAAGGAGACCTCTCCTTCTCATTCACATATCATCTTTTTCATAGTATTGTTATGCTACAGGTTTGGAGAGCAATTTTGGAGGAGAATTTGAGCACTCAAGCTCGGATATTGCAACTTCTCTCTTCTTGTCTTCTTCTTCTTGCATACATGGCTATTCATGTAGATTAGATTCATATTTTCTTCCATAGATTAAACTTGCATATTTCCTTTTATAGATTAATCTTGCATTGTTATCATTTAGATTAATTTTCTTTCATGCATTGCAATCATATAGAGTAGATCTCATTTTCATCCATTGAATCTCTCATTTTATGGTGTACTTGCATAGGCACGACTAGGTCAATCTGAGGGCCTTCATCACACACCTTTGCACTCCATGACTAGGGAGCTATGTGTCGATATTTGAGGCCTCATTATTGAGTAACCTTGGATGGAATGACCCATAGAAGTGTGTCAACTTTTTAGCACACAGAAGAAAATCTACATGGGAAGGCAAAGTTTGATTAATATTTTAGAAGGCAAATTTTATCCAAAATATGGAGTATCATATATCACCGGAAAGGTCTCAGAATGAAGATTATAATTTTGCAGACCATTTGAGGGAAAATCATATCAGATTCTTGCAGTTTCAGTTGGAAGCAGTTGCATATATTTTTGAGGAGCAGACAGCTGTTGGTGGTTGATTTTGTTTTTTTCTTTCTCCTATATCTGGTTTCTTCTCCATAGTTCTAAGGATGTTGAAAATTTATGCTGCTAGGCAGTATTATGACTAGGGAGTCTTATTTTTGTGTTCATGGTTTTGCAATGTATAGTTTCAGATATGTTTAATGAAAAACAAAGGAAATCCCTGCTCAAAGCTTGTCTGATGTCTTTATATGTTTGATTTTGATTCTTATGTATTAATTTGTAAGGCATTTTAAAACATTAGCTATAAGGTAGATTTGAGATTGTTTCTGAGTCTCTTTCAAGGAGAGAGTAATTCTTAGGGGCAAACTATGAGAGTTTAATGTCTGTATATGAATCTGATGTCCATGTTTTGAAGTGAAAGGGGTGATTTGTAAGGCATTTCACTTGGGTTTTGTGAGTTTGGAGTTATGGTCTTCTAGGAATGCATGTATGTTTGACTCTGTTACCCAATAGATAAGGCACTGGTCTTGATTTGTCTGGTAGTTTTCTTCATCAAATCTTTAAAATTAAATCATTTTTCATTTTCTTGTTTATGAACATGAATGTTTAGAATCTGTATTGAATAGTATAGACATTGTTGGTGATTCATTAAATAATTGAATCTAATAGGTTAGCCTGCCTGAGTTTTAAACTTGAAGAGAAGAAGGATTTCATCCTTGTCACATTAGCCATTTTCTTGGTTCTTAGCAGATCATGTAGGAGGGATCCTGCATAAGATTGGTTGAGTTGAACTCCCACATCTTGTAAGTCTAAAAACTATCCACTTTTTTTCATATCTACATAAAGGATCTTAGTTAGAGAGTGTTTATATATGCAGATTTTAGCTTGTTTTAGGTGCACCCGCCTGAGTGTGTGGAACTCGAAGCAGAAGGAACATCAAATCCTCATCTATTATCCTTTTCCTTTCCCCTCAGTTTGCTAGAAGAAGTAGATTTGTGTTACTCGATGAAGATCCCCAAGTCTGGTTTGCGCATTCTCTTTTAGAGTTGAAGGATACAAGAAAAAGTGCTAACAAAATGGTGACTCTACTGGGGACTGGAACAAAGGACAACAATTTTAAGATGGTTGTTTCCTTTCTTTGCTAAATTATCCCAGAGTCTGGTTGTTTGTATAGAATCAGATTCAAAAAATTGTTATAACATCTCACTGAGTGTGAGTGGTGACTCTGAGTTTTCTGTTTGATCAGTGCATGCTTAGAAAGAAAATATGAAGAATTTGCAATTTTGATAAACAATGTTTGAAGATCATGATGAAGTTCTGTATTGGCTAGAAAGAAATACAAGAATAAGTAAAAAAATTTCCGCTGCGAGGGGGTGGTGACTCTGCGAGAAAAGAACTCGATGGATCTATGAAAGATGCTCTAGATCTACTTTATTTCCATTCAAAAGAAAAAAAGAGCAGCCGCTACAATTCTGGTCTAGGTAATCTTCATATTTTTGTGAGAAGAATATACAAATAGTTTCCCTATAAAGTGATATCAGCACTATTTAAGAGGGAAAAATAATGGAATGTTGTTTGCATACTATGTTGATGTTAGCTTCAGATTTCATTGTTTTACTATAGTATGCAAATTATCTGAGAAATTTGATCAACCTCTGTATGGCCGAATTGAAATGTTTATGAAGGTATGTTGAAATTTACTTTGACTATTTCCAGCCTTGTGTATGTTCAAGTGTAACCATGTCTAATAAGATGTTACAATAGTATAATAGACAAAGCTTCATCATTAAGTTATATCTAGCTCTGAATTTTGAAGGTATATGTGGTTACCCAAACCCTTTTCCATGCGAAATCAGAGAAAATTTGCCAAGATTCAATGGTGGGAAAGAGGAAAATGCTGAAAAACATTGTAGAAAATTCATGGACTTGATGGAGGATTTTGATATTGAATATGAGGACAGCATTATGAGGTTGTTTGTCCAATCTTTGGTAGAGGATGCAAGGTGTTGGTTCTCTTTCTTTCCAGAATGTTATATATCTTCATATTTGCAAAAGTATTGGGTCAGATCCCAATGGAGTTAAGACCAAATGATGCTCTATGTTTGGTTGTTTATCTAGGGGAATTTGATAAAAAGATGAGCTATTTTCTAAGGGATAAAAAGCCTAAGACCATGCATCATGCTTTTATGATAGCAGTAGATATTGAGAATAATATAAAATATGGAATCATCCCAAGAGGTTTTCCATCAACTAACAACTATTGTCATATTGTTCCAAGTGCACTAGATAGGTGTGGATCAAGAAGAAAATACAAACGCCAAGATGTCTTCATGCCTATTGATTTTACTGACCATGTTTCAAATTGTGTTTCAACACAAAATCTAAGTGGAAAATATATTCAGCAAGCAACAGATGCTTCTCATGTTGATGTGAGTATGGTTAGTAAAGAAATTTGCAATGTTCTTAAGGAAGAGATAGATTCATACACCGGTTTCAAACCTAATAAATTGGAAATTAGTGTTTCCGATTTTGTGGCTGCAGAGATAATTTATTTGCAGTCAAATGTGGAAACTAATGAGGGGGCAGGTGTTTTGTCAAATGATGATTTTGAAGCCCCAAGTGAAGGAGTTTTATCAGACTTTGTTGACACCGAATCTAGTTACTTTGCTGATGTTGAATCTGATTGTGATGTTGATAATGCTAACGATTGTGCTGATGATGAGATCAGTGAATGCCAAGACATTGAAGATGAATCCATGATGGACGATGTTTCTATTCAGTCTATGGATCTTTCTTCCTTTCAGTGCAATAATGCAGATTTTTTGTTCCAGTTTGAGGAAGATTTTTATGAACAACAAAGTGTCAACTATGATGGAGGTGAAAGTTTTTGTGAGAAGTATTTTGAAAGAAAAGATGTGAGCCAAGGAGTTCCAAAATTTGTTTCAAATCAAAAATATTTTTCTCAAGTCATGTTTCTGTCACAAGGGGATGTCCAAGAAGATATTTGTGAGGAATTGGTTGAGGAAGAGGATTCGTGGAACCACAATACCCCAGATCCTTATGAAGACAAGGCGATGATTTATATGAAGCCTTGTAAAGAGAGTGAAGATTTTTTATGTGTCAAAAATGATTATGAGGATGCTGATGTGTCCAAGACAACAATGAGCTCCTTTGTTTCATCTAGTAATGTTGATATTATTGATTCCTCATTTTTTATGTTTTTAATCTCTGATTTGTCATGTGAAATTGGTGATTCTAAGAAGGATAAAGTGTCCTATAAGCCAAAGTTTGAAGCTGTGGATGCTCTAGACCATGAAAATGAATATAAAATTTTTGTTGGTGGGATGAAATCAGATGTCTATGAACCAACTTATGAAATTTTTCAAGAAAACACTTCTTATGATATGAAGATTAAATCTGGTTTTTCTTTTGAACCAGAAATGGGTGTCAACTTGTTTGATTTGGGCATTGATAGTTATGATGTTTTAAATGGTGTGAAATCAAATTTTTGTCAAGAGGAATCTATCAATGATGATAAATTTTCCCATAGTAGTGGTTTATGTCAAGAAAATGTATGCCAAGATGAGAATATGAATAATGGATTGTGTGCTGATTTATTGGAGCCTCTTCTCGAAATGTTTTGTGTACAGCTGGAAGAGAATTTAAATTCTGCATCAGATTATTTGCTTCAGCCAGAGGTGTGTTCTTTATTGCAAGAAGGGGATCTAGAAAGTGTTGATTCAATGGGTTTAATGGTTGTCAAAGTGAATCAGCAAGAGCATATAAGTTATTAGGCTGAAATGAGTATTTTCTTTTTTCAATCCAGCATGATGTTATTTTTAAGAATGAACTAAATCTGAAGTCACAAGTTTTAATTCATCATGATTCGCTTGATTATATGTATGATACATATGAGGATGAATTTGAAAAATCTCCCTTTAAAATCAAAGCATGTGCTGAAGTTAGTCAACATTTTTCCAGCTATGTGTTGGAATTGGAATCCATGTTTTCTTGGTTGGTTAAGTTTTGTAAAGAATGTCATCGCCTTGTGTTTCATAGTGATCCACACATTCAGTTCCTTTGTAGTTTCCCAATGCATGGTGATAGTAAGGGTACTAATTATTTTATATGTGATGTGCTGAAGATATATGGTAATGTCTTGGATCAGGCAAATGAAAGTGATAGTTTCAGTTTACCTCTAGTACATGGAGATGAGAATCATATTTTTGATAGAGGTAAATGTTGATTTCAGTTGTGAAAGGGTTTGAGGTCTTTTGTGGATAATTTTTATATGTTGTACAGTTTCTTTCTTTTCAGTCATGTGGTGTGTTTTCTTTCAAATAAAGAGGTTCCTAGTTTTTGAGTTTGAGAAGGAGAAGAGGTTTGAAAGAGAAGAGAAAGAAAGTGAAAAGAAAGTCTGATTTGTTTTTGGGGTGGTCTACTTCTACCCATGAGATCTTGAAGTCCTCTACATTCCCGCATGGGGCACGCATCCTCAGTCAGAGCCACTATTGGGACTGAAAAACAGAGTATGGGCTTTTGAAATACCATGTTAAAATTTTGCAATCTGAAGCCCTATGATCGCTTTTTGTGCCTATTTTCCCAAATAAGTTTGAATTTCCACCATGCATGTCAAGTATTCATCACCTTTTTTTTGAAATTTGAAGACATCCCAAGTTGTTAATTTTGAGTTTTAAGTTGTTTCGTGATGTCTTGTTTTGAGCACTTGTCCAAATCTGCATTTTTGCCTGTGTCAATTTGTTGTAACGGGCCCAGTTTGCATTTGAATAACTTGCGTCTAATTGAGTTTCATGGGTCACCATTTTGGGAATGTTGACAATATATATCAGAGAGCCTATATTTCAAATGCCAATTTATTTTGAGTCTGTTTGATAGGTTTGCTAATCGCTTAAAGTTGGTCTTCTAGTGATATCTTGTTTCTTTGTTCTGCCCAGAATTTTGAGTAGCCCTGTTTGACCAATTGTAACTTTTGACCTTGTGACCTAATTGAAAAAATTCATTTTGTACTCCATTATAGAGGTCAAATACTTCTTGGGTATCTTTCTTCAAGTTATGACAAGTCTATTTGGTCAGTTTGCTAAGCCCATTTTATTTGCATTTTCTATCAGTGTGCCAAATTGTCAAATGCAAATTTTTGAAAAGCCTACTTTGAGGTCTTACAATTTTGCACCCGATTGAATAGAATGGACAATTGAATGCTCCCCTATATTCTAGGTATGGAAATGTGATACCATGGAGATTTTTAGACCATGATGAATCTGTATGCCCAGTTTTCCAATCCTATTCCATTTGCAGTTTCTAACAATTTAATGTAGATCAGTTGCACAGTTTGCTCAGAGGCCCTTTTTGTGAGATTATAAGTAGAATATTGTGATTGGTCACATTAGGAAAATGGTTTCCCTATATTGTAGACCAAATTTACTTCAAGTTTTCAATGTTTTAGGTCTTGAGGATTTTGTTTGCACACTTTTCAAGATTCTTTTCACTTGCAGAAATTGGTATTCCTCATGTTTTTTGTTTTCTACACTTCCAAGTGGCTACCTTCAAGCGGCTCCCAAATGTATCTAGTTGATCATCATGAGCCACCTTCTTGGATTCATGCTCTCCATATAACATATTTCCAATATCTAGAAGCTTGGATCTTTAGGAGGTTGTTTGACTTGCTTTCAAAGTCAAAACTGGATGTATTTCACTGTTATTTGACAGGGTGATTTGCAGAATTGTTGTGAATAGGCAACTTGGGCGATTAAAATCTTTTGACCTATTTGGTTTCACCAAGAGTCATTTTGTAGTACGGAAGAATGATAACCATGGAACGTGTGTGCCCAACACCATGTTCCGGTTACTTGATCTTGTTAGTTTTTAAAGCCAGTCCCAAAGGCCAGATGTCATTAATGAGTTAAATTTGTGAAGTTGTAAAGGTCAGTTTCAAGTAATTTCCAATTCATTAATCCAAGTTGCATAGTTGATTAAGTTTGGTCTGTCAAAGACTAAAGTGGCATTCAAGGGTGCTGATTATGGAAGAAATTTAAAACATTTCAATTGCAAATTGTAATCCGTTGTTGCAGACATAATGTGGAGAATCCTTCACATTACCAAAAGGAAAATAGGCAAATATGAGAAGGAGCTATATGTTTACGAAAGCATTTGTCGATGTTTCAACCATTCACTTAGGGCATGTCTTTTATGCTTGGATGGATGTCATTACCCTATTACAAGCTCTCAAACAACAATGCATTATTCCATGGGACCACATTTCTTGTCTGTTGCGTTTGTGATTGTACTATTTTGAATCTTCAAAACAAATTGCAGATGGCAGGTAAAGATGAAGATGTCTGCATAATGGTTGTTAAGATCAAACACCATAAAACATTTCAAGAACTCTACCGCTGAATACATATAGTAGGAGAATGCAAGATGGTTTGTTCTCAAAGAATTGCATTTGGATGTGGAAATTACTATGATACTCTTCTCCCATGTGGAAATCATCATTGTAATAAACCTTGTCATAAGATCAGTTTGTCCCAATTTTGGAATGATAAGGTCTTCCAATTTAATGGTAGGGATACTAGGCAGTAATATGAGGGTAATGAAGTTCTTTCAAATGAAAGATACAAGGAGTTCCTAGGCTCAGATGATGAATTTGAAATGCAATTATCAAATATGAAAACGTCCTATGCAGTAGCATATGAAATTCTTAAGTAACTAAGAAGTTGTAAAAAAGAATTTAAAGATTTCAATCCAATGCACAGATTTATTTAAATTTGGAAATCCAAAACAATGCAAATAAACAATTGTGCAGGGGACAAAGGGTGGATTGTGCTGAGTGCATGGAGTTCCCAACATATCCTTGGGGATTGTTCAAAATATTAACCATTGCAAATTCCCCTCTTTTCACCACACACACTAGGAGCCAAAAGCCAGCCCAAGAGAGCAAGGCATTAGAGAAATGTATACACATATTTTGGAGGATGCAGACAAGATTTTGATAAGCAAATGCAATTTGTATTTTAGACCAACAACATGTATCGCGCTGGAAAACATGGAGGCATTTTGGAGCTTGTTAAATGGCAGCTATAAGTCTAAACCTGCGCATTATATTTGCAAGGAAATATCATGCCAAATGTTGCACAATTCAATGAGCAAGCCTACGCAAGAATGTGGGGGAGGCAAAAAACTAAAAAAAAAACATACGAAAGTGCTATGTGGCTTTTGCAATTGCCAATGTTGCGCATATTTAGGTGGAAAATGTTCAAAGTTTAATAACATCATTGCAAATATAATATGGCAGGTGTAGAGTAGTCAAAGGGCCACACTTTGTAAGAGATTAAGAATTATTTCAAATACATGTTGAAAGGCTGCCCTAGCCATCAGAGGAGGCAATGCACTATTTCATAGAAGATCCATGCAAGACAAAGAGATGTTAGCATGTGATGAATGGAAGACAGTTTAAAGAAAAAGGGAACTTGCCCTAATATTGAAGCGAGGAATTTTGTTTAAAAAAGACATTTAAAATAAATGCAAAACCTTAGGCAGTGCACTACACCAAATTGTGAATGCTGAACATGTGGAGTGGGAACTCAAGAAGCCCATGTGCTAAGTGAAAAGGACATTGTATTAAAACTTCAAAATCAAATTGCTACGATGGACTCTAAAGAAGAGAAGCAACTTATTACATAGCACCTGCGATGTGGTAAGGCACAAGAAGATCTGCATAGAATCCAACAAAGGGCCAGCACATGGTGTGAGCTAAGCTATTGCAGGTGTGATGAAGAAGAGATTAGTGTTTGATGGAGGAAACTCGTGCAGTATGCCAGGAAAAAGCTTTAAAGCTTTGATAATTGTAGAGCATTTATCCCACATTGGTGGGGTTATGGTTTTTCTTGTGTTCAAATACTCCATCCCATGCATTGTAATGTGAATGAAAAGTCAAGAGGCCATTTGGTGGGCCTCTTGGCCGGCTGGAGGGCTTAGTGCGCGGTAGGTCCTACAAATTTTGAAGCAAAAAGAATTGGATGCTTTAAAACTTCAGGACCATATATCCTACATGCATCTTACAAGGGTCTTTCAAAATGTTTATAAGCAACAAGCCACTCATACTATTTTGAAGAGGCAAGAGGAAGCTATCCACATGTGCGGGAGCCTAAGACTCACCTTTAAAACTGTGCCCAGAGGAAACACACCCAAATTTTGGTGGGACCCGCAAGGCTGACATGGCAGGTGAGTTGGCTTAAGAGGCTGTAAGTTTGGGCGTAGATATTGAGGCAATAAATATCAATAGATGGCTTAATGAGAAAGTTGCAAGGAGGATATGATTAAGCCATTAAGCCATTGCTCCACTTGGCATCTCAAACACATGGCACCCAGTGGACCAACGAATAAATCAGAGGATGCCATGTGGTGCAGAGTAGGTGCCAAGTGGTGCAAGTCTAGTGCAGTTCAGAGGCACCAATTAGAGATTGACACCTGGCACCAAGTTGACCTGTGAACCAATCAAAGGGTGCCACTTGGTGCAATCTGGTAAAATGTGCAGATTTAAATGATTTTTTAATTTGAATTTATTTCAACAAAGGAGTTAAAAGGTGTGCAAGTTCTAAAAAATCATAGGGTTGACTTAATGGCTTAAAGGGAAGATGCATAACATCTAACCAATAAGCCATTAAGCCTAAGTGACAAGTGTCACAAGCTGGTTTAATCTTGGATTAAAGCGAAATATTTAAATAAATTCATCTCAAAAAGGAGGAGTTAAAGAACTTGCAAGTTTAAAAGGATCTAATGTTGACTTAATGGCTTAAAGGGAAGATGCTCAACATCTAACTAATAAACCATTAAGCCTGAGTGACAAGTGGCAAGATGAGATGAAATCTGGGCAAAAGGAAATATTAAAGTTAAAATTCATCCCATTTCAATAGTCCAACTATTGAAAAATTTATTAAATTCAAATTGAAAATATTTCAAACTGTTGAAGGAAATCTTCACAGGAACGCAAAGTTTGATTAATGTTTCAGAAGGTAAATTTTATCCAAAATATGGATTATCGTATATCACCGAAAAGGTCTCGGAATGGGGATTATGATTTTGTAGACTATTTGAGGGAAAATAATATTAGATTCTTGCAGTTTCAGTTGGAAGCAGTTGCAGATATTTTTGAGGAGCAGACATGTGTCAGTGGCTGATTTTTTTTTCTTTCTCCTATATCTAGTTTCTTCTCCATGGTCCTAAGGATGTTGAAAATTTATGCTGCTAGGCAGTATTATGACTTGGAAGTCTTTTTTTTGTGTTCATGGTTTTGCAATGTATAGTTTCAGATAATGTTTAATGAAAAACAAAGGAAATCCCTACTCAAATCTTGTCTGATGTCTTTGTATGTTTGATTTTGATTCTTATGTATTAATTTGTAAGGAATTTTAATACATTAGCTATAAGGTAGCTTTGAGAGTGTTTCTGAGTCTCTTTCAAGGAGAGAGTAATTCTCAGGGGCAAAATCTGAGAGTTGAATGTCTGTATATGAATCTGATGTCTAGGTTTTGAAGTGATAAGGATGATTTGTAAGGCATTTCACTTGGGTTTTGTGAGTTTGGAGTTATGGTCTTTTGGGAATGCATGTATGTTTGACTCTGTTACCCAATAGATAAGGCACGGGTCTTGATTTGTCTGGTAGTTTTCTTCATCAAATCTTTAAAATCAAATCATTTGCATTTTCCTGTTTATGAACATGAATGTTCAGAATCTGTATTGAATAGTACAGACATTGTTGGTGATTCATTAAAGAATTGAATCTAATAGGTTAGCCTGCCTGAGTTTTAAAATCAAAGAGAAGAAGGATTTCATCCTTATCACATTGGCCATTTTCTTGGTTCTTAGCAGATCATGTAGGAGGGATCTTGCATAAGATTGGTTGAGTTGAACTCCCACATCTTGTAAGTCTGAGAACTATCCACTATTTTTCATATCTGCATAAAGGATTTTAGTTAGAGAGTGTTTATATATGCAGATTTTAGCTTGTTTTAGGTGCACCCGCCTTAATGTGTGGAACTCAAAGTAGAAGGAGAATCAAATCCTCATCAATTATCCTTTTCCTTGCCCCTCAGTTTGCTAGAAGAAGTATATTTGTGTTGCTGGACGAAGACCCCCAAGTCTGGTTTGCACATTCTCTTTTAGAGTTGAAGGATACAAGAAAAAGTGCTAACATGCCTAAAGTGGGAAATGGGGGATAAAAGTGTTCTAGACTTAAGTGAGATGAGAAAAGTGCCTAAAAAGGATTAAATGATGTTTATTCATCATTTAGTATGAGATAGAGGTCATAAAAGTTAGTTTGTAACATTAATGCAAAAGATGTTATATTGTTGTCATGACAACATTTGTAACTTTGCAAATGTTGCATGCAACATCGACAACTTTTGATTCCCTTCAAATTTGAGGAGGGATATGAATGATAGTGGCCTAAAAACATAGAGGAAGCATCTTTAGCTACCTGGAGGCTCATTTCCCAAGGAATTGTGTGATGTACTAATAATTTTTGAAGTGAATAGAAGCTCTGTATTATGGTTTTCTACAAAATTTGACTTCTTTGAGTGAAGAAGTATTTTAATAGATTGAAAAGGTTGTCCTAGTGTTGGATCCATGTGGTAGAGTTAGTTTAAATTATTTTTCATTCTGTGGTAATTTTTTTTAGTAGAGTAGATAGATTTTGTAAATTGTTTTGAAACTAGTGTAGTTGTTGTAGGAGGCAAAGTGATTTTTGATTTCATGTCTCCCCCATAGAATCCAACCATGTAAATATTCAGGGTGTGGATGAATATTGTCGGGGAGCCTCTGTATAGTGTAAATAGTCAAGTAGGAGGTCTGGAGAGATAGTTTACTAATTTTAAATGCTTTCCCTAGGTGATCAATGAGTGTCTGGTTAGGTGTATGACAGGGAGAAATTTGAGTGCATGTGCAAGGGAATGTTTGAGAGAATAAAACCAAGTGTGGTTTCAGAAGCCTTAAGGTCTTATAGATGCCTAATAGAGATCTTAGGTCTTTTCCAATCCATCTAGATATATTTCTAGGTAGAAATCAATTGACTGCATATTTTGTACGGATGACTTAGGAGTATAAGAACTCAAAAATATTTTAGGTCCTTAAAAAGGGTATCAAGATACCAAGTTTTTTTTGGGGGTTATTTAGGATTTTTAGGAAAGAATCTAGAAAAAACCCTCTAGATAGGGTTGATTGTGCAATTAGGCCTAATAGGACCAAATGGATAATCAATCTTGAACTTGACTGATTTGAGTTTGAAGACCCATTCAATTGGAGTTGGAAGGATGTCAAGGAGATGTTTACATGGTGGACACAACCCTTTCAGAATTTGTGAAGTTAACATGAAGGATTTGTACTTGGAATCCTTCAAGTTAGAGGGGAGAATTGAGACACAATTATTGATAGTTGTCCTTCAAGGTTAATCACAAAGAGACTAACTCTTGGAGTGGAGTTAGGATAGTCTTAGGATTGGAAAATTAAGAATATTTGGGTCATATAATTGGGATTGGGATCCTAAGAATACTAGGACAAGTGGATTTCTTAGTACATTTTGTGTGAGCACACCTTGGAGCACTTCCATCACTGTCTTCTTCTCTTCACTGCTCTACTCGGTAACTCTATATGGTCAATGCTTCAGATATGAAAAAAATGCATACACACCCAATCTCTTCTCTTCATATCTCCATCCACACACATACACACTTCCATTAGGGTTTGAAGCATCCCATATATAAAACAGTGATGAAACATCTAGATCAAAATCAACGATCTAGATTCATCAGATTTTTCCACTTAGGCATCCCTAATTTTGATTGGTTGCATGGATTACATAGTGATCCATGATCACAAAAATAATGCATAATTAATGCATTAAATGTCTTTGAATGAACATTAAATGATTCATAGAAGTCAACCAAAATGATTTACCTAGGTATTTGAGCCATTCCAAACACATATACAAAACTTTTCTTACTCGACATATGTAAACTCTAGTGCTCAGTTAATACTCTCGCTTGGCATATCAATCGGCACTAACTCTTCTATGCAACTCAGAAATAATTCTACTAGAAACTATTGAGTACTCAGTGACCACTGACTTGCTCGGTAGTAACTACTACTCGATCTTGACCTTGGTGTTATGGCTCAGTCACATCCATGACCAACCAACCTAACTTTATTATGACTAAGTGTGTGACACTAATAGACAAAAAAAATTAGAGATCAACAATTATGCACTATCTCATCTTGGATGGTAAATTTACTAGCAATTTTAGTTACCGTTTTTTAAAATTCTAAATCACTTTAGGCATGACAAGTGCAATTCCTTCACCTTCTACTTGTTGTCATATATAAATAATAGTTTTTGTGCCCAAGCTAAAAACACTTCATCCCCTATTCTTCATGATGGCTTGATTTTTCTTTTAATGGAACTTGCTATGGATTTTCATGTAGTGAATATCCCTCCTACCAAAAAAGGTTTTGAATTTAAAAAGAATTTTAGATTTCATTATGGGGACACCTCCTTTGAGTGGAAAGATGTGGATTTGAATGGTGATGAGGTTATGCATGTGGGTAAATGAAAAAGACCTCCAGTTACCTCCTCTTCTTGCAAAACTATGGTTATATCTAATGATGAAGGGTAAAATTATGTCTTGTTTGTTGACATTGTCCTTGATTCACTGGACCCTAGTATAGTTAAAAAAAGGAAAGGAAAATTTAGGGATTTTTCTTCTTATAATACCTCTTGGAAGTTTGTTCCTTCTGGGTCCACTCAATTTGGAATAGTAGGAAGTCTGCCTATATAAAAAAATATGTACTCTTCCCCATTTTCCCTTCTTTCTCCCTTGTAGAATTTGGAAGATGAGGATCTTTGTATTCATATGGATATTCTAGTTGAGATGGGTAAGGATAATCCTATTGAAAAGGGATGTTTAGTGTTGGATAACCCTAACATTAACAAGGAGGTTAAAAATTTGATGGATAACTAGAAATATATCTTCTCTTGGATTGTGGTGGAAATCAATGGTCTTAAAGAGAAATATTTTCCCTAAATCTAGACATTGGATATCATTATGGATAGCACCCAAACCCTATCCAAGGGCATTAGTGAGATGGGGTGGATCATGAACACCTGATCAATATGTTGGAGGAGACCTTAAAAATTATGTAGGACAAAATCAGGGTTTCTATTGCAGTCAGTAAAATAATGATCAATAATTCTATTCATAGACTAACCAAGTTGAATGAATAAGTGCATGCTCTTCAGGGTCTGTCGAAGGGGAAATCTACCTGTTGTTTCATCATTGTTAAGTTAGAAAAGAAGGTTCACATCAAGGACATAGGTAATGCGGAGATTACTAATGTTGCCACCAACAAGATAATGATGAAGCCATGCCTGGACCTTCTACCAAATTGAGGAGAAAATATAAGGGTTATACTCCTATTGATAGTATATTTAAGAGGGTTAAAAGCATTAATGTTGATTAAATTAAGAAAAATATAATTCTGGCTAATAGTGTGTAGATATTGCAGGGGCATTGCTCCCCTATTTTTGGTACTTTTGGCTTGTTGTCGGTTGACTATTAGCTTGTGTTGTAGACTTATTTGCCTATTTTTTGTAAGAACTTGGGCTTCTAGTCCTTGTAAAACCAATTTTCTTATAATAAAACACATCAACATATTTATTTTTAATTTCCTTTACCAATGTTTCCATAGTTTTCAAATACATATATGTGTACCCTTTTATTAACTTTTGACCTACTTGTTCAAATTTGAAATAGATTATATATTTTTATTCTAAACTTCCTTCTTTGTTATTTCATTTTAAATTATCTTGTTGCAAGTTATGCGACCTACATGAAAATGTATCTAATTTTTTAGGATGCGTAAACTTTGAAAATTCATTAAAAATACTTAACACAAAATAAGGAACAATAAACTACTTCTAGTACTGACTCTTAACCATATTTGTACTAAAGGGTTTGTTAAAATATTAAATGAACTATATATTTTTAATCTATACACTAGACACTATATTATGTTTTGCTAAAAATAGGAACACTTTTGTGTTCGGGAAGGATTAACCCTCTTAATCTTATTAATGTTTTTTAAAAATAGTAGTTCAAAAACTAGATTCAAAGTACTACATTTTATTATTTTGGTGTCTTCATATTCTAAATGTACATGAGTCTTAAATTAATCCTCTAAGTTCAGGTTTAGCTGATTTCAAAAAACAAAGTGGCAAATTTTTATCATTTTTTTGTTCATCATCTTCGTGTGCATACCTTGTGGTCATGTGGTACATGTTAGATTGGGGATAAGGGATAGGTTTAAGAATGTATTAGGGAAACATTCATATGTGAATGACTAAAATTTAGATATGTCACATGGAATGAATTGGATGTGATACATAAAAATTAGTTTGAATTTTAGCAAGTGTCTAGATTTAATGAATCTACACAAACTCTTAGTTATTCATATGAGAGGATCACTTGTCACACGATGTAATTCCCCACAAGAGAAACCAAGAGAATTTAACCTAAACAAGATACTAAGTTGATGATTTTTTTTTAAAATGTTTACAAACATAAATGCGGAAGAAAGAACAACAAAGATAAACATAATGATAATGTGAACAATTATAGTTAACAATCTCAAGGGTTCCTTAACATAGAGTTACTTGAATTAAAATAATCTACGAAGGATAACTAAAAGAAATTAATATTAGAAGATACATAACTAAATTAATAAGGTCATATGTACAAATAATACCAAGGGTATACATAATAAAATAGCATCCACTACACAAGTCACATGACATGCAACAATGAATAACAATACATCACATCTTCATAATGGATGTCAACCCAAATACAAATAGGTACAATATACATCTCATGATTGAAAAAGTCCAGATAAGAACAAGAAGCTAGAACAACAAAAAGGATCATCCAAGAACCTGGGCACGAACTTCAGATCTCAAATGGTAAAAGAATTACTACCACCCAACCATGTGGAACTCAAAGGTCCACATCCATTATGGTGAGGAGATAATATCAGACCCACACAACATGTATACAACAAGAGGGAATGATGCAAGGATAACCAAGACCAACCAAATGAGTATGAACAAGAAGAACCAAGAAGCTCCCTCTACTACAATAAGGCTCTAAGCATTACTAGAGGCACCCAACACATGTAGGAAACCTAGGATGCATATTGGGAGGTGTCTCCACGTAAACAAGCTAGATCCTTACGCACCTTGGGCAGACAAGAATCATCTCCCACTCCCATACTTAGCATGTAATAGCACTCAAGGTATGAGAATAATTAGCCTAGCATTTTATTAATTTATCACTTTGTTAACTTACTTACAATGAGTTGCCTTGGTAAGCCACTTGCAGGCCCCAATCTCCATTGTAATCCACTTCCCTCCTACGCACCTAGTTAACCTACCCTAGGCTCATAGATCAAAAACAAATCACAATTATAAAATGTATCTCAAGTATGGTTCCTACCCATATAGGAACATACTAAGTCTCATTATATCCAAAGCCATCATAAGACACCCATAAGAATGATCAGATAAGTAACTGAACTCAACTCTGAACACAAGGTTGGGAAACAAAAATCGAGACAAAAATCCACTAATAAAGTATATAATAGTTACATAGAATATTCATAGTCCTAAGGAAGAGATAAAAAGGATAGATGTGAATAATGATCCTTTTGGGTCATAAAATGTAATAATGAGACCATTTGTAAGGTCGATTGGATCTAAGGTGATGTTATAAACCTAGATGCCAAATTAAACCAAAGATCCCAATTAGGTTGAATAAGTGATTTATTAGAGATTTAGTTGATTTTGGCCTTGACATGGATAAATTCATCCATTTTTTTCTTTAGATTGGTCAAATAGGTGCATTAGAGTAAAAGGTCAAATGTTGTCATGAAAAATGTAAAAGTTGTCATGCAACATTGAAAAGTTGCTCGACAGTTGGCTTCAAAAGTTGCTCGAAAGTGCAAAATGGTGGTTAACCATTTGAACAGAAGTTATAGCCATTGTGAATAGTCTAAATAGCATAAGGAGGTCTAACATCAAGATGATGATGTCAAATGTTATCAGATTGTATGAAAGTTTAAAGAAATCAATAAACGAACCCTGAATTTCTAGAAATTTCACTATTTTCTTGCATGGTACGGACTTCTACAGTTTGAGAATGATATAATTTGGTAATTTTGTGATAGGGAAATTTAATTTTATATCTGATTCTTTTGGTTTGAAGGGATATATAATTCATTTGTTAAATTTATTCAATTTTTGGTGTTGACTCGTCTGGATAGCCCCAAATTTTGAGGGATTTTTGGAAATTGCGCTCTAACTTGGACTCCCACTGTGGGAAACAAATGGCCCTCTAGGAAATGAAATTTAGGGGAGTTGTCTTAGGTATCACAGGAGTGCAGGGTGAGGGGTTTTGGTTTGCTATGTTTCCAAGAAAGCCCTCAGCTAAACATCTCTATTTGTTTATCTAGGAAAGTTGGAGAAAAGTGTAGACAGTCGATCAATTACATTGATCTAACTTGGTGAGTGGATGTTTTGGTTCAGTTTTAGGTAGCAGAATATTTTTGAGGGCTTGGGAAGTTTCTGAGAACCTATCCTTTCATACTTTCTTTGTTATCCATGTCTGGTCTAGCCAATTAGGCCTATGAACCTAGTAGGTGTTTGGGGGTGCAGGATTAGTTTCTAACCAACCTCTCTCAAAATCCACGAGAGTGTCATAAAGGGTATCTTGATCTGAGAATGCTCACCAGGTTGTTCAAAATTTTGGGAGTAAATCTCAAAAAACTAGTGGGTTAGGGCTAGTAGGAATTCTACTGCGAATAATAAAAGTTGTGTTGTGGGTGTGAGAGGATCCAATAGGGAGTCAATGTTTGAGGTCCCTAGTCAGTGTTTCCACCACTTCCTTGAAGACCCTAATAGTGTAGGTTAGTTTTCATAAGTTGGGCTCATTTAGGAGATTGATTCTTAAAGAGGAAATATAAGACTAAGAGAGTCTTAGAGAGAAGTTTAGGGTGTCTAAGAGACAAGTAGACCCTAAAGAAAAGAAGTGGTTGTGAAGCTCTGCACCAAGTGGTATCAGAGCCACTAAGATCTTGATTGGAAGGCAGGAGTAAGAAAACATGTCTAACATTGAACGCAATGAAGGGGATGGATTCCCTGTGAATGTAACCAACAAGGAGTTGGATAAGATGCTCAAGGAGTATATGGAAAGAAGAAAGAGGATGGAAGATGATCTAGAAAGAGTGAAAGATCAACAATGAGGAAAGAGGAATGTTGATGAGGAATCATAAGAAGAAGATAAGGTAGAATAAATACCAACACCAAGAAGACTAGTGGTACCTGATGACCAAAGATTGTTCATAGAATCCCTTGAGAGGGTGGGGAGAAAAGACTCTAGGATAGATCTACCCATTTTTGTAGAAAAGATGGATATAGATGAATGCATGAAATGGTTAGAAGCACTAGATAACCATTTTGAGAGTGAAGACACTCCACATCACCAAAGGTTGAAGATAGAAAAATAAAAAAATGAAAGGGACTGTGTTAATTTGGTGGAACTTCTTGCAAAATGAAAGGGTTGAGAATGAGAAGAACCCTATTACATCTTGGAAAAGGATGATAGAAGAAATAAAGAAGCAATTCATGCCTGAAGAATATGACATAGTGATGCATAGGAAGTTGCATGGAGTGAGGAAAAAGGACCTTGATGTGAATACCTATACAGAGGAGTTTCAAAAACTCACTCTTAGAGCCAAGACCTTTGAAACAAAGAAGAAAAAAGTTTCTAGGTACATGAATGGAGTGAGGTACTATATCCATGATGAAATCAACATGTTCAATCTAGAATCAATGCATAGATGTTTCTAATTGGCACTCAAGGTTAAAGAGAAAAAAAAAGGAAGGGTGATCAACAAAGAGGAGGAAGAGGTGGTAACTTCAAGAGAGGTAGAGGGAGGAGCAATTTTGGTGGTCCCTCAAACAGATTCCAAGGAGAATATAGTAACCAGGAGGGACAATAAGGAGAATCCAGTCAAAGAGGTGGATTCAGGGGCAGAAGAGGAAATAGTAGAGGAATATTTGGGGGTAGAAGTTTAGGAGTGTTCACAGGAAAATATTTCAACTGCAATCAAGTGGGGCATCAAGCCTCAAGGTGTCTAGAGAAGCAAAGAAACAACAATCAGGGTGGAGATAGGAGGATACATATAACCTAAGAAGATGACACACAAAGCATACAAGGACCAAGAAGAAATGCAGATCTAGAGAGATGTAACTATTTTATGTTGAATAGAACTTTATTGAAGGCTCATGCGACCAAAGAACCACCCCAAAGGAAGACTTTATTCAGGACATCTTGCAAGGTGAAAGGTAAAGTGTGTATGGTAATTGTAGATTTAGGATCCATTTATAATATTGCATCTGTTGATATGGTTAGTAAACTTGGATAAATAAAATACCCCATTGTAACCCCTATAAGGTGTCTTGGTTAGATAAAGAACAAAAAGCTATGGTAAATGAATAGGTATATGTGGAGTTTAAGATATGAGACTACCAAGACAATATTCTCTATGATGTTGCAGAGATGGATGCCTTTCATATACTACTAGCGAGACCGTGGAAGTATGATGTGAATTCCAAGTATGATGAAAAGAAATATGTCTATAATATCACCAAGGGTGGAGTAGAATACACCATGAGAACTCTGCTTGATGATGAAAAGGAGACACACCAAGTAACCAGTGTGTTGGTTGTTGGAGAAAAGCAGTTTATGAAGACTTTTAAGGAGAAGAGTACTCCATATTTTCCCATAGTGGTGAAACCAAGGAAGGAAGTGAAGGAAAGGAAGATGGAAGAAAGAGAACCATTGAGGACTGTAGGACCAAAGGAGGTACAAGGCGTTTTGGCTAGATACAAGGATGTGATTGCAAATAGTAAGAATAAGACTCTACCATCATTCAAAGATGTGAGTCATTGCATTCATTTTATACCAGGGTCTACACTACCAAACAAAGAAGCATACAAACTAACTCCAGATCAGAATGAATACTTAGAAAGACAAGTTGAGGAGTTTCTAGAGAAAGGGTTTATAAGAAGAAGTATTATCCCTTGTGGAGTACCAGCATTTTTGGCTCCAAAGAAGGAGGGTACATGGAGATTATGTACTAACTCTAGAGCCATAAATAAGATCAATATAAGGTACATATTTACCATGCCAAAAATGGAAGACTTGATGGATTGCCTAGGAGTGGAAAGGTATTACTCTGAGATGGAATTGAAGAGTGGATACCATCAAATAAGGGTCAGAGAGGGAGACAAATGGAAAACTACATTCAAGACCAATGAAGGATTGTTTGACTGGATGGTGATGCCCTTTGGCCTCTCAAACGCTCCAAGCACATTCATGAGGCTCATGAATGAAGTTCTTAAACCTTTTATAAACCCTTTTTTGTTGTTTACTTAGATGACATCCTCATTTTTAGTAAAAGTAGAGATTAACATCTAATGCATGTTGAGCAGGTCTTGAAGAGGCTACAAGAGGAGAAGTTGAAGATAAACTTAGATAAATGTATTTTCTTGTAGGAGGAGTTGGTATTCCTAGGATTTTTGATCTCAAAGGGTAACCTAAAGATGGGCCCATCCAAGGTGGATGCAATATTGAATTGGCCAACCCCAAGAAATGAAAGTGAGGTAAAGAGCCTCCATGGTTTGTCAAGTTTTTATAGGAAATTCATTAGGGGTGTTAACAATGTATGTGCTCCTATGATAGATATAATGAAAGGGGGTAGGGGGTGTCAATTTTCATGGATGCAAGAAGCAGATAGGTCATTTGAATTCTTGAAAAGAAAAGTTGAAGAACAACCTATATTGATCCTACTAGACTTTAATAAAGTGTTTACCATTGAGTGTGATGCTAGTAATTGGGCTATAGGTGGGGTCTTGAGTCAAGAAGGTAAGCCAGTAGACTTCTTTAGTAAAAAAAACAATGAAGTAAAATCAAGATATTCTACATATGATTTATAAATGTATGCAATGGTATAGTCCTTAAGGAAGTGGAGGCATTACTTGTTTCCAAACGAGTTTGTTGTCTACAATGACAACCATGCCTTAATTTTCTTGATAAAATAGGAGAAACTAAAACATAGGCATATGAAATGGGTGGAATACATTCAAGCATACACCTTTACCATAAAACATAAGAAAGGAGTAGAAAATAAGGTTTTTGATGCTCTTGGCAAGAGGAATTTATCCATTCAGGAGGTAAGGTTAGAGAACATGGGATTCCATTCAATAAAGGATATGTATGAGGATGATGAGGACTTAAAGGAAGCCTATCATGTATGCAAGGAGATTACTGGGAGATATCACAATGAGTTTACAGATTTCATGTTGCAAGAAGGATTTCTCTTCAATGGAAGTCAATTATGTATTCCTAAGGGATCATTTAGAGATAACATTGTGAAGGAGAAACCTTGTGGGGACTTAGCAGGGCACTTTGGGCTTGATAACAAACTGGAATTGCTGAGAATATTGTACTATTGGCCAAAGATGCCAACGAATGTCAGAAAGTATATAGAAAGTTGCATGGTATGTAAAAAAATCAAAGGGTAAAAGTTTGAATGCAGGTCTCTATACACCTTTACCAATCCCAAATTGACCATTGGATTTAGTAAGCATGGATTTTGTGCTTGGGCTTCCAAAGACAAGACAAGGACATGACAGTGTGTGTAGTGGTTGACAAATTTTCTAAAATGGCCCATTTTTTACCTTGTAGAACATGTCATGACGATTCTCATGTTGCAGGTATATTCTTCAAAGAAATTGTAAGGTTGCATGGATTACCCTTATCCATATTTTCTGACAGAGATTCAAAGTTCCTTGGACACTTTTGGAGAACTCTTTGGCAGAAGTTAGGCACCATTCTATCATACTCATCAACATACCACCCACAATCAGATGGCCAACTAAATTTGTAAATAGATCACTCGGGAACCTATTAAGGTGTTTAACAAAGGATCATGGAGCAACATGGGATTCAGTACTTGCATAAGAGGAATTTGCTTATAATGACTTAGTGAATAGAAGTATAGGCCATAGTCATTTTCAAATTATTTATGGAAAACATACTAGGGGAGTATTGGATTTGAGAGAAGTGAATTCCTTAGAGAGTAATAGTGCACAAGCAGATGAATTTGCAAAATTCATGAGAGATATCCACCAAGAGGTGAGGAGTAGATTGGAGAAGACATCAGAGAAGTACAAAGAAGTAGCTAAAAGTAAGAGGAGATATCTATAGTCTATAGTAGGGGATATGGTGATGGTTCAACTCAAGGAGAGAATCCCTAAGGGAAGTACACTAAACTTATGATGAGAAAAATAGGACCCTTAAAAATCTTGCAGAAGTGTGGAAAAAATGCATACAAGACTAATTTTCCAACAGACATTAGTTTGTATAAAAAATTTAATGTCTCTGATATCTATGCCTGTAAGGGCCCTAATGTGTTTGATGTAGGTGAAGGTGAAGTACCCAAGGAAGAAATACTTAGTACACTTCCTAGAACACCACAATCAGAGATAGAATGTATCCTTGACAAAAGGGTTAGAAAGCAGCCTATGAGGCAAACATACTTTGAGTATCTCATCAAATGGAGAGGAAGACCATTGAAGGATGCAACTTGGCTGATAGAGACATCTATTTAGCAGTTGGGATTCAAAGTCTCAGAGTTACCAACTCAAGGGACTTGAGTTTTATTAGCCAAGGGAGTATGGTGTAGGGCACCTAGGAAATCTTCATAGTCCTAAGAATGGGATACAAAGGATAGGTGTGAATAATGATCCTTTTGGGTCATGAAATGTAATAATGAGACCATTTGTAAGGTCGATTGGATCTAAGGTGATGTTATAAACCTAGATGCCAAATTGAACCAGAGGTCCTAATTAGGTTGAGTAAGTGATTTATTAGAGATTTAGTTTATTTTGGTCTTGACATGGATAATTTGATCCATTTTTGTCTTTATATTGGTCAAATAGGTGCATTAGAGAAAAAGTGCAAATGTTGTCATTAAAAATGTAAAAGTTGTCATGCAACATTGAAAAGTTGCTCGACAATTAGCTTCAAAAGTTGCTCGAAAGTGCAAAATGGTGGTTAACCATTTGAAAATAAATTATAGCCATTGTGAAGAGTCTATATAGACACAAGGAGGATGAACATAAATATGATGATGTCAAATGTTGTTCATATTGTACGAAAGTTTGAAGAAATCAATAAATGAACCCTGTATTCCTAGAAATTTTGTTGTTTTCTTGCATGGTATAGACTTGTACAATTTGAGAATGATATAATTTTGTAAGTTTTTGATAGTGAAATTTATTTTCTATTTGATTCTTTTGGTTTGAAGGGATTTATAATTCATTTATGAAAGTTCAAGTTTTGGTGTTGACTGGTCTGGATAGCCACAAATTTTGAGGGATTTTTGGAAATGGTCCTCTAACTTGCACTCCCATTGTGGGAAAAAAATGGCCCTCTGGGAAATGAAAGTTAGAGGATTTATCTTAAGGATCCTAGGAG
Organism: Thuja plicata; assembly: GCA_018584345.1. NCBI lineage: Eukaryota > Viridiplantae > Streptophyta > Pinopsida > Cupressales > Cupressaceae > Thuja > Thuja plicata. The sequence continues at coordinate 497,474 of MU226463.1, forward strand.
CGTAGGGTGAGGGGTGTTGGTTTTCTATGTTTCCAAGCGAGCCCTAGGCTAAACATCTCTATGTGTTTAGCTAGGAAAGTTGGAGAAAAGTATAGACAGTCGATCAATTGGATTGATCTAACTTGGTGAGTGGGTGTTTTGGATCAGTTTGAGGTAGGAGAATATTTCTAAGACCTTGGGAAGTTTCTAAGAACCTATCCTTTCATACTTTCTTTCTTATCCATGCCTAGTCTAGCCAATTAGGCCTATAATTCTAGTAAGTGTTTGGGGTTGAAGGATTAGTTTCTAACCAAGCGCTCTGGGAATCCACAAGATTTTAATAAAGGGCATATTGACCTGAGACCACTCACCAATTTTTTCAGAACTTTGGGAGTAAATCTCAAAAAACCAATGCGTTAGAGCTAGTAGGAATTATGGTCTGAATTGGAAAAGTTGTATTGTGGGTGTGAGAGGATCAAATAGGGAGTTGAATCTTATTGTTTGGGGTCCCTAGTGATTTTTTCCACTACTGCCTTGAAGACCCTAATAGTGTAGGGTAGTTTTCAAAAGTTGTGCTCATTTTGGAGATGGATTCCTAAAGAGGAAATATAAGACTAAGAGAGTCTTAGAGAGAAGTTTTGGGTGTCTAAGAGACAAGTAGACCCTAAAGAGAAGTAGTGGTTGTGTAGCTTTGTACCAGGAAAA
>MU226463.1:501298-542057 GCA_018584345.1 Thuja plicata
TATATATATATGCGCGCGCTCGCATGCACCCACACACACACACAACTCTCTCTCTCTCTCTATGTGTGTGTGTGTGTGTTAGTTTCACCTTAACCTAAATTTGAGATTTAGTAAATTACCTTAAGATATTATGGAATCAAAAAAAGTCTTTAGATCTTCTCTTTTTTTTTTCTAATCCATTTCATATCTTCCCATCATTTATTTGCATCTAATTTCATGTTTTATCCTCGTCCCACTAAAAATGATAATCATGAACCTATTAGTCTTTGATGATTCCTTATCTGTTGACAATCCCAAAAGTTCATTCAAACTGATGATGATGAGTCTTGTTGATCAAGATGAGTATTAAATTGACCCCCTTGACAACATCATCACTAGTAAAGTGTAACTTGTTGCAAGAATTGACCACACAACAATGCATGTGGACATCTACAACAATAACCAAAAAATAGATCTAAACAATTCAAAAAATATATTATTTTTTGTTCAATTTTTTTTAAAACAATTATAGGAATAAAATTCATCGTATTTCACACATTTAATTAGTTTACATCATCTTCAAATTCTCGATAGAAATGTGAGTTTTATGCCCTTGAAGTTTTATGGTTTTGGTGTTGCTAACCTTTTCCTTTGCAAAAGGGTGAAAAATTATTGTGCTTTTACCCAAAAACCTTTTAATTCAAGATGGTAAACTTCAATTAATTAAATCTTCTATACAAAATCTACCAATTTATGCAACGAGTTTATTCAATGTTCCTAAAAATAATTGGTTAAAATGGAGTAGATACAAAGGAATTTTTATAGAATATAAATAAAAACAAAAATAGGATGCACCTTGTTTCTTGGGAAAAAGTATGGCTGCCAAGAAATATTGGAGGGATATCTATTTGAAAGATTAAGGAATTTAATAAAGCTCATTTAGCTAAATAGCTTTGAAGAAGTCTTAACACACAATGAGTGGACTGATATCATTCATAGAAAATATTTTAATGGTTATACTTATATCAAAGACTTGTTAGAAAATAAGAGACACATAGATTTATGTTCAACCTTATAGACACATATAATAGGTCTAAGGATCTTGTTTCCAAGGGAATTAGGTGATCTCTTGGTGATGGGAGAAAAAATCTATTTTTGGGATGATTGGTGGATTGGGGAAGCTCCTCCTTCCTTGGTTCCTTGAGCTGCTTAGTTCGGGGATGTCTGTATTTGGAGGATTGGTTGTTGGGTGGTTGATTTTATTCATAGTCATAAGTAAATCACTCTTAGGGAAATGTATTTGGGTATTGGTCTTCTTCAAAAAATTATTTCCCTGGTGCATATCCCTCTTTCTTCTTTGGAAGATTATTTGGTTTGTAGTTCTTATTATGACGAGAAATTTTCTATCTCTATGGCTTTTTAGATGCAAGTTAGGGATATTTTTCATCACCCTTTCTGGTAATTAGTTTGGAACCCTGTGATTTTCCTAAAAATTAACATTTTATTTTGGATTGAAGTTTAGAATAAGGTCTTAACCGTTGATAATTTATCCATAAGGGGTATGGCTATTCATAATAAATGTTATCTTTTTCAACGGGATGTTGAGAATGCCTTTCATATTTTTATTATATTATCCTATGCTAGATAAGTGTGGTCCTTTTTGAGGATTTGATCAGTGTATTGGGTTTTCCCAAATTCTTGTTTGGAGTGTTGGATTCAATGGAAACCACCTTCTTTTGATTATGTTCTTTCTTTATTGTAGTCTCTAATGTTGCCTCATATTGCTTGGGGAATTTGGAAGGAGATAAATAATCATATCTTTAGGGATGTTTCTTCTTCTAAGGAAGTTGTAGCACACACAATCCAACTGGCCATCAAGGAAATTTTTTATGTTTCCTATGATAACTCTAAATTCATGGGTCCTCCTATTAACACTTTGCGGGATGAGTGGGATATTGCTCAAAAGTGGAATCTTCAAAGGGATATTTAAATTCCATTGATTCAGAAAAATTCAACTAGAGATGGTGGTTTTTGGTCTACACCCCCTATGGGTTTGATCAAAGTCTATATTGATTGGACTGGGAAGGGCAATCTCAGACCTACTGGATGTGGGGGAGTGGCTTGTCATCACAGTGGTAGGTTTTTCATGGTGGTCGCCCTCCCTTTGGGTACTCATAAAAACCACTATGTCAAGGATTATGTAATTAAAATGGATAAGGATAGCGGAATGAGGAAAGTCTAGTTAGAAAGTGGCTCCCTAAATATTATAAACTATATAACTGGTGGAAATCCTCCAAGTTGGTCAATTAAAACCATCATTGAAGACTACAAATTTATTCTAAATGAGTTTGAGGAGTATTAAATCTCTCATTCTCTACAAGGGTAAATATGTGGCTGACATGATGGTGAATATGGGAGTGATTTCTCAGTGCATGTTTAATTTGGAAATTAATAATAATATCCCCATGGAATTCCAAATACTACTGCAAAATGATGTGGGGAAATGTTAAGATGTTCTATGTCTTGGAAATGATGGATTTACTCATGCAAAGAGGTGTTTGTATGAAATATTCACTTATTATGAAGTGGTTGAGATTTATGGCGGTGTTATCTTTGGTTTCCATATGTCTTACTTCTTAGTTTTGGAAGAAAATTGTGTTGATAGAATGGGAGGAGACCGCAACAAATTAGAGCCCATTATTTTTGGTAAGTGGTAGAAGGATTCGATGTGGAGGGAGATTTTAGGAGGAGATGTTAATCAATATATGGAAAGGCTCCATGGTGTAAATTTCAAGGATTTTTAATCCTTTGTTTCTGGATGGAATGAGGGCACTCTACGTGTGTATGATCTTAAGTTGGAGATAAATGAGAAGCTAGTGGAAAAGATATCAAATATTTTAGTTGAAGGGAGAAAATTTTATAGATATAGGAAGAGTGCCAATGAATCCATTGAAATATTTTTTCATCCTAGAAAGAGAGGGAGACTAGGTTGATAGAGACTCCCTAAGTGTGCTTGCACAAACTTACTAGGACCCTATCTATTCCTAGTTTTTTGAAGACCCTACTCTTTCTTCTAGGATCTTCCAATTCCTTACTTATCTAGTTTAGGACCTCTTCCCCACCTCTATAAGAGATGACAACCATTGTACTTCACTAGGGGTGAATACCAACATGTCTTTCACCAATTCTTTGTTCCTTCTTGGATGACTCCAAGTGTCTTCTTAACTCCTCTCCTTAGCAAGTGTTTGCAGGGGATATAATTCATCTTTATTAAAATTATTTAACCTCATTTGATACCATTAATATAGGGTATCAATTCTTTCCTAAAAATTTTCTAATACTCCTTCTAGCCCTATTTGACTAGTTTTTCTCACTTCTTTCTAAATTTTCCAAAGAAACCCCCCAAAAAAATCTGGTATTCAGATACCCTTTTCCAAGAAATGAAATATTTTGTAGGTCTTATGGCTCCAAGGTCTCCGTACAGTGGATTCTTGGAATTAAGCGAAACTAGGGCTAATTGGGATATTCTTAACCCGTCTAGTGACTTCTGCTTGAAAATGTACCCAAATGGATTGGGAAATTCCTAAGATTATTAGGAGGTATATTTATAACCCAAATTTTAACCAAACCATTCTTGGTTTCACTCTTTAAATCATATTCCTGCATTCAAACACAAATTGATCACTGACAAGCACCTAACTGGATGCACTGGACTCACCTAGGGCTTTTCATTAAAAAAAATAAAATTATTCTCAGATCTCCTCCATTAATATTTACACTATAAAAGGGATCCCCTTACATATCCCTCAAAGCTGTGATTAAATGCATGGTTCGCTTCTATGGGGGAGCCATTTTTCTCAAAACTATCCTGACAAAACCAGTAAACTGCTAACTAACAAAAGATTTTACAAAACTACACTACTGAACACTAAGAAAATTAAAACAAAAGAAAAAATTACTATAACTACCCTAGCTACAATAATCTGACTCAAGATGGAGTGATTCAATCCATTAAAGAACACAAAAAATCAACAATAAGCGACAATGCACAAGAACACAAAATACAGAGCAACTTTCAAAATTTGAATTCCTTCTCCACATCATCTAACCTCAGGAATTGGACCTCCTTGTTGTTTAATATGCTTTACCCATGTTTTTATGTGATTACAATAACTAACCAACCCCAAACATCAAAAGGAATCCTTTCTTGACAATGTTTTCATGCAACTTTCCAAAGTTGCAAATGTTGTCATGACAACATTTTTTACAACTTTTTCAATATTGCCTCTAATATAGTTTTATGACCTATAACCTATAGAAAATGATGTAAAAACACCATAGAGGTAATTTTAGACTTAATTACAAGCTTTCCTAATCCTTTTAGGATTTTAGACCCAAATTCCCAACTTTAGGCTTTTTAAAGCACTAAACACTAACAAAAGAAAAAACATCCAGAATGGATTGAACCTAGTCTAGTGCATCTAGAAACTAACTCACAAGACCTCATAAGGCCAAAGTAAACACTCCTAACTTGGATAGGGTCAGTACAAGCCACAATAAAAAAATAAGAACTAGGAGATAACCTAGGTGCTCTTGCACTATTCTCCCCAAACAAAAAGTTTCAATCCACCCTTGGATTAAGAAAGTTGGAGTCCATCCCCAACTTCTTGAAATATATCTCTTTGATCCAAGTAGGCTCTGCATCTCCTTGGCCATTCCACTTCACCAGATGATCTTTTTAAGTCCATTTTTTCTATTTTTTTTGTAGACCCTTGAATCAAGTACCTTTTCTGCTTCCTTTGATGGTGTAGGTGTTAATTGCAGGTCCTCCACTTCCTTGATGAATTCAGTAAGAATCTGATCAGGATGAAGAGTAGGCCCCTTGTAAAGGACCAGATCTACAACATTTAAGATGAAAGACAATCCAATATCCTTAGGGATTTCACCTTTGTAAGCATGGTATCATATTTTTCCAAAATAGTGCAAGGTCCTAATCTCCTCATCTGTATCTTGTTTTGCATTCCCTTCTAAAAAATTTCCCTATTCAAATGGACCATTACAAGATCCCTACCTGAAATTGTAAATCCTTCTTTCTTTCACCCACCTTCTACTTTTTCTTTGCAATTTTCTCTGTCAATGTATTTTGCACTGATTCATGTACTTCTTTCATGGAGTGTGCAAACTCTTTTCCATAGCCACTCCCTTTGGCTCCATCCTTTAACTCTCTGGTGCACGAGCACCCTCAAGTTCATCCATTGAAATCACATCAGTGGATCCAAACAAGAATGGTTAGGGATTTTATTGTATCTTAGATCCAAGGTTTTCAATAAGTCCTAAAATGTAAGACAAGGGGACACTAAGTGATGTTATAAACTTAGTTGTCCACCTTACTCAATTTGGACAATCTTGGGTAGACTATGATAAAATATTATAAGGGACCTAAGGAAGGGTAGGAATTTCATTTTAGGCCTTCTAAGATCCCCTATGGTGTAAAAACACCAAACTTTACAAGTTTAGTTAGGATTGACAACTTTTGCAAAAAGTTGTCAATATTGCATAGATCAACTTTTGCAAAAAGTTGCAAAATTTTAATCCCAATGTTCACAACCAATTTTGTCAGCTGGAACCACTTGGGAATGATATGTAATGGTGGAAAAACATTTCCCATAGTTAGAGTGGATAATTTGTAAATTTTTTGCATTGAAATCAATAAAATCCAAACTATTTTATGTATTTCTAACCATTTTTTAGAGTTGTACGGTTCTGTACGGATCCCAATGCACCATTGAAGGATTGGAAAATTTGAACCAGGTTCTTGGTAGAATGTTATAATTGGTTTGAATTATTGAAGTGTAGGGGAGTGAAATTTATCAAATTTTGATTGCTCACTGGTCTGTGAAAGGCCCTAACTAGGGTTTAAATACTAATTTCCTCTTTCCCAGAGACTCCACCATGGGAAAATTCTAAGCCCTTAAGGAGAGAATAGGGTGAGGATTTACTTTAAGACTTTGGAGGTATTAGATCAGGACATAGTCGATGGAGGGAGAAAGGATTGAATCTTCTGGACAGGCATTCATATGTGACTGTCTAAAATTGAGCTTTTGAGGTACAACTTAGGCCAGGGGTGGAATGGAAGTATAAATCCTTTGATTTAGGATTTTTTTAATATCCCTCAAGAATTCCAATTGGTGGGATGACAATTTGAATCAAGATTCAAGTAGTTTCTTTGGAAAAGTGACCTATTAGCCCTATTAGGCCTAGGAGAGAATGGAGGACAGTAGGAGTTAGGGGATTGATCAAGAACCCTAGCTTGGAGGGTTTGTTAGTGGATGGATTAAAGAATTTGGGGGTGGTTAAGACTTTATATGGAGGAGTTCCAAGTGAGTTTCCCTTAGAAATCCATATTTTCTCCTTGTAGCCCTATAGTCACTTAGGTGTCTAAATTGAATCTTTGAGGCATCTCAGTATGAGATTGGAATTTTATTTCATCTAAAATGATGATCTAATATTGATAGAACCATTTTTCCATCCGTAGATTACTTGGTTCTAGTTGTGTTTGATTTTTGCCCTTTTGGGTGTTGAAGGCTAGTGGAAGACCCAATCTTGTGAATGTGGGTTTTGGGAACTCTTTAGTAGAGCCCTAGATTGTGTGGGAGTAGGGGTATTGTGGATCCCTGGAGAGTCATTTTTGAAATATTTTGGGGCTCTTCTCCAAGTGGTATCAGAGCAACTAGTATATCTTTGGAAGAAGAAAATTTTCAATCATGTCTGAAGGAGGAGATGATAGTGAACTTCCTAATAGGATGACCAATGCTGAACTACTAAGGGTGGTGAAAGAGCATGATGCAAAGAGGAAGTTGATGAGGTAGGATAGGGAAAGTCTCAAGGAACAAGTCAAGAAAAGGAGTAGTAGGAAGTTTGGAATTGAAGAGGAGGGGAGTGATGAAGAGACCCAATGGAAGGAGGATGAAGAAGAAGAAATACCTGCAAAACATAGGCTACTCTTGAAGACTTTGAAATACATGGAGAGAAGGACCATGGATGCTAAACTTGACCTACCTATCTAAAATGGGAAGATGGATCCAGAAGAAGTCATGGATTGGATTTATGAACTCACTAGTTTCTTTGACTATGAGGAAATACTAGAGCATCAGAAGGTTAAGATTGCAAAGTCTAAGTTGAAGGGATTTTCCCTAACTTGGTGGAATTTCACTCAAGTAGAGAGGGTGAAGATGGATAAGAATCCAATAAGGACTTGGAAGAATATGGTGACCTTGGTGAAGGAAGCCTATGTACTTGAGGACTATGAAGTTCAACTTCATAAGAAGAGACAAAACCTAAGGCAGAAAGAGATGGACATCTCAAGTTATACTGAAGAATTCCAAAAGCTTACCATGAAATCTAAGTTGGTTGTACCATAGAGTGTCAAGATTGCTAGATATCTGCACGGATTGAGGATAAACATCCAAGATGAACTAAGTTTGTGTTCCCCTACTACTTTCCAAAAGTGCTATCAATTAGTACTGAAAGTTGAAGAAATACTTAAGGGGAGACAAGATCAAAGTGGAAGGGGAAGATGCTAGAGAGACTTTGGTTGTAGTGGAAGAGGGGCAAGCAATGGGAGAGGACAAGCTCCTAGAAATTTTGGAGAAACAAGTATAGAGAAACCAGTGAGGAGAGCTCCTTTGGGGAAGGTAGTTCTAGAGGCTCCTATAGAGGAAGAAGAGGAGATTCAAGGGGAAGATTTGGAGGAAGTTGTTCAGGACCTACAAGGTGTTACACATGTAACCAAGTAGGGCTCTTAGCATCCAAGTGTCCAGAGAAGGAAAGAATCAGGTAGAGAGAAGGGAAAACATGGTTAGAGAAGAAGAGAACCATGGAGACAATACACATGGGTCTGATGCACCAACTGAGGAAGGAGAAGTCCTTATGATGAGAAGGACACTATCCAAGGCTCCAAGAACACAAGATCCACCTTAGAGGAAGAACTTATTCAGAACCACATGCAAAGTGGGAGAAAAAGTCTGCACGATGGTGATTGACAATGGGTATATAGACAACTTGGTGTTAGAAGAAGTAGTAAAGAAATTGAAGTTGAGAAGGGTGCCACATCCAAACCCTTACAAGGTATCATGGCTAACTAAGAAGCAACAAACTATCATAGAGGAGCAATCTTGGGTGGAACTCCAACTTGGAAACTACAAGGACAAAGTTCTCTGTGACATTGTCCCAATGGATGCCTTCCATTTGCTACTTGGGAGACCATGGAAGTATGATGTGGAGGCTCATCATGATGGGAGATTGAACACCTACACAATCAATCACAAAGGTGAAAAGGTAACATTATTACCACTATCTGATTTTGCAGAGGGACAAAAAGATTCTAAATTTTTGTTTGTAGGAGAAAAATAGTTTTTAAAATATTTTAAATAAGAAAAGACCCCTTGCTATGATTTAGTAATTTTTCCTAAGGATGATAGACCTAAGAAGGTTGAGAAATAAGTAGAACCCTTAAGGAGAGTAGGCCCTAAATAAGTTGTAGACCTACTTTACTAGTATAAAGATATTGTGACCAAAGATTTACCAAATGAGCTTCCCCCAATCAGAGACATAAGTCACAACATAGACTTGATCCTAGGAGAAACCTTACCAAATAAGGAACCATACAAGTTGACTCCTAAAAAGAATAAGGAGATAGCAAGATAGATTCAATAAATTTTGGATAAGCATTTAATTACTAAGAGTTCTAGTCCTTGTGCAGTACCTTCTCTTTTATCCTCTAAGAAGGAAGGCACATGGAGATTGTGCACCGATTCTAGAGCCATAAATAGAATCACAATTCGGTATAGATTCCCTATGCCTAGGATAGAGGATATATTGGATCACTTATGAGGTACAAGGTACTATTCTAAGGTAGATTTGAAGAGTGGCTACCACCAAATAAGAATTAGGGCTTGTGATGAGTGGAAGACTGCATTTAAAACAAATGAAGGCTTGTATGAGTGGAGAGTGATGCCCTTTGGTCTATCAAATGATCCTAGCACATTCATGAGGCTCATGAATGAGGTGCTTAAACCATTCCTTGGAAAAATTTTCACAGTATATCTTGATGGCATCCTTATTTCTAGCAAGAGTAAGGAGGAACATTTGGAGCATCTTAACTTGGTCCTAAAGAGGCTACATGAAGAGAAGCTTTTCATCAATTTGGAGAAATGTATTTTTATGCAGGGAGAGCTCATATATTTGGGATTTGTGGTCTCAAGAGGGGACATAAAAAATGGACCCTGAGAAGGTAGAAGCCATCTTGAATTGGCCTTCTCCTAGGACAATGACAGAAGTCAGAAGTTTTCATGGGCTTGCATATTTTCACAGGAAATTCATAAGGAATTTGAGTCAGTTGTGTGCTCCTATCCTTGAAACAATTAAGGGTGGACATAAGTGTAAGTTTGTGTGGAAAAAAGAAGCAAAAGAAGCCTTCCAAATGCTAAAGAAAAAGGTAATGGAGAATCCTATCCTAGTCTTTCTTGATTTTCAAAAGATATTTACTATTGAATGTGATGCTTCTAACCTAGCAATATGGGTTGTCTTGAGCCAAGAAGAGAGGCCTATAGCCTTTTTAAGTGAGAAAATAAATGAAGAAAAGAGGAAATACTCCTCTTATGACTTGGAACTATATGCCTTAGTCTATTCATTGAAGAAATGGAGACACTACCTCCTTGCAAAATAATTTGTTGTCTTCACAGACAACCAAGCATTAAGTTTCTTAAATAGCCAAGAGAAACTAAGCCAAAAACACATGAAGTGGGTGGAATCAATACAAGCCTACACATTTTCAATCAAGCATAAAAATGGATTTGCCAATAAGGTGACATATTCATTGAGCTGAAGGACTTTAGTTGTGCAACAAATCCAACTCCAAAGTGTAGGGATTGATTCTTTGAAGGAAATGTAAAAGAATGATGATGATTTCAGAGATATTTATAAGGTGTGTTCTAACTTTTCTGAGGCTTATCATGTAGGGTATGCAGACTATTTGATTCAAAATGGAATCTTGTTCAAGGGACACCAGTTATGTATTCTAAAATGTTCAATGAGGGAGAACATCATTAGAGAGAAACATGCAGGTAGCATGGGAGGACATCTTGGTTTGAAAAAGACATTGGAATAGGTGAGAAGATTCTATTATTGACCTAAACTTTAGACTAAAGTAAGGAAGATTGTAGAGACATGCACAATATGTCAAAGAGCCAAGGGTAAATCCACAAATGCAGGACTATACCAGCCTCTACCTATTCCTAAAATACCTTGGGAGAGTTGCAACATGGACTTTGTGATGGGATTACCTAGGAAACAAAAGGGGTATGATAGTATTTATGTTGTAGTAGATAGGTTTAGTAAAATGGACCACTTTATCCCTTGTAAAAGTACTAATGATGCATCACCAATTGCAATTTTGTTATTCAAACAAATTGTGAGGATTCATGGCTTACCTCAAACCATTCTATCTGATAGAGATGTGAAGTTTATTGTTCACTTTTGGAGGACCTTGTGGAAAAGGTTAGGGACCAATCTGAGCTTTAGTTCTACCTACCATCCACAAACAGATGGGTAGACAGAAGTTGTAAACAAATCACTTGGAAACCTACTTAGATGTTTGACAAAACAATATGGAGACAAGTGGGATGCAGTCCTACCCCAAGCAAATTTTTCTTTCAATGATTCAATTAACATGAGCACAGGAAAGAGTCCCTTTCAAATTTTGTATGGGCAAAGTCCAAGAGGCATCTTGGAACTCAAAGAATTACCACAAAACACTCCAGTCAGTGCTTGTGGAGAAGAATTTGTAGAGAGTATGAAATAAATTCATGACTCAGTGAGATTGGCACTTGAGAAGAGTGTAGACAAGTATAATCAAGCCAAAGACAGGAATAGAAGAGATGTTTAGTTGCAAGTGGGAGACTTGGTGTGGGCATATTTGAAGAAGGAAAGATTTCCTAAGGGAAAACACACTAAACTACTCATGAAGAAAGTAGGACCCTATCTAGTATTGAAGAAGCATGGGTTTAATGCATATGAGATTGAACTACCCTCACACCTTTGCATCTCCCCTATATTCAATATTTGTGATCTAACCCCATATAAAGGTGATGTGAATGCAGGTTCTGAAATATAGGTGGAAGAGCTTGAGGAAGATGTTGCATGTATACCCTCTCATGTACCAAAGAAGCTTGAGAAGATTTTGGACACCAAGATCATCAAACAAACAAGAAATAATTTTTACAAGAAATATTTGGTCAAATGGAAAGATATTATTGAAGAGGAATCTGTATGGATGGATGAGAAAGAAATTTAGAAGCATGGCTCCAGTTTAGAAGACCTCATCTCAAGAGGACTTGAGATCAATGCACCCAGGGAGTATGGTGCAGGAGCACCCTCAAGTTCATCCATTGAAAGAACATTAGTGGATAAAAAAAAGAAGGGTTAGGGTTGTGATTGGATCTTAGATCCAAGGTTTTCAATAAGTCCTAAAATGTAAGACAAGGGGACACTAAGTGATGTTATAAACTTAGTTGTCCAGCTTAGTCAATTTGGACAATATTGGGTAGAGTAGGCTAAAATAGTCTAGGGGACCTAAGGAAGGGTATGAATGTCATTTTAGGCCTTCTAAGATCCCCTATGGTGTAAAAACACCGAACTTTACAAGTTTAGTTACGATTGACAACTTTTGCAAAAAGTTGTCAATTAATATTGCATAGAGCAACTTTTGCAAAAAGTTGCAAATTTTGAATCCCAACATTCACAACCACTTTTGTCAGTTGGAAAGACTTTGGAATGATATGTAATGGTGGAAAAACCTTTCTCCATGGTTGGAGTGGACAATTTGTAAAGTTTTTTCATTGAAATCAATAAAATCCAAACTATTTTATGTATTTCTAACTGTTTTTCAGTGTTGTATGGTTCTGTACAGATCCCAATGCACCATTGAAGGATTGGAAAAGTTGAACCAGGTTCTTGGTCAAATTTTCCATTTGGTTTGAATTCTTGAAGTTTAGGGGAGTGAAATTTATCAAATTTTGATTGCTCACTGGTCTATGAAAGGCCCTAACTAGGGTTTCGATACTAATTTCCTCTTTCCCAGAGACTCCACCATGGGAAAATTCTAATCCCTTTGGGAGAGAAAGGGGGGAGGATTTAATTTAATGCTTTGGAGGTCTTAGATAAGGAGGTATTTGATGGAGGGAGAAAGGATTGAATCTTCTAGACAGGCGTTCATATTTGACTGTCCATAATTGAGCTTTTGAGGCACAACTCAGGCCATGGGTGGAATGGAAGTCTAAATCCTTGGATTTAGGAGTTTTGTAAGATCCCTAAAGAATTAAAATTGGTGGGATGACAATTTGAAATGATATTAAAGTATTTTCTTTGGAAAAGTGACCTATTAGTCCTATTAGGCCTAGGAGAGAATGGAGGACAACATGACTTAGGGGATTGATCAAGAACCCTAGCTTGGAGGGTATTGTTGGTGGATGGATTAAACACTTTGGGGGTGGTTAATACTTTCTGTAGAGGAGTTCCAAGTGATTTTCCCTTAGAAATCCATATTTTCTCCTTGTAGCCCTAAAGTCACTTAGGTGTCTAAATTGAATCTCTGAGACATCTTAGTATGAGATTGGTGTTTCATTTCATCTAAAATGATGATCTAATATTGATAGAACCTTTGTTCCATCCTTGGATTACTTGGTTCTAGTTGTGTCCTATTTTTGGCCTTTTGGGTTTTGAAGGCTAGTGGAAGACCTAGTCTTGTGAATGTGCATTTTGGGAACTCTTTAATAGAGCCCTAGATTGTGTGGGAGTAGGGGTATTGTGGATCCCTAGAGAGTCATTTTTGACATATTTTGGGGCTCTTCTCCACTCTCTAAATTTAAATATCCCTCTAGGATGTAACCAATAAAAAACTTCAAATGGACTCCTTCCAGTTGTCCTGTTGATTGTATCATTGTAAGCATGTCCCTATACTTGATCCCAAGCTTGACCATTTTCCTTAGCAAGATGCCTCAATAGGTTTCCTAGAATCCTATTCACCACCTCAATCTTACCATATGTCTGAGGATGATATGCAGACCCAAAGGGAAGATTGTGTTAGACTAACTGAGAGGGGGGTGGGGGGTAAATTAGTGGCCTTAAAAATAATTCCAAAAATCCAACCAAAAATTTATATCTCAAATACAATATCATCTAGTTATATTTCAATCCATCAAGATGTATGCCTTAATTAACTTTAAAAAATATAACCTTCTTGGTAAGATATACTGTTTATCTTTTCTAGACTTTATCGAATAGCAGTAAATAAACTTAGCGATAACCGACGAATCCAGTTTCAATAATGTGTAAAGAAAAATATCAATGCAATAAACCATATACACATTTGACACATAGATTTTAAAGTGGAAACCATGTTAAGGGAAGAAGCACTTGGGACCAGTAACCCAAAATTTTCACTCTTCTGAAGTGAGCTCGGTGAAGAGCCAACCTTGTTAAAGGTTAGAAACACACTGTTAAGTGCAACCTTGTTAGAGGATTTAAAACTAACAGTTTGTATTTTGACCTAGCATTCACTATTATTTCAACAAGAAAACCTATTGATACTGCTGAGTATCTCAATACATTAAGGACTATTAAATCCCACTCAGTTAGGAGATTTTATGAATCAATGGTTAAACTAATACAGTAAATGATCTGTTTCAATAATACAAATTTAACTTGAAAATTGCCAAATCTATTGTTAGTCCAATAATACCTCTCTAATCAATGTTCACTTCAGTTCCTTTTATTTCTTTCTTTCTTTCTTCCTTCTACTCAGTGAATGCTTTGTCCTCTGTTTCTCGGTGTCTACAGAATTCCTTGGCTTTGTCCTTCAGCTTGTATGATCAGATTTTCATGAATAATTCAATCTTCACCAAAATATATTCAACATTACTTTTTCTTCATAACGAATTCATTGTCTCTTTATATAGACATTATTAGCCACTCAATCTTCCTTTTTTTTGTCATAGATCACTTCTTGATCCATAAAACTTGCCATTCTTTCTTTATCCTGTAAATCTATGCTTTAGTTTTATTCTGTAGATCTCTCCTTGATAACTACGCTTTAAATCTCTTCCATTCTTTAGTTTAGCTAATCATTAAGAATAAAAAAATATATCAATCAATCTCTATATATATCCCTTTCCAGCTAAGTAATTTTTTTCATTCTTGAACTTCAGTTCTTCTCAGTTATCAACTCCAGTTATCTCAGTCATTGACTTCAGTTTTGATTGGTAGAAACTTCAGTTATGCTTAGTATCCACTGTGAACTGTTTGGTGACACTTTCTCAGTAATATTTTCTTGGTTACTATTGTCCTTAGTTTACATTATCTTTCAGTGTGCACTATCTGTCAATGTTTATTGTCACTCGGTATATTCAACACTTTTAGGTTTTACCGATAACATAAACTTTGTCTCTTTAGTTATTCAAAGTTATGACCAATATGTGTTTGAATAGTAAAACTATATCAACTTGACATCAATGAAAATACAATACATTAAGTAATTTAATGTCTTACATTCACTTTTTCATCTCAGTGATCATCAACTTATCATCTTCAAACACTCAATTAGTTATAGTTCATCAATCTCTCCCTTTGGCATTGATGGAAACATACTATGAAATATGCAGTATAATACATGCCATATCATAGAAAACTCATTTTTATATAACCAATTCAAATATATAAATCTTGGTAAGCTCTTCTAGCTCAAATTTGATTCTTTCTGTGTTCTGTCCCTTTCTTCATTCCCTTCAATGGATAGGTGTAGCAATTCTTTTTTCTAATTATTTCTCTCCCTTTCTTGTGGAATCTCTTCTCCTTTTTCTTGATAGATATGCAGCGTTAAATCTTTCCAATTCTCTCCCTCTGATGTATGATTATTTTATTGAATATCTCTTTCCCTTTAGATGGTAGAATCTCTTCTCCCTGATGTATATTTCATTTATTCTTCCTCTCCCTTTGACAACAATGCCAAAAAACATTTCAGCTCTATAGTAACCAATAGTCTTTTTCTCTGGTGTGCAGTTTAGATAAGTAACTCCAGTGTAATGACATATCATTACAGTCCATATCTCAGCTTCCATCAACATGATTGATCTTCTTATTATGTGTAGCCTAATGCAACCTCCAAGTCATCTTAGTGACCAATAGACAAGGGTCGAACCCCTAGTCTATTCCTCATGTACTCAAAAGTATCTTTTGGTAATGGTTTTGTGAAGATGTCTTCTAGATGTTCTTTGGATTGTACATATTACAATATCACATGTTTCTCTTGTACTTGTTCCCTCAAGTAATGATACTTAATAGCTACGTGATTTGTCTTGGCATGCATCATAGGGTTCTTTGAAATATTGATAGCACTAGAATTATCACAATAGATAATTAATGGGTCAAGAATTTCTCCATTCATACCTTTTGAAAATTGCTTGATGCATGAAATGTTAGAGAAATTTGTAGTAACATCTACATATTCTGCTTATGTAGTTGATTGAGATATGCATCCTTGCTTTTTACTTATCCATGTGACAAGTTTGTCACCCATAAAGAATGCTCCTCATGTTTTTCTCTTTCTATCATCTAAGTTTCCAGCCCAATCAACATTAGTATAAAATTGTAGCTCAAATTTTCCTTCTTTATTTCACCATAAACCATAGTCTTCAGTATTCTTCAGATATCTCAAAATTATTTTAACATCAATCACGGGTGATTCCTTAGGATTAGTAGAGAATCTTGCAACTGTACCAACTGCATGTGCTATATCTGGTCTAGTGAGTACAACATACATAAGTTTTCCAATCATAGATTATTATAAGGTCTAATTTACCTCAGTTGTCTTTTCTTCCTTTGTCAATTTGCATTTGGTTTCCATAGGTGTTCCATCTTAAATATATTCAAAACTTCTTTGATGTATCTAGATTGTGTGATGTAGATGCCTTCATCCTATTGTAGAATATGTAGACAAAGAAAAAAATTGATCTCTCTAAACATTGGCATTTAAAATTCTTTTCTCATTTCATCAGCGAATGACTTGCATAGTATTTCATCACCTCCAAATATGATATCATAAAAAAATATCTCAACAATCAAAACTTTATCATCAGTATCTCCTTTCAAATATAGATTACTATTGTCACTTGTTCTAACAAATCCAATACTAATGAGATAAGATTGAAATCTTCCATACCATTCTCTCAGTGCTTGTTTTAATCCATACAAGGCTTTGTGTACTCTACAAACCATGTTCCTCTTGTTAGGATCAACAAAACCTTTAGGTTGTTCAATGTATACCTCCTCTTCTAGTATTTCATTCAGAAATATAGATTTGACATCCATTTGGTATACTTTGAATCCTTTAAAAGTAGCATAATAAAGTAGAATTCTTACTCCTAGTCTAAAAATGAGTGCAAAGGTTTCTCCATAATCAATACCTTGTTCTTGTGCACACCCTTTTCATACCAGTCTTTCTTTGTTTCTTGTGACTTCTCCATTCTCATTGAGTTTGTTTCTGAATATCCATTTGGTACCAATACATTTTTGTCACTTGTTCTAGGTACTAATATCCATGTTTTATTCTTCTCAATTTTTTAAATCTCTTCATTCATTGGACTAACCCATTCTTGATTCTTAAGTGCATTATTAACAAATTTAGGCTAAAAATCACAAATCAAACATCTAGTGTTAAGAGACTTACTTCTTGTTCTCATTCTTCTCTTTTGTCTCCAATAATATGGCCCTATGGATGGCATCTTTTGACATATTTAGAAAGTACAGGTTTAGATCTATGTTCTTCATTATTATTCTCATCTTGATCTTCATTATGATCTTTATTATCACTCAGTTCAGCATTGTGAGCATTTTCCTGAATCTCGGTGTGTGCATCCTATTGCTTGGTTGCATTATTTTGTCACTTGAGTAAGGTGTCAGGTTCTTCAATGTAGACAAATCTATTGTAATCTTATGGTTCCTTTAATCTTTTCTCATCATTTTCCTTAGAAAATTCACCCACTTTAACATTTGCACTTTCAATTATTTTATTAGAAGATTTTTTCAGACATTTATAAGCTTTTCTTTTAGTAGAATATCCTAGAAATATTCCTTCATCACCTTTAGAGTAAAGTTTCCCATTTATATCATCTTTCAATATATAACATTGACATCCAAAAATTCTAAGGTAACTTACATTTGGTGTGTATCTATACCATAGCTCATAAGGTGTCTTATTTGTGTCTTTCTTCAATTAAACTCAATTCAATGTATAGACAACTGTACTTACAACTTCTCTTCAGAATGTTTATGTGGTGCCTTTTTCAATCATCATTATTCTGGCACAATCAATAATTGATCTATTTCTCCTTTCAGCAATCCCACTTTGATGTGGTGTTCTCGGTGCCGAAACCTGTCTTATAATTCCATGCTCATTACAAAAGTTAGTGAATTAATCATAAACAAATTCTCCTCCTCTATCTGATCTTAAATGTTTTTATTTCTTTTCCACTTTGTTTTTCAACTTTAGCTTTACACCATTTCAAAATCTTAAATGCTTCATATTTCTCTTTTAAGAACATTATAGTCATCATCCTAGAATATTCATCAACAAAAAGAATAAAGTAGCTATCACCATAATAGATCTTTGTTATCATTGGTCCACATAAGTCAGTATGGACCAACTCTAGAATATAATTATATGTATAGGTTTTTCTCTTGAAACTAGACTTTGTCATTTTTCCTATTTGACAATTCTTGCACATAACATGGTCAGGATTTGAAATACTCGGTAAGCCTCTTACTTTTATTTTCTTACTTATCTTAACCATGTTGTCAAAGTTCACATGACATAAAATCTTATGCCACAACCACAAGTCTTCATTTCTAGCGAATAAACAAGTGGTCTCAATATCATCAAGATAAAATAGATTACCTTTTGTTTGTTCACCAATATCAATCAAATTTCCTTTTCCATTATATATCATTTCCTTTTTGTTCTCAAATGCAACTCAATTTCATGTGTTATTTAGCTATGAAACACTCAATAAATTATAGTTATATCCTTTCAACCAATATGTATTTTCACATCTGATCAGATTATTCAACATGATGGTACCTTTTCCTTCAACTAGACAAGGTGAGTCATTACCCATCATAACTGATCCACCATTATAATATTCAAAATTTTCAAACTTTTCTTTATCTCTAGTCATGTGATGATTACAACCACTATCAATAATCCAGACATCGTTTTTTCCAACTTTAGATATGATTGTTGTTTCAACATACCTTTCTTATTTGTCTAAATCATCCTTCCTAGAAACAAATACTACCTCAAAATCTTCATCAGATTCAGTGTTAGAATTTTTAGCTTTTTTCTCAACCAGGTAACAAGCCTTCTTTCCTTTGTCCTTGTAGTCTCGTTTATCTCTTCTGTCAAAGTGTCAGTTTCTTTTGTAGTCTCAGTCATCACTTCTATCATACTTCTTTTCATAAGATCTGTCATTGTTTCTTTCATCCTTTCTCTTTTAGGACATGCAGCAGATAAATTTCCAAATTCTTTGCAATTAGAAGGACCAATGGTAATTTACCTTTATATCTTCCTTTACCTCTATGTAGTCTTCTAGCCATAAGTGCTTCAAGATAATCAAGCTATTGTTCATCACTATCACTATCACTATCAATTCTCATAGTGTGTTTGTGACTAGATTTGCTTGTTTTCAGAGAAGATTTGAATGCAAACTTAATATTTTGTAAGACACTATTGTCAAAGTTTTTCATCTCAAATGAAATAAGTCCACCAATCAAACTATCAAGAGTAACATTGTTATTTTATACTACTCTCATTTATTTAATTGTAGATACTCTAGTTGCATAAAAAGGCAGTAAGGTTCTCTGAGTTTTACTTATAGCTATTTCTTCCTCAAGTACTCCTCCTACTCCACGGATAGCATTAACAATTTCATTGATTCTTCTACTATAATAAGTGATGTTCTCTCCTTCTTTCATTCTTAGGTCATCAAACTTTCCTCTTAGGATTTTATCTTTAGCTCTGAGTACATTGGTGTCTCCTCAATGTACTAGCTTGAGTTTGTACCACATTTTCTTTGCAGAGGTGCATGATTTCACATCTTCAAATTTAGTGTCAGATAGTGAAGAAGAAAGTTCTATCATCATAGAATTGTGTTCTTTCCTTTCTCTTAATTGATCAACAATCAGAGGTCTAGTAGGTGCAACATATACAATATCCAAGTGTTTTGTAACATCATTTCCAATACTTGATAGATGAAGTCTTATCCCACTTTTCCATGATGCAAAGTTGTCCTTATTCAACTTAGGCACATCTGTTTTACTCATCTTGTGATCTTTAGCTTAAGTCTTTAAACATTTCTTCCAAGCACCACAACTCTAATACTAATTGTTAGAATAACTAAGAGGGGGGGTGAATCACTGGCCTTCAAAACAATTCCAAAAATTAAACCAAATCTTTATATCTCAAATATAATATCCTCTAGTTATCTTTCAGTCCATCAAGATGTATGCCTTATTAACTTTAACAAATATAACTTGCTCGGTAAGATATACTATTTACCTTTTCTAGACTTTACCGAATAACATTAAATAAACTTAGTGTTAACCAACCAATCCAGTTACAATAATGTGTAAAGAAAAATATCAATGCAATAAACCATATACACATTTGACACATAGATTTTAACGTGGAAACCTTGTTAAGGGAGAAACCACTTGGGATTGGTAACCCAAAATTTTCACTCTTCTGAAATGAGCTCGGTGAAGAGCCAACCCTATTAAAGGTTACAAACACACTGTTAAGTGCGACCTTGTTAGAGGATTTAAAACTAAAATTTTTTCTTTTGACCTATCATTCACTATGTTGTCAACAAGAAAACCTTTTGATACTCTTGAGTATCTCAATACATTAAGGACTTTTAAATCCCACTCAGTTAAGATATTTTTTGAATCAATGGTTAAACTGATATAGTAAATGATATATTTCAATAATACAACTTTAACTTGCAGATTTTTAGATCTATTGTTAGTCCAATAATACCTCTCTGATCATTGTTTACTTCAGTTCCTTTTCTTTCTTTCTTTCTTTCTTTCTTACTTTTGCTCGGTGAATGCTCTATCCTCTATTTCTCGGTGTCTATATAATTCCTTGGCTCTGTCCTTCATCCTGTAAGACCAGATCTGCATGAAGAATTCAATCTTCACCAGAATATATTCAGCATTCCTTTTTCTTCATAATGAATTCCTTTTCTCTTTGTATAGACATGATTAGCCTCTCAATCTTCCTTGTTTTTTTCATAGATCCCTTCTTGATATCTCACCATTCTTGATTTATCCCGTATAGTTCTACTTTAGTTTTATTCTATAGATCTCTCCTTGATAACTATGCTTTAAATATCTCCCATGCTTTAGTTTAACTAATCATTAAGAATAAAGCAATCAATCAATCAATCTCTAAATATAGCTCTTTCCAGCTAAGTAATTTTTGTTGTTATTGAACTTTAGTTTTTCTCGGTTATCAACTCTAGTTGCTTGGTCATTAACTTCAGTTATGGTCGGTAGAAACTTCAGTTATGCTTGGTATCCACTGTGAACTGATCAGTGACACTTTCTTGGTAACACTTTTTCAGTTAATACTATGCCCGGTTTACACTGTCTATCAATGTTTATTGTCACTCGGTGCATTCAACACTTTTATGTTTTACCAATAATATAAACTTTGTCTCTTCACTTCTTCAAGGTTATGACCAATACGTGTTTGAATAATCAAACTATATCAAGTTGACATTAATGACAATACAATGTATTAACTAATTTAATGTCTTGCATTCACTTTTTCATCTCGGTGATCATCAAAATATCAACTTCAAACATTCAATCAGTTATAGCTCATCAGATTGGTTCCCAATTTTTTCCATAGTGTCTTCGAAAAGTGACTCATAAATTTGGAGTCTCTGTCTGAAACTATGCTAGCTCAAGGGTAACCCATAGATTCTCACCACCTCTTTGAAGAATAGATGTGGAATGTGACAAGCATCATGAAAATTCTTTCAAGGGACAAAATATGCCATTTTTTTTGAATCTATCTACTATGACATATATATTGTCAAGCCCTTGTCTTTTTCTTGCTAATCCTACCACAAATTCCATGCTCAAGCATTCCCAAGGTCTAATTGGAATGGGGAGAGGTTGATAAAGGCCTACATTAGATTATGTGCCCTTGGCTTTCTGACACACTACACAACACTCCACATAATTTTTGATATCTAGACTCATTCCTTGCCAAAAATAAAACCTCTGCACTAACTCTTGAGTCTTATTGGCTCAAAAGTGACCACTATGTGCCCCATTATGCTTTTCTTGAATCAAATTTTCCCTAATTGATCCCCTAGGGACACATAGCTGATTTCCCTTACACAACAAGTCACTCTGCATTGTATATTTAGAAAAATCACCATGGAAATTATTCTTATGTTCTTTACATACCTTATATATCTTTATAAATTCTTCATCCTCTACATACAAGTCTTAAAAAATTTCAATGCCTATGCTCTGCAATTTTACTTCTTCTATTGTCACAAGTCTCCTGCTTAATGCATCAACTACTTTGTTTTGCAATCCTTTATTATGCTTTATATTGAAGGTGTAAGCCCACAAGTACTCCACCCATTTCATGTGTTTTTAATTGATCTTGTCTTGGGAGTTCAAAAAACTAAGTGCTTGGTTGTCTAAATACACCATAAATTCTTTAGGAAGCAAAAAGTGCCTCCATTTCCTTAGTGCTTGTACTAGAGAATACATCTCTAAGTCATAGGAAGAGTACTTCCTCTTTACATCACTAAGCTTCTCACTATGAAAAACCACTAGCCTTCCTTCTTGGCTCAAGACAACCCCTATAGCAACATTACTAGCATCACACTCAACTGTGAAGAGTCTCTCAAAACTTGGAAGAGTTAAGATAGGTTGAGTGGCTATATTTTTTCTTTAACAATTTAAATCCCTGGATAGATTTTTCATTCTACACAAACTTTATTCTCATTCCACCTTTTATGGTATCTAACATGGGAGCATAGATAGCACTAAACTTCTTGATGAATTTCCTATAGTATTGAGCTAAGACATGAAATCTTCTCACCTCTGTTGCAGTTTTGGGGGTAGGAGAGTTGATGATTGCTTCTACCTTTCTTGGATCCATCTTAAGACTCCCTCAAGATAACACAAAACCAGGATACACTAGCTCCTGCTTCAATAACTCACACTTATCCAGATTGATCATTAGATTTTCTTCATGTAGTCTCTTAAACATAATTTGCAAATGCCTCAAGTGTTCTTCTTTAGTCTTACTAAAGATTAAGATTGTTGGAAATACAATATGGGAAAGTAAAATACTAAGAGGGGGGGGTGAATCAAATCTTAAAACTTTTATCCTTTAAAGAAAAAATGATTCACAACCATGCATAAATGAAATTGATCTATCAACTAGTAGCATCCATGACAATAAATAAATAACTCAAGACACATATTTTTGGTAACCCAAAAACCAGATAAGGTAAAAATGGGGTGGGGATGACAACCACAAAAATCTTCACTACTACAACAATAAAGTGTGCCTGTTAGGTCTACAAAGTTTGATCACAATATATAATCTACATGGTTAAAGGTTTTCCCAGTTAAGAGCTATAGATCATTATAATCTACCTTGTAAAAAGATTTAAACTTACAAAAAAGTAAGCACTCGGCTAAGAGATTTAGAAAGGTCTGTTAGAACCACTCTGTTAAGAGATTTCACTTGATACACTAGTTAGAATGTCTCAAGAACTGATCCTTCATTATGCACTCTGATGTTGATAACAGATCTTCTCTTTCCAATACCTTCTCTAATCTAATAATCTGATATGTCTTTACTCTAATGCTCACTTCTTTTTCACTCTGCTAGATCTAAGCTTCTTCTATAAAATTAACCCTTTGTACATCTCTCGTGTATGCATACACTTCTCCTCTCTTGCAAACCTTCACCATTTGCATTGTGTTAGGGTTTAAGAAGCAATCTTATACACTTTATGAATCTGGCATCTAGATCTAGATCAATGATCAGGATCAAATGCTTATGCCTCTTAGGCATTCCAATTTTCTGATTGGCTCCATGCCATGCAATGGAATCAAATAATTAATGCGTAATTAACTCCATTGAAATCATTAAATGCATGAACAAGTCAGCCCAAAATGGTTTACCTTCAAGTTTGTACCATTCCAAACATATATGTCAAAACTATCTTGCTTGGCACATTGAGGCTCTAGCACTCGGCATGAACATGATCAACTTTTGTTTGATTGCCGAGTCACTTAGAAACCATTAATCTGCTCAGCAATGACTATGCTGGATAGCTCAGCCATAGTGATGACCGACTAACCTGCCTAGATAAATGACTAAGTATGGGACACTAATGATCAACAAAACTTAGAGATCAACAAAGATATCATCCCAATATACTACAACAAACTTACCAATGTATTCTTTTAGAACTTCATTCATAAGCCTCATGAATGTGGATGGGGTATTTGATAGCCCAAATGGCATTACAAACCACTCATAGAAACCTTTGTGACTTTGAAGGCAGTCTTCCATTCATCTCTCTGATTGACCCTAATTTGATGATAACCACTCTTTGGGTCAATCTTAGTAAAGTACTTTTCCCCTCCTAAAAATTCCATTAGATCTTCTATCCTTGGGATAGGGAATCTATATCTAATGGTGATTCTAATGATGGCTCTAGAATGAGTGCATATCCTCCAAGTTCCTCCCTTTTTGGGTGCTAGGACAAGGGGAACAACACATGGGCTTATACTATTCCTAATGAGGCCTTGGTTTGGGAGTTCCTAGATTTGCTTGGCAATCTCCTCATTTTGTTGAGGGGTCATCTTATAAGAATATTTATTAGGAAGGGTAGCTCCTAGGATAAAGTCTATTTGGTGGCTAATAGCTCTCTAAGGGGGTAAGGTAGTTGGTTTCCCATCACTCACAATGTCTTTTTACTCTTTTAGAAATTATTGCACTTCCATAGGAATCTATGTCTTCTTTACTATCTTCTCTACATCTTCTTCCTTTGGCTTCAAAACCAAAGCATAGCCTAGTCCCTCTCCTTCTTCTAGAGTTTTTAAGAACTATTTATCACTTACCAAAAGAACATTAGGGCATGTGGGCTTCACTTCTTCTTCTTCTAGTAGTGACTGGATTTTGAAAGTCACACCATCTTTCTTGAAATAATATGCATTCTTGGCTCCATCATGCATGGATTTTCTATCAAATTTCCATGGCCTTCCTAGTAAGAGGTGACATGCATCCATAGGTAGGACATCACATAGTACCTTATCTTTGTATCTTCCAATAGAGAAGTCCACCCATGCTTGTTCATTCACAAGGACATGTTGTCCTTTGTTCAACCAAGTAACCTTGTATGGATCGACATGTGGAATCCTCTTCATTTTCAGATTGCTAAATGCCTCCTCTGACACAATATTTTCAGTTGACCCTAAGTCAATGATGATTTTACACACTTTACCCATTATTTTACATTTCACTCTAAATAGTGATCTTCTCTGGCTTGATTCTTCTCTCACCGGTTCTTTAATCAGTGTTCTTCTTATCATTAAATTTTCTCCCTCTTCTGACTCTAAGGCTACTTCAAGGTGTTTTTTACCACCACTAGATTCTTCTTGAACAAAATTGACTCTCTTGTCACTCCCTTGGGAAGTAGAGCCTTTCTCTAGACACCTATAGATAGGGTGTCCCATTTGGTTTCAATGATAGCACTTCGTAGTTGAAAAATAGGAACCTCTTCCTTGGCTATTGTTCCTTCCTCTCCAATTACTATTAGAGCCTCTTCCTCTATTGAAGCCTCCTCTCTTTGAGCTTCCCTCTTATTGTTCAGTCAATTTGGTCTCTCATTGAGTCTTTGGTTCTAAACTTCTACCACCATATCCACTTCTTTGGCCTCTGTCATCTCATCCTCTTTCTCTGCCTCTGGTATTGCTTGACTCTTGTACCTTTTTCAAATTTTCTTCCACCTTAACTACAAGTTGGTGGCACCTTTGAACTATGGTAGGAGTCAGTAGACTCAATTCATCTTGAATAGTTGACCTTAAGCCATTGAGGTATATGGCTACCTTCACACTTTCATCTTTTGTAACTCTTGACCTCATGCACAACCTTTGAAACTCCTTGGTGAAAGAGTTAACATCCAATTATTTTTGCCTTAAACTTTGTCTTTTCTTATCTAACTAAATTTCATAATCTTATGGCACATATGCCTCTCGAATTTTAGCTACCATAGCTTTCCAAGTGGAAATGAGTTTCTTTCCTTCTTTCTCCCTCTCATCTTGGATGAATTTCCACCAAGTGAGTGTAGAACCTCTAAGCCTTTATTTTGCCTCTTTGGGCTTCTTTTATCCCATCACACTCAAAATTATTTCAAGTCCTTCAATCTAGTCTAGGACTACTTCTGGTTCCATTTTCCCACTAAATATTGGGATTCCCTCCAATGCCTTTCCACTTAAGGCTTTCAATGCTTTCAAGAAGGGTTCCTTGGTGAGGATAGGGTCTGGTTCCGGGACCTCATCATCTATGGGTATATCTTTACTCTTTCCTTTAACTTTATCCTTGACTTCCTCAGTCTTCTCTTCTACTTGATCCAATTTTCTCTCTAATTGTGTTAATCTATCTCTGAGAAACCTATTCTCTTCTTCTTTCTCATCCACTTTATTTTCAAGTTCCACATTTGTCACCATTGTAGACTCTCCTAATGAATCTTCTGGTTGAAACATTTACCACAAGCCAAATCTTGTTGGCTCTGTTACCAATATGATAGAGACTCTCTAAGTGTGCTTGCACAAGCTTAGTAGGACCCTAATTGTTCCTAGTCTTCCCAAGACCCTACTATTTCTTCTAGGATATTCCAAGTCCTTACTTAGATATTTTAGGACCTCTTCCACACCTGTCTAATAGTTGAAAACCATTGTGCTTCACTAGGGGTGATTACCAACATGTTTTTCACCACTTCATTGGTCCTTAGATGACTCCAAGTGTCTTCTTAACTCATATCCTTAGAAAGTGTTTGCAGGGGATATAATTCATCTTTATACAACTTCTTGAACTTAATTTTATCCCATTAGGATAGGGTATCAATTCTTTCCCAAATAATTTCTAAATTCTTAGTGAGTATTGTCTTTTAGGCCTAACACTCCTTCTATCTCTATTTGACTAGTTTTTCCCACTTCTTTCAAAATTTCCCAAGAAACCCCAAAACAAAATCTGATATTCAGATATCCTTTTCCAAAAAATGAAATATTTTTTAGGTCTTATGGCTCCAAGGTCTCCATACAGTGGATTTATGGAATTAAGGGAAACTAGGGCTAATTGGGCTATTCTGGACCAGTCTAGTAACTTCTGATTGAAAATGTACCCAAATGGATTGGGAAAGTACTAAGATTCTTATTAGGTATCTGTATAACCCAAATGTTCACAAAACCATGCTTGGTTTCACTCTGCAAATCATATCCCTTCATTCAAACACAAATTGATCACTGACAAGCACCTAACTCAATGCATTGGACTCACCTAGGGCTTGTCATTAAAAATAGATAAAATTATTCTTAGAGATCCTCCATTCATATTTACACTTTAAAAGGGCTCCCCATCCATATACATCAAGTTCTTGATGAAATGCATGGTTGGGTTCTATGGGGGAGCCATTTATCTCAAAATTGTCCTAACAAAACCAATAAACTGCTAACTATCAAAATATTTTACAAAACTACACTATTGAACACTAAGAAACTTCACACCAAAGAAAAATTTACTATAAATACCCTAGCTAAAAGAATCCAAATCAAGATGGAGTGATTCAATCCATTAAATAACACTAACAATCAACAATAAGCGACAATGCACAAGAACACAAAGTATAGAGCAACTTTCAAAATTTGAATTCCTTCTCCACATCAGCTAACCTCTGGAATGGGCCTCCTCATGGTTTAATATGATTTCCCAATGTTTTTAGGTGGTTAAAATAACTAACCAACCCCAAACATCTAAAGGAATCCTTTCTTGACAATGTTGTCATGCAACTTTGCAAAGTTGCAAATGTTACATCATGACAAAATCTTGACAACTTATTCAATATTGCCTCTAACATAGTTTTATGACCTATAACCTAAATAATATGATGTAAAAACACCATAGAGGTTATTTTAGGCTCAATTACAAGATTTCCTAATCCTTTTAGGCTTTTATACACAAATTCCCAACTTTAGGCTTTCTAAAGCACTAAACACTAACAAAAGCAAAAACATCTAGAATGAATTGAACCTAGTCTAATCCATCTAGAAACTAACTCACAAGACCTCCTAAGGCCAAAGTAAACACTCCTACCATGGATAGGGTCAGTACAAGCCACAATTAAAAACTAAGAAATAGGAGATAACCTAGATTCTCCTACACCATAGGTGAAGAATAATATAGATGGGGATTTTGATAGAGCTTCTCTCAAGGTTTTGTGGGCTGATGTTGCAGAGGTAATTATGTGTTATCTCACCTTGGATGGTGAATTTAGTAGCATTTTTAGTTTCCATTTTTTTATTCTACATCACTTTAGGCATGACAAGTGAAATTACTTCCCCTTCTACTTGTTTTCATAAACAAATAATAGTTTTTGTACCCATGCTAAAAACCCTTCATCCCCTATTCTCCATGATGGCTTGATTTTTCTTTTAATGGACAATGCTAGGGATTTTCCTGTAGAGAATATCCCTCCTACCAAAAAAGGCTTTGAATTTAAAAATAATGTTATATTTCACTATGGGGACACCTCCTTTGAGTGGAAAGATGTGGATTTGAATGGTGATGAGGTTTTTCACGTGGGTAAATGAAAAATACTTCCGGTTACTTCCTCTTCTTGCAAAAATATGGTTATATCTAATGATGAGGGGTCAAATTCTATCTCATTTGTCGACATTGTCCTTGATTCACTAGACCATAGTATAGTTAAAAAATGGAAAGGAAAATTTAGGGACTTGTCTTCTGGTATTACCTCTGGGAAGTTTGTTCCTTCTAGGTCTCGCTCAACTGGGAATAGTAGGAAGTTTGCCTATATGAAAAAATATGAATTATTCCCCATTTTCTCTTGTTTCTCCCCTACAAAATTTGGAATATGAGGATTTTTGTATTCATGTGGATATTATAGTTTAGAAGGGTAATGATACCCCTATTGAAAAGGGCTCTTCAGTGTTGGATAACCCCAACATTAACAAGGAGGTTAAAAATTTGATGGATAACTAGAACTCTATCTTCTCTTGGATTTCTATGAAATTAATGGTCTTAAAGAGAAATATTTTCCCTCAATATAGATATTGGATAGAACTATGGATATCACCCAAACCCTATCCAAGGGCATTAGTGAGTTGAGGTCGATCATGAACACTGGATCAACATGTTGGAGGAGACCTTACAAATTATGCAGGACAAATTCAAGGTTGTTGTTGTAGTCAGTAAAACAATGATGGATAATTAGATTGATGGAATAACCAATTTAAATGAACAAGTGGAGGCTCTTCAAGGTCTCTCAAATGGAAAATTTTCCTCTTGTTCGATCATTGTTAAGTCAGTGAAGAAGGTTCACATCAAGGACATAAGTAATCCAGAGATTACTAATACTGCCAACAACAAGATAGTGATGAAGCCATGCCTAGACCTTCTACCGAATTGAGGAGAAAATATAAGGGGTATAATTCTATTTATAGTATATTTAAGAAAGTTAAAAGCATTAATGTTGATTACATTAAAAAAATGTAAGTTTGGTTAATATTCTATAGGTATTGCAGGGGCATTGCTTCCCTATTTTTGGTACTTTGGGCTTGTTGTCGATTGACTATTAGTTTTTGTTTGAGAATTCTTTTCTTATTTTATTGTAAGAACTTGGGCTTCTAGTCCTTTTAAACCCAATTTTCCTTTAATAAAAAACATCAACATATTTATTTTTAATTTCTTTTACCAATATTTCCATAGTTTTCTTTTAAATTTGAAATAAATTATATATTTTTATTGTAATCTTCCTTCTTTTACATTTAATTTTCAATCTTCTTGTTGCAAGTTATGTGACCCGCACGAACATGTATAATTTTTTAGGATGGGTAAACTTTGAAAATTCATTAAAAATAATTAACAAAAAATTAGGAGAAAATACACTACTTCTAGTACTGACTCTTAACCATCTTTCTACTAAAGGGTTTGTTAAAATAATATATGAAATATAACTTTTTAATCTATACACTAGACACTATGTTATGTTTTGCTAAAAATAGGAACATTGTGTGTGGGAAGGATTTAACCCTCTTCATCTTTTTTTTTAAAAAAAAATTAGTAGCTCAAAAACTAGATTCAAAGTACTACATTTTATTATCAATGCCATCAGACTTGGCAGTACACAAAATTGGAAACTTAATGGCCTGATCAAAAGGGCTACAAATATTTTACCATTTTTCAAACAATATACTATTAATCATATTTATAGAGAAGGAAATCAAATGGCAGATCTCTTAGCTAACAAAAGGGTGGAAGGAACAAAGAAACTAAAGGTGACTCATTCATGGTATCAGAGGTGTAATTCATAAGAAATACAAAAGGTAATAAGATTAGCAAAATAAAACAAAAAAAGAAAAGAATCATTATTATAATCGTAATAGGAAAGGGTTTTGTTGTATCCTTAAATGTGAATCAGAAACCATACAATTTTAAGTAAATCACATTAATAATGATTAAACAGGATGGAGGATACCAAACGATTAGAATACCAAAGACCAATTGTTTCATCTCCATGGAAGCTAGATTAGGTATGGCTCAGGGAATGGGTATATAAGGAAGTAAGAATACACTAATAGATAAGGCTAGCAGATAAGAAAGATAATGGCGATAGTAATCAAATTAAGATGTACTAAAGCCCAACTGGCCTTTGATGGGAAGATCTCTCTTAAGAGAATTAAAAAATTGATGCTGGTTACTTATGATATTGCAGTAAGAGTGGTGTATATTATTCTGGGAAGTGAATATATTGAAAATGATAATTGTTATAGAGTAAATTGTGATATCCCTGCAATGTTTATTTCCTCTGCCCTTTATGCATCCTAATATTGAGGATATTGGGAGGCTATGCAGGAAAATTTTCAAACAGAAATATCTGGTTGACTTGGAGAAAGTTATTGCAAGTATCAGAGAGGACTTAGCAATCCCTCGATTGAGAGATTATCAAAAATATAAGGGAATTAATAATTGGATTCAATCCTACCCAATTTTGGTGCTGGGAGATAGGAACAGGTACATTGTAGAGTTACCAGCCATCCAGAGAAACTTGGATTTTATGTTCACCTTCTTGCATATTAGACCCACTAGAGACCCCGAATGGTTTGATACATATTTGAGAGAGGATGCGGTGGGACTGTGTATTCATCAAGATGAGATGTATGAAATGAAGGAATAATAACTAATGTAAGAAGAATATTCATGGAACTACATCTATAAAGAGAAAGTAAATTACCAGATCCAATACAATGATTTGAGGGACAATTGTGTATGATGTTTTTGGATATTTTTGTATATTTTTTATTTTGCTAATTAAAGGAACATAATATATATTCCTACTAAGGGGGTAGATGAATGAACTTTATTTCCTCCTTGTATTTAAAGAAACCATTAATGGAAGAAACAAATCTATTCATTCTCTATGCCTGTATATACAGTGAGATTATTAACTAACTTAATAGATTTAGAGAGAAAGAATGTCCAGGTGGGAACATTACAAACCCATATCTGGATATGCTAAATATAAGCCAGAAGACAAAAGATTTCTATTTTTCAATTATACTGGAAGTTTTAACATTGATTTATTAGATTGCCCGGGAAGTAGAATTACATATGAATTATCAATTAAGAAATTAGTAGTAAATATGAACCTATAGGCAGAGATGAATCAGGTTTAATATGATGGAAAGTAGAGATGTATGCATAGGTATTAATGGATAAAACTGCATATCTAATGAAATTTTTTATCATTAGGAGATAGCAATTTATTTTTCCTGGATTCCCAGGATTTAGTCAGATCAAACTCAAAATTAGCTCTTTCACCACCTATGCATATCTAAAACGAAAAAGAGTTATTAAGTATAAGTTAACAAGTTTTGGAGGTGGTATGTTTTAATATGGATTTGTGAATTAGAGACAAATGGACATGTGATAATTAGCAGGAAATGATAGAGGTCTACCTTAGTAGTAATTCGGCAATAAGCTTTCATATATTTAACAGTATGATAGGAATATGACAATAACAAATAATATAGACAGGTGGAATAAATTTCAAAATTTTGTTTGGATGACAAAAAGAATCAAAATACCTATCAAACTATACGGTTATATTCACAGATATAGAATTTTAAATTTAAAACATGCAGCAAAGCCAAATTCTTTACAATCAAACAAACTAGCAAAAAATGTTTAGTCATAATTATCTATTTAACACGTCTGAGATCATCTCCACATGATTATACAATCGACGAGTGAGGCACAATTTGATAATGATATAGCAAGAAAGTAGTAAATTAAATCAATTAAATTTTATGAATGCACTACTGATTAATGCTACCATTTAATAATAACGAAGGACAGACTACTTTAAGATTATTTTTTGACGTCTATATTAATAATGAGAGATGGCCAAATAATTAGTATTAATCAATGATTAGGACCTCTACGAAGATAAGCACTCAGTAAACTAGAGTTTAGGTACACTCATAACTAGGTTGGGGAGGATAACATTGTTTTAAAGTAATTTATAATTAAGCTCACTTACTTAAACCATAACTTACCAGGCAACTACATAAAGGGTGGTACGATTTTATATATATATATATATATATACAAAGGAGAATTTGTATTTATGTATGCATAGATGTATTTATGTATCTATGTTCGTTTATTTGTATATATAATCGTATTGAGATAAAGGCTAAGCTCCTAGAGTTAATTACTAAGATTACAGTAAGGTCAAGCATGCCGAAGGAGCTTGAGATCATTATTAATTTTATAATGATATTTTCACATCCTAATAAATTCATCCAACTTTCATTTTAATTATGCCTAGGTAAACCAAAATTTCTAGGTGTCTCCATCTTAGTAATAAAGACCCAAATTGCAGAGGATCTCCACCTTTCATGGGGAGGATCCCTTTTTGATGGCTTGAAGGCTGTACTTTTGATAATTATGAATAGCATTCAACTTGCCTTGTCAATCACATTGGCACACTTGGAAATAATTTACTAAGGTAGCCAAATCATTCTGAATTTTAGTGTAGTACAATTCTTCCCCAAATCTATCGGGAGCCATCTTGAGAAGGACTTTTTTCATTTAAAGAAACCAGGATAAGAATAGCCAGATCTAGCAGATAGTCAATAACGCAGTACTTAATAAAGGTACTCAATTTAGAGATATAATCAGTGGAAACATGACTTTAAAAGTACAAGTTTAATTAAATTTTCAAAAAACTCAGCTGCGTAATTAGGGCTAGGAATTAATGATTAAAGTTAAGGTGCTTGGATGGATACCTTTATATTAAAACCTAATATCCTTGTCATTTTCATTACTATACCGCTAGTTTAGATAGAGAGAAAATGCCTGCTTGAAAATGGAGTCACGATTGCTAACATTTGTGCTGGAAGATACAAGAGCCATGGCCTTCCGAGGGACTATTAAACCAGAGTGATGGAATAGGATCTTAAAACAATTACCAGAGGCTATAAGGAGGGCCATGGATAAATGCGTAGGGGATATTCATTTTGACAATGAATTTACTCTACGAACTAATGGATCAATTGTCGGGGGTTTTATTGCTTTGGCTGCTTATGCTGGGTTTGCAAAAGAAGATATTATTAAGGTAGAAAATTCTATTTTCATAGCTAAGGTCCTAGGAGGTTTGGATAAAGTATTTCATAGCATAAATCCTGATCTCACGGTACCTTTTATGGATAATATTATGAGGAAAGAGATAGATAAGTCGTTGAAGATTCCTAGGGGCAAGCGTCTTACCATGATTTTAATCAAGGACGAGGCTTGTTTTGATATGCATTGGCTAGATATGAAATGCAATATGGACTTCTTGTTTCAAGAAGTGTTAAAAACTAACAATGATAGAGATTGGCTTCTTTCGTACTAGGAAAAGAAAGGCTTCATTATCCCTGATATTTTGAACAAAATAGCCATGGAGGATCTTTGAATCATCGCACCATCTGTCAAAAGATGTTTGAAACTACTAGGAGATGAATGTGTTGAGGATGATGCCATCGTCATTGTGAGGAAAAATGAGGGAGAATGGAGCTATGATTGGCTGCAGAAGGCCTAGTGCAGGAAGTGAAGCTACACTATACCTATTAGTAATTTTGGGAATTTCCTAGCGTGCCCCCGGTATTCCTTTTGAATATAGCAACTTAGATGTTATCAGAAGTTGAGATAGGATATTTAGCCAAGTTATGTACTTACCTTTAATATTTTGAAAATGTTGTGAACAATATTAGCAATGTATCCACTCTTATTAAAATATACAAACAGATAGACAAAAATACAGGACTGGTTAAGATTAAATATAAATAATTAGCCTTTTATTTAAATGCTTTTATTTTCCCTCGTGAGGCTATGTAAATCAATTGTAGTAGTATTTTTTCATTTCCACGAAATTTTATGCTTGGATTTGTTTACAATTTCAGTTCAAATAATCAGTATTTCAATATGTAGGTAACTTTACTGGTATTTTGAATTGGAACATTGATCTAATAATAAACATCTTGATACTCTCTACGATAGGTGAGTTATGGTCGTTTGTTAGCCTCTGCTTTATTCATTAAAGAGGTAATTTACACTTTACCTCTTAAGATTGAAATCAGATCCCATAATTAAAAGCTTCTAATCATTCTGATAAAAGGTTCCTAAGGTAGAGTGAGTGCTCAATGGCACTCCTCTGTCGGATGATTTTAAAGTTTAGGTTCAGAAGGTTAGGATGAATAGGAAGCTTAGGAACATCATAGAAATTTTCATTAAGTACTAAGACTGTCATATAGGGTTGAAACCTACATAGGCATCATTATACTCGCTTCTCCTCTAGGCCCGCCATGGTATGAATAGAGTGATTTAATTTCCCTCTATATATCTACCCTGTATTTTAGTGAACCATCCTTCTCTATAATTTACACTTGAATTGTGATTTTAGGGACTTAGCATACTCTGTTTAGGCTCATTATTAATTTAGAATTGTCATTTCTCCTCTTAACCAGCCATGATAACTTTGGTATCTTTATAGCCCTCTCTGATCTTAGAATGGAGAAATTTAGGGGCTCGGCCCTACCTTGGTGCCATTCTTATTCTCCCTCCTCATCCCCTAACGACTCCCTTACCTAGGCTCTTGGTATTTCTGATTCTTGATGGCGCTTAGTATTTTGGCTTTTGGATGGCCATGATACAATCTATAACTTCCAAGAGAGTTCATGTTATTCCTACCACTTCTTGTCTTGGGCATCCTAAGTCATCTAAGAAACAACGTACCATGACTACGCCTATTAAGTTAGTAAGCACTGCTTCTCAGATAGCTTTTGACGGGGAAATTTCTATCAAGCGTCTAAAGTCTGTCCTTCAGACTTCTCAGGCCATAGTTCTTAGAGCCATGTTTAGAATCTTTGGTAGAGAATTCTTGTCAAATTCAGATAGATACAGGGTTAACACGGAAATCCCTGCCATGTTCATAGTGATGACCATCTATGTAGAACCAAGAAAAGAGGAAATTGGGAAATTGTGTATGCAAATATTCAAAAATAAATATCTGGGTAACATAGATAAAATTATCCATAACATTAAACCTAATTTTACCATTACTATGCCCAAATTCTATGATCTTCCAGTTATTAATGGAAGGCCAGCCCTGAATTTCCCCATTATGATTGTTGAGGACTTTCATTCGTTTGTCTCTAGAGAGTTTGTCATTAAACAAAATCTAGTGTTCTTGATGACCTTCATGCACCTGAGGACCCCACTTAAGGTGGACTGGTTCTACTCATACTGGCATGAGGATGATGTAGGGGCTGCTGATAGGATGTGCTTTGAGGACTCAGACTCTGATGAGATTCTTGAAGTATGGTTGGATGAAGGATATACTCAAAAAAAAAAAAAAACCTAGGATTTCCTCTCAGATAGATGGTGTCTCTAGGATGAATGGAGAGGAGGACTGAATCCTTTTCTTATCTCTTTATTTGGATTTATTTTATTTTGAATATGGTGCCTTCTTCCCCTTGATCTTGGTCTTTGTATTTCAATTTGATAAGATAGAAGTGTTTGTTATATTTTGTTTGCATTCCTATTACTAAATTCTAAGATAAATAGGATGTCAGAATATCATTATGAAGAAAGGATGTAAATGTCCTTAATTACGATTCCCATAAAATAGTTTATGATTAGTTAAATACTTAATTTATAAAGTGGTCTAGTAATCAACTTGGGAATTAGCGGTTCTTTAAAAACACCATGATCACAATATGGCAGATGGTTAAAGATAAGTTACTTTCTGGCTTAATTTATTAAATGCTTATAGATTTAGGACTAACTTAGATTTAAATTTTAGAGCAGCTATCTCTAATCAAGATATTAAGGATGCTTACAGAAGTGATCAATATCAGTATAGTAATGATGATTGGTGTTCTGAATATGTTTTCATGCTAAAGTTCTAGATTTTACTGTTTCCCACATTAATGCATTTAAAGGCATATGATAATATAGATACCCTAATGATATGAATAGGATAGAGTTAAAAAAGGAAATAGGAAATATTTCTACAAAATGAGTAGGAAAAATAACAATTGAATAGGACATTTAATATAATCTATCAAATTTCAAATAGAATATGCATTTTATGGTTTCCTACTTCATGGTAGGAAGTAGGGAATTATTCTGACAACATATACCTACCTGAAAAATTTTCAGGAAAGAGGGGAGGCTAAATGGTAAGCAAGATCATTTCAATTTTATTCCTACCTGTTATATAGTATAAGTCTATTCAAACATCAATAGGTAGTTTTAAAGAAATTTTAGGATAGATCTATCCTGATAATACCTTATCCTAAAAAGCCTAAATGACTAACACAAATGTTTGGACAGACCTCAAGTTAAGAATTATCAGCCTATTACTATTTCCTCTCCCCCTTATTATGGGTGTTAAGCTGGAACAGGGGCTATATCTGCCATGGTACCCTCGCAGAGATGTTAAAGTGTCCAAAATAAATTTATACAAGTAACAATTGATAGAGAACATTAGATAGATTTATGTTACTGGCTTAAATAAATGACAGTCATAGAATTCACAAAGCTTTAGTAAATATTCTCAATGACTTCAATCAAGCCAAAATTATACTTTATAATTTATTTTTAGGAGCTAGGAAAATTATAGAGGATATGTTAGATATTTTTCCTCCCAAATAATGCACTCCTGGAAAAGAATGAAATAACTTTATAATATGCAATAATAGTTCTTAAAGGCTTTAGATGGTTATGCAAAGACATATTTATAACCTTCAATTTAATGCTACCTTACCACATAATACAAAAACAGATAACGATTACATATATATATATATAGATACAGATACATATATAGATATTCACCAAACTATTTGATGGACATAAGTGGGATTCAAGAGATAGTAAGAGGTATATTTACATCTAGCAAAGGTGTAGATTCTAGTATAAGAAGTGATACTTTGCATAAGAGGGTAACCTTTATCATCCCAAGAATAAACTATCAATTATATCCTCCCATATCCATTTAAGGTTAAAATTGCAATATACTAACCTTTCTAACCAAGACAGATGAAAGTATGTATGGATGTTATGCTACGCAAGAATAGGTATGGCAACAAAACTTGACTCTACACACCTAGAGCATGGAAAAAATAGAGTAGCAACAAGGACAGTTACGGATAAAGTATCAGAAAATTGGGAAGACAAAAGATAGTCCAAACAGACCTTTTCCAGTGGAGAAGGAACAATCAGCCAAATAGTGAGACCAAATATTACAGGGAGTGAACAAGAAACTGTCAATACAACACAAGGAAATTCTAGATTGTAATATAATTGAATAGAATCCAAAGGTCCACATGGCCATAAACATGTGGATAAGTTCATTTTGATGTAAATTGGAGAATGCCCTCATATTTTTATGTAAACCACTAATCTGGACTCCGGTCCTGAGCAAGACTAGAGGTTTTCTTCTCCATTCTTTCCTACCAGTGCCCGAAGTGAATGGAGATTTGTAAATTCATTTTATAGTAATAAATTTTTTTGGCTTCGGCCTTTTACCGATCAAAAAAAAAAAAAAGTACATGAGTCTTAAATTATTCCTCTAGGTTCAAGTTTAGTTGATTTCAAAAAATAAAGTGGCTATTTATTATTATTTTTTTGTTCACCATATTCATGTGCATACCTTGTGGTCATGTGGTAAGTGTTAGATTAGGGATAAGGGATAGGTTTAGGAATGTATTAGGGAAAAATTCTTATGTGAATGGCTAAAATTTAGATATGTCATATGGAATTAATTGGATGTGATTCAAAAAAATTAGTTTGAATTTTAGCAAGTGTCTAGATTTAATGAATCTACGCAAGGTCTTAATTATTCATACGAGAGGATCACTTGTCACAAAATGTAACGCCCCGCAAGAGAACTCAAGAGAATTTAACCTACACAAGATACTAAGTTGATAAAATATTTTATTTAAGTGTTTACAAACACAAATCCGAAAGCTAGAACAACAAAGATAAACATAATTATAATGTGAACAAGTACAGTTAACAATCTCAAGGGTTCCATGACGTAGAGTTACTTGAATTAAACTAATCTATGAAGAATAATTGAAAGCAATTAATATTAGAAGACACATAACTAAATTCATAAGATCATATATACAACTAATACCAAGGGTATACTTAATAAAATAGCATCCACTCCATAAGTCGTAGGGTATGCAACAATGAATAAAAATACATGGGTGCCAGCAAGAAGTTGAGTCCACTTTTTGGCCAAAAAGTGGAACTATTTTTCCTGTTTTTTCAAATTCATCCCATTTGAGATGAATATTTAAAGCACATAGCGATTGAATCTTAAAAACAATACAGTAATAGAAGTTTTAGTACTTGAAGTATACTTTCCAAATCTGTAATTTATTTTAATTCCCAGATTATAATTTTTCATTTCCAATAGGAATTACAAAAACCCACATTTTAAAAGTCACTATTTTAGGACCATACTATGCCTGTGTACGGCAAGCAAAATTTGACCTAAATGAAACTATTTCTCTCAATCCTTTTGGGATATGGTATATAACACAGCTAAGATTGATGACAATATTTTTTTGTTGAATATATTTATTTTTATTAATTTTTTATTTGGCATAATTGTTGTTTTTAAAATCTCTCGTGTACGACAAACATAATTGGACCAAAACATATGATTTTTTATTTTTTATTTTTTTTTAAAGTGTGTAGAATTGTCTCTAGTTTGATGTCACATCATCTTTTTGCAAGAAATGTTCAAATAAACAAGTTATTAAAATAACAAAATATCCTATTATCTCTAGTTTGTGGACCTATTTCAGTAGAAATTCAATGAAAAATGGAAATTTTAATCAAATTTAAAAACAAATTACATATTTGGAATCTGCATAGTCTGATCTATAATGGGTTTTTATTTTGTCAAAATTTTCCTCTGAAAAAGTCTTGAGATATATGTCTAAAGTCCTTATTTTGTATGGACACTAGCAGAGCCTTCTAGTTGCAGGTTAAACCAGGTCGAAGGGTATGGTTCGACTACCCAAGACTCTTTCCAAACCAAAATCCAACAGTAAAAGCGGTCTTGAAATTCAATTTTTTTAGAAACAAGATCTCGTTTAGTAAACGTTACCCTGTTTACCTTTTTTGAAATTCATAATGTATAAATGAATCGATGGAAGGTTTTGTTTAAAAACTAATATTTTTTCAAAACAGGATCCCATTTTGAAATGGGGTCCCGCTTCATTTTTCAAAATGAGACCCCATTTTGAAACGAGATCCCATTTTGTTTTTTGAAACGAGACCCCATTTCTAAAATTTTAGGCTCGGGACACCGAAGCCAAATGAGTCCCCATTCATTTTAGGCGGGAACCCATTTCCTTGACTATGATTTCACAAGTTTGGCTAAGTATGAAAGTTCCTAGTCAAGTGGACTCATCTTCTTTCTTCAACCCACATCTCATCCTCATAGTGGATGTCAACCCAAATAAAAATAGGTACAATATACATCTCATTAATGAATAAGTCTTGAGAAGAACAAGAAGCTAGAACAACAAAAAAGATCATCCAAGCAGCTAGACACGAACATCGAATCTCAAATGGGAAAAGAATCACTACCACCGGACCATGTGGAACTCAAAGGTCCACACCCACTGTGCTAAGGAGATATTATCAGGACCACACAACTGGTATACAACAAGTGGGGATGATGCAAGGATAAGCAAGACCAACCAAATGAGTATGAACAAGAAGATTCTAGAAGCTCTCTCTATTACAATAAGGCTCTAAACATTACCAGGGGCACCAAACACATGTAGGAAAAATAGGATGCATATAGGGAAGTGTCTCCACGTAAACAATCTAAATCCTTATACCCCTTGGGAGGACAAGCATCATCTCCCACTCCCATCCTTAGCCTGTACTAGAACTCAAGGCATAGGAAAGGTACACTATTGTCTTGGTAATAATTAACCTAGAATTTTATTAAGTTATCACTTTATTAAGTTACTTACAATGAGTTGCCTTGGTAAGCCACTTGCAGGCCCCGGTCTGCATTGTAAGCCACCTCCCTCCTATGCACCTAATTAACCTACCCTAGGCTCATAGATCGAATAAACATCATAATGATAAAATGTATCTCAAATCTGGTTCCTGCCCATACAAGAACATATTGAGTCTCATTATATCCAAAGCCATCGTAAGACACCCATAATAATGATCAGATAAGTAGTTGAGCTCAACTCTGAACACAAGGTTCGGAAACAAAAATCGAGACAAAAATCCACTAATAAACTATTTAATAGTTGCATAGAAGAAGAAATCAGAAAAAACCTAAGCCCTTGGTAAACTTAGTCCTTTTAGCCAACTTAGACTAACAAAATGACCAATAGGTCATCAGGACAAAACATCAATATGAACATGTTATAACCCTATACTTTCAAACACTATAATTAATTCAAAATAACTATAGTCTAGGATAACCATTTATAACTAATTGAAACAATTATTAATAATAATTTAATCATTATTAATATTAAACCAACGATCATAAAAATGTTTAACAAAACATGATATATTAATATATATAATATATAATATTAATATTAATTGAAAAATTACATATATTAATAATATTAAATACTAATTAATTTAATAATTTACAATTTAAAAAAAAAATTAAATTTTAAAAAAACTTAACTTAAAAATTTTAAATGAAGAAAACCTTAGTGCGGGGGGCACACACCAACCAGTGGGCATTCGTAGAAAACCATTGTGGACCCC
>MU226463.1:542361-559857 GCA_018584345.1 Thuja plicata
CCTATCAAAGCCCTGTCATGCAATTTTCCCCCTTTTGCAAATCAATCATGCAGATCTAGATTTTTAGACAATAATTTCAATTTTAACAAAGGAAGCATGAAATTTGTTTGCAAGACAACATGCAAAACCCTAACTAGGTAAACATTAAAAATTTCTTCTTTGAAAACTGATAAATTTAATGAAACCCTAGTGTTGAAAGCATAGATCTAGAATAACAAGAAAACCCTAGATTTAAACTGATATCATTTTCTCATATTGAAATAAAACAAACAAGAGTGATAATAGACATGGAATTACACACAAAGATATTCCAGTATTCAGACACATAGAAGATGGGGATCTGAACACTAAAAATTTTAAATGTTTCAAACACTACATTAACCTCAAAGAATAGATCCAAAATGAAAAATTAAGAATGATGTGATCCAAAATACTCCTAAGCTTTACAAAATTCTTTAGCTCCCAAAATTTCTCCTTCAACCTGATTGAATTGCCCCCAAATGGCTTTCAATTCATATATATATATATAAAAAACCAGGTAATTAGGTTTACAAAAGTGCAACCTTAGCTAGGAATTTAATTTTGATTTAAAACTAAAAGAAATATTTTAATTTCAATTTTCACTTAACTTAAAATTGTACAACTTAACTTTATAAAGTGAAGTCAAAAACATAATTATTTAATAAAGTGCATATGAAATGCATACTATTATTTTAATTAATTAAAACAATTATGCTAGTTTAAGTAATTATTAATAATTTAATTTGCATAATTAATTTCAATTTTAGGATTTATTAATAATTAAAACACAATTATTAAATTAAGACTTAATAATTAAATCATTAAATCAAATATAGGCATTTAATTAATGTTTAATTATTAAATAGCCATATATTAATAAAGTAATATTTTAACCTTATTAAAGGTATAATTTTTAACATTAATAATTACATTAATTATACTTTTAATAAAACAAGCCTAAAAGAAACACTAAACTAACTGAACCCATTTAAACAAAAACAACAACTGAACAAATGCAATAAGCATACATAGAAAGGCTCACAAATCCATGTCAACTTGATGGATTCAGATAGGGTAGACAGTTAGATACTTGTCCATTGTTATGACAAAATGTAGGCTTAGGGTAAGGATTTAGGCTTGGATATTATCTCCTCTCTTTTACTATTGAGATATTGTGATAGGGCACCCTCACTCCTGCCAATTCTGGGAAGACGATGCTATCTACTTGCAAACCTACCATCACAAAGACAAACATATGCATACATATTTAATATAATAGACAATGGTTGAGATCAGTACATCATGTGAATCTCGCCAGAGCAAGTAACTATGACTCTATCCCATAAAATATCAAACACGACAAACAAAAATGTAAAACATACAAATGATCCATGTGCATACAAATGTAGTGTCACTATTGTCAGTAAATCCATAATTATAATGATATCATAACATATAAATAACTATCATGAAATAATCATAAATCTAACTGTAAACACAAGATATCATAGAACTATCCAATGGATCATAAAATATCAAATCACAATGAAATGTCATACATCAATGTCCTCAAAACCAACTGAAATAACCAACACACGCATGAAAAGGTCTAATAGAGTTTGACACCAAATACTGAAAAGAAAACTATGGGGTGGGTATTACACATGAAAGAAACTTTAGATTGTGATCCATGTGAATAGTTTTAATGATTCACATCAATAAAACCATGCAGATCTAGATTTTTAGACAATAGTTTCAATTTTAACAAAGGAAGCATGAAATTTGTTTGTAAGACAACATGCAAAACCCTAACTAGGTAAACAATAATAATTTCTTCTTTGAAAACTGATAAAATGAATGAAACCCTACTGTTCAAAGAACAGATATGGAACAACAAGAAAACCCTAGATTTAAACTGATATCATTTTCTCAGATTGAAATAAAACAAAGAAGCATGATAATAGACAAGGATTTAGACACAAAGAGATTCCAATATTCAGCCACATAGAAGACGGGCATCTGAACACTGAGATTTTTAAAAGTTTCAAACACTACCTTAACCACAAAGAATAGATTTGAAATGATAATAAAGAATGGTGTGATCCAAAATACTCCTAAGCTTTATAAAAATTCTTTAGCTCCCAAAATTTCTCCTTCAACCTGATTGAATTGCCTCCAAATGGCTTTCAATTCAGATATATAGAAAACCATGTAATTAGGTTTACAAAAGTGCAACCCTAATTAGGAATTTAAATATGATTAAAAATTAAAAGAAACACTTTAATTTCAATTTTCACTTAACTTAAAAATGCACAACTTAACTTTGTAAAGTGATGTCAAAGTCATAATTATTTAAAAAAGTGCATAAGAAAT
The DNA here is from genome assembly GCA_018584345.1 of Thuja plicata. Classification (NCBI taxonomy): domain Eukaryota; kingdom Viridiplantae; phylum Streptophyta; class Pinopsida; order Cupressales; family Cupressaceae; genus Thuja; species Thuja plicata. Next base: position 544,756 of record MU226463.1, read on the forward strand.
GCATAATATTATTTTAATTAATTAAAACAATTATGCAACTTAAAGTAATTATTAATAATTTAATTTGGACAATTAATTCCAATTTTAGGATTTATTATTAATTAAATCTTAATTATTAAATTATGATTTAATTAAATTAAGACTTAATAATAAAATTATTAAAACAAATATAGACATTTAATTAATATTTAATTATTAAATATCCATATATTAATAAATTAATATTTTAACCTTATTAAAGGTGTAATTATTAATAGTAATAATTACATTAATTAATTATTTAATAAAATAAGCCAAAAAGAAACACTAAACTAACTGAACCCATCTAAACAAAAATGACAACTGAACAAATGCAACAAGCATACACAGAAAGGCTCACAATCCATGTCACCTTGAAGGATTCAGATAGGGTAGACAGTCAAATACTTGTCCATTCTTATGACAAAATATAGGCTTAGGGTAAGGATTTAGGCCTGGATACTATCTCCTCTCTTTTACCATTGAGATATTGTGATAGGGCACCCTCACTCTTGCCAATTTAGGGAAGACGATGCCATGTACTTGCAGACTTGCCATCATAAAGACAAATATATGCATACATATAATATAATAGACAATGGTTGGGATCAATACATCATGTGGATCTCACCAAAGAAAGTAACTACAACTCTGTCCCATACCATATCAAATACACCAAACATAAATGTAAAACATACAAATGATCCATGTGTATACATATGTTGTGTCACTATTTCCAGTAAATCCATAATCATAATGACATCATAACATATAAATAACTATCATGAAATAATCATAAATATAATTGTAAACACAAGATATCATAGAACTATCCAATGGACCATAAAATATCAAATCATAATGAAATTTCATACATCAATGTCCTCAAAACCAACTAAAATAACCAACACACACTTGAAAAGGTGATATATACACTCCAAGGTGTGCTTACACAAACACTATCTAGGACTCTACTTGTCCTATCCTTCTCAAGATCCTAAAATCACTTCTAGGACCTCACAAATATTTTCTCTAATGGCCTAAGACTTCACTAACTCAACTCTATGAGTTGGTCTCCTTGTGCTTCACCTTGAGGGGTAACTATCATTAAGTGTACTTCAACTCTTCACTCCTCCTTGGATGTATCCAAGTGCTACTTCACCACATTGTCATCATCAGTACTACAGGGTGTGCATTCATCACTAAAAAAGCTATTTTTATCCCCACTGATCCCATTTGAACAGGTCATTAAGACTTTCCCAATCGAGTTAAATATTTACTATGGTTTTGGCTTAATATGCCTAATTGGTCTACTAGCCCTAAACAAGTGTTTTTCAAAATACTTTCTCAAGACTTCCAAATAACCCCAAAAACTAACTTGACATTCAGATACCCTTTTTTAATACCTTGAAGATTTTGGTGGTCTTAGGTTCCTAAGCCATCCGTAAAGTGGATTCCTGAATTCTAGGGCTAATAGGACTAATTGGGCTATATTTGTGCAGTCCTCTGGTTTCTACTTGGAAATCTACCTAAATAGATTGACCAATGCATAATCTCACTTCTAGGTGTATGTAGGACATCTACCCCTCTGAAACCATGCTTTTTTCTATGCTTCCTCTCTTTCCCCTGCAATTGCACATGAATTGTTCTTTGTCATGCACCTAGCCGGGCACACTGATCTTGCATAGGGCAAGCTCTCAAAAATAGCAAGATTTCTCTTCTGAGCTCCTCCTTCCACAGAAAAAAACCTTCAATGGATTCCCTACCATATTCTTCTAGGCCATCATGATTTTTACGGTGGAGAACTGTGGGGGAGCCATAAAACCAAAAATAGTCTAAACTACACTAGTAACTATGCTATCTACAAAAAAAATTCAAAAAATAATCTAATGAACTCAAATCAACTACACCACACAATATAAAATGCTTATAAAAACTTCTACTACACATATCCAACACTAACTCTCATAGTTCAATCCATACAATATCACCTAAACATAATGGAAGTCTACTGTGTCTGCAAACCAGAACTCTGAGCTTTTATTCACATTCAAAATTACATTACATCCCTCTCTGCCTCAGGAAATGGGATCCTAGATGTCTTAATATTCCTTACCCTTGTTTGTAGGCCATTATTGAAACTACCCATTATGATGCTTTGAAAAGAATCAAATTCTGCTATTGTTGTCATGCAACATTAGAAGTTGCAAAAATGTTGTCAAGAAACATTGTGACAACTTTTACATCTTTTTGCAAAATTAATGCTAAGGGTCTCTAATCAACCTAGAATGATGTAGAAACATCCTAGGAACTATTTTAAGCATATTTCTACCCTTTCCCAATCCTTAAAGGGTTTAAGTCCCATTTTCCCATCTTTAGGCCTAATCTAACACTAAACACTATCAAAGCATTAAACATCTAGGTTGGATTGAGCCTAGTCTAATCCACATAGGAAAAAACATGCAAGACCTTCTAAGGTCAAAATTAAAAACTATAAACTTGGCTAAGGTCACTACAAGATAAAATTGAAACTAGCTTAGAGATTAGCCTAGGTGTTCCTACACCATCCTCCCCAATTGAAAATATTTCAATCCATCCTTGGATTGAGTAAGTTGGAATCCACTCCCAGCTTCTTGAATTCACTCTCCTTGATCCAAGTGGCCTCTGCATCCCCTTGTCCATTCCATTTAATAAAATGCTCATAATAGGTTCTCTCTCTGGTCTTCTTGTAGGCCCTAGAGTAAAGTATCTTCTCTGCCTTCTTAGGTGGTATAGGGGTCAAGTTCAGGTCTTCTACCTCATTTATGACCTCTATAAGGATCTGGTCTAGATATGGAGTAGGACCTTTATAAAGGATCAAATCTGCAACATTGAAGATTGGAGACAAACCAATATCCTTGGTGAGTTCAATATTGTATGCATTGTTGCCATATTTTTCCAGTATAGTGAAGACATTAATTTTTTCATTAGTATATATAAAGGGAAAACATTGTTTGAACCATCGGTTACACTACATTGAAAGACAGATTATAGTTCAAACCAAAAGTGATAAGTTCAAGACAAACCCGACAGAGAAAGATCACCAACAGTGTAAATAGAAAGTGAAAACCGAAAATGCTGACAGAGGAAACCGACAGAGGAACCCAACAAGCATATTACATTGTAAATTGAAAGAGAAGAAATTAGAGGAACCCAACAGACAGTTCACAGAAGGAACACCGAAAGACTTTCATGAGAAACCTGAGCATAAGATACCAAAAGTCAGTTATATCCTGAGAAATGTGGATCTGACTTCCACGTCAGATAAAACACTTATGTTTTATATTTAGAGTTTTGATTTGATTTAAAATCATTTCTTGAGGGACAAGAAAGATAATTGCAATTTTTTTAATCATTCTAACTGATTAAAAACATACAAACTAGGAGATCAAGGTCAAATTGTAAACCTTCGATCATAGAGTTATCTTTGTAATATGTGAAACTGAATTAGGTCAATCTATTGTATAAATAGATGTGTAAGAATTCATTTCAATGATGGATGTGAGCATGATAGTAGCCAAGGATAAAATCTATGGATCAGACTGAGAGTTTCAAGAAAGAACAACAAAAGATGAATTTGATTATCAAGAACCAAGAATCAAGGCTACCGAGCAACAAAGGTATTAATCAATAACATTAGGTGATACTTTGTACATGTGATTTAAATGGATCTGCAATCAGAAATTAAAGATTGCATTCACTCAATTCAATGAGTATTGTTGTCTACATTCTAACAAGTGTAGAAAATAGAAGAAATCCTTTCAAGAAACGTGGATTTAACAATCCTTTGTAAATATCTTAAGCAAGTGCACACTAAACAGTGTTGCTAAATCTTTTAACAGAGTAGACCTTAACCAGTCTTCACATAATATTCCTAACAGGGTAGATCATCAGAAGTGTTCAAATTGTAAGCCTTAACTATCCCCTTCCAATCTGCAGATAGTAAAGTTTTTGTGGGTGCCATCCCCACCATAGTTTTAACCTTCTAAGAGGGGTTTTCCCGCCACAATTTTAACCTTCTAAGAGGGGTTTTCTGTGTTACCATATCTTGTGTCATGTGTCATTACATTTCATGAATGTTTACATGTTTATTAAGTTTATGAATTGATATAACTTACACAAGATAGGATATGACAGATGGTTGGTAATACAATTGATTACATAAAGGAATATGGTTAAAAGAGATAAAAAAATTTAGAGGTACTGATTCACCCCTCCCCTCTCAGTACATACTTCCCATTATTTCCAACAATTGGTATCAGAGCTAGATCTCTTATTTGGAAAAGTTTAAAAACTTCAGAGAAAATATCACACAATGGAGAAGTACAAGCTCGATAAGGGTATTGAGAATCAGAAGTTAGAGATACAGATCTTCTTTGAACAATATAAAGAAGCTATAATAAAGATGAGATAGTTTCTGGATGAAAGAAATATTATGGCATCTCTCTATAATGAAACAAACTACCATGAAGAGGAGATATCTCATATATGTGAGTCTTCAGGATCTACAACTAGAAAAGCATCAGACACATCTAAAGAAAGCATCACAAGTCTGAATGAAATCAATCAACATCTGGATGGAAAAGTGAAATCTCTACAAATTGTTCAAGAGACATAGATGGTAAGAATGATTGATGTCATGAACAATGCTAGACAATATGAGCAAGAAAGAACACTAGCTATTGATGACAGGAGCAAGATTACTGAAAAGCTACAAGAGAAAGAGGTAAAAATAAAAAGACTTACTGAACATCATCATGAGATCACCAATAAGATTATTCTTATGAGTCGGGAGGCAAACCGAATGAACATAGAACTCAGTGAAAGAATAGAAGCTATCGGTGAGATAAGAGAAGAAAATGAAAAACTCAAGCATGAAGTAATAATTCAACAACAACACAATGACATGATCAAGAGAGATGAAGAAAACACAAAAACAATGGATGAATTTCTAGATGGACAAAGAAGAGTGAACAACAATACTAGACTAAGGTATACCGAGAATGAAGAATCACCATACCAAGCTGATCCAAAGAATGTCTGCACAAATCCAAGACTAAGAAAGATGATATGCAATCACTATGGAAGGCCTGACCACACATCAAATGTGTGCAGGAGAAAAATGAAAGGTATTCATAAATCCACACCTTCATTCATAAGAATTTTTTATAAATGTAAAAAGAAAGGACATAAAGCATATGAATGTAAATCTAGGTGAAACAACCTAAGAAGGAAACCTACATGGACAAATACTATCCTGCTTGGAAAATGCATGGGCACACATCTCTTGAATGTAGGAAGAAGAAAAAGCAAGCATGGAAGCCTAAATAAAATGAAACTTCTTATCAACCGAAAAGATTCGGTAACTCATATGTTTGGGATTACAACACATGGGAAAACTGCACATCATGTGGAAGGTTTGGACACATTTATGCAAACTACATGAGACAATGGATGAGAAAGTCTAGGAGCTAGACTAACCTTGGAATGGCATGCCTACACTATCATAAAGTTGGTAATCTAAGAAAGGTCTGTAGAGACTGAGTGATAGAGACAAGCACCTTTTCCAATGGAAATACCATTGAAGACATCAAGAACATGAGAAACAAAATGTGGAGGAAAGCTACAAACACTAATGAAGCTGGACCGAAGAATGAAAATGGTGACACCTTATCCAATGTATCTGGTGACATCACCACCCCACCTAAGAAGAACAAGTAAGTATGGAACTGCATTATACCAAGTTATATTTTGCATTAGTTCCATTACACATAGTTAAAATACCAAATCAACATGATTAAAGATGCACTATGTTATTACTTGTTATGATTATGTGAAGACAATCTCATTGGTCAAAGCATACTGAAAATCATTAGTTTACATACAAAGCTAAGTTGTCTATACTTACCGAGAATGGTCGGTTAATGCATAAAGATAAAGTTACAATTGCAAACCAAGATTTTTTAGTAATTATGAAAGTTGACATGTTGTCTTCACCAAATACTGAGATCCGTCAATAAACAGTTAAATGAGTTGACACCTATCTCGAGCATCACGTTCTCACCGAGAATAAAGTGTGTGTGCTACCCGATGAATCTGTCTTCAAACATTGAGAAGTGGGTAAGAATTTATGACATGAATTAGGGCAAAAGTCTATAAATAGTCGAAGGAACAACTCAATTGTTCACAAAGCAATTTGAGTGAAGAAGCAAAGACAAACCAGAGCACAATGCAACTAGATTTCAGAGCGAATCCAACCCTGTTCACAAAACTTAGAAATATTCTCAGCATTCACAAAAGGTTGAAGTAAGTAAAAAAAGCCACTGAAAACTTTGTTTTCATTTACAGGAAAAATCCCTAATTTTTGAAATGATGGCATCAACTTCAAGAACCTCCAAGATCAAGAATGAAAAGAATGGAAAGGTTAATCAAATCAAGAATACCACTTGTGAGGAACCTCATTACAAGATCTATCCTGAGGTTGCTTCACAACCTGACAATGCTAGTGCATTATCTAGTATACCAGATAGGGTTTTTCTCATTGAGGATGACCGAGCATATAGTCATTGCAAGATTGCAAAAGTAGGAGACTTGGAAGTTGAGAAAGATTACAAGAAGCTTTGCAACAATAATGGAAAAATAAAAGAACATAAGAACATTGAAGTGAAAGGGCTCACACATGCCCTATTATTCCCAAAGGAATCCAAGACCGTATGGATTTGGTTAGTACTAAGAAGATTGCATGACCAAAAGATGTGGCTAGATGAGCCTCAATCAATAACCAAGGATATTATACACTCTGTGACTAGTTATCCCATAACCGAGAAACCCAAGGCACTTAAACACCCTCCTCGTGTTGACATTGAGAAGAACATAGAATCTGCATGGAATGGAAGAGGATTAAAGGTATCCACCATCAATGATAATGAAATAAAATTTAGAGAATGTTTCTTAGGATACAAATTCTTTTAGGATAGCAGGTTGAACAGTATTGCATCCAAAGCAGTGGATACAACACATAAAATTGTCAAGAAGGGACTGTAGTTAGATCTTTCAGAACTTCTGCTAAGGAAATTAGATGAAAACATGAGGACAATCAGGACTACAAAGTCCAACTCATGTAAGTTTGGTTCACTCATAATGTGCATATTTTTCAATTTTCAAGAATCCTTCCCATCTATCGGTAATTTCAAATGGGACACTATAGGACCAATGACCACAAAGATTAGTGAGTTCATCAAATCATGAGGAGATAACTTTGAATCAGTCATGGATGAATACTTTGTTGGATTCAAAGAAAAAATGCAGAAACAAATGAGAATTCCAGAGTAATTAGTTGAAAAATACAAGACTTACATTTTCTTTATGGTGGACATTGATTACACCTATGTCAAGCCAGCTATACCGAGGATAGCATGGCTGGCACCACTTGACTATGAGGTTAACATAGATCAAGAAATCAATACCATTGAAGCATTGACCAATGAACCATTGGACAAGTCACAACCTAAGTTTGGAACTTATGAGGAAGTAAAGGAAAGAATTAAAACTGGCTTAGTTGTAAAGAAGATAGATAGAAAGAAAGAAAAAATGGTTAAGACTTTGAAGACAAAGTTGTCGGTAACTGAAGAGGAAACAACACAGACAAAAGAAACTGAGGGTCAGTCACCCATCGGTGAAGATGAGAAGGTGAGTGAGTTATAATCTACATAGTCCAATACACCACCTCCACCACCAGTAAAGAAACCAAGGACTATTGTTCCATCTAGGACCAGAAGTCAGACATCAAAGGATGCAAGTCCTTCACCAATCAAGAAAGGTCAAGTGAGGACCTATAAAAGAAAGCCTCCTACCAAGAAAAAGGCACCAACAAAGAGAATAAATTTTATCAGAACTAAGGAAGAAATAGAGGACACATAGCAGGATGAATCTATACAAGTTGTCAAGAACACACTTCCTTCTACAATTGATGAGGTATGTGAATCTATCATCAAATCAGGTACAACAAATGATCGCAAGATTAAAAATTGGCTAACTCTAGAGACTGAGGACCAAAATAAGATAGAGGCAATTATCACGATGATGTGTACATTCAAATATGTTCCAATACAATTTGTAGATAAGATGAAAAAATAAATTATGAATAGATTGTCGGCAAGGTGGACATTTGTATTACATTCTGCGAAATAGATAAGGGAAAGAGCCCTAGTTTTTGTCATGCCACCTAAATCTAAGATGGAAGAGATTGAAGAAATGATGAAGAAACATTCCAAAAGATTCTCACCAAAGCTAAGAGCCTACCAAGTGCTTCAAGGAAATCTAATTGAGCTAGATAGAAAAAGTGAGGAAGAATGGAGAAAGATACTTGATATACCTAAAAAGGATACAAGTCCCAGACCACAAAAAATACTCACCGAAAAGCTACAAAATAATTTGATGACTAGGATAAACAGAGACCCGAACATATTATTATAACTGATGAGGATTTTAATGAAGAAGAATTGAACACAAAAGCCAACAAGGATGTGGACACTATATATGAAACATGGCTTGATGATACAATCATTGATATTACTGGAGCAGATCCTACAGATGAGATACATAAAGATGAAGATGTAACTATTATCCAAGACCAAATTGACAAAAAGGACACAACTACTGAAGCTACATAGGTAGACACACCAGGAAAAATCCCATTATTGATACAAGCTATTAATATAATCTTGAAAAAGGAGAAGTCATTTGACAAGGAAACAAGCATACCCGAAGAAAAGGGTACTGATGAACAAAAATATACATCTGATGAGAAGAAAAATGTTGAAGATAAGCAGAAAGATGCAACCCATGAACAAAAATTCATCGGTGACGAAAAAAATGTTAGAAATGTAGATCACACCAAAAAGGATGCACAAATGAAAGATACAGATGCATTACAAAAAGAGAAAGGTGAACAAGAACAACCAATCGATACCACTCCTAAGGAGAGTGAAGGAGATGTTGTAGATACACCGAAGGTTCATGAGGAGATGTCCACACACAACCTAAAGGCAAACCCCAAATAGAAAGAAAAATTTATAACACCACTGAAGCCTTCATCTAGCACATCAGACCAAGCAGAAAAACTTGCTTTGGAACTGCATACAGGTGCATCTCACAAGAAGAAGAATAAAACCAAGGAGAAAAAGTTAGAAGTAACACTTGAAGAAATCATTGAGATAGCCAAGTGTGATCCAAATACTTTGGATTATGAATCTCTCCAATAATATGGAGAAATTCGTCAAAGAAAAGATTTACAAGAAAAGCTTAGAAAAGAGCACAGGGACTCTTTAGTACTGGAAAATACAAGAGATACCTTACACCAAATAGTTCCTAAAACTGATGTTGATCATAATGCCCCCATTCTGTATCCACTTGTCATTCTAACCAAAGTAATCACAACTCAAAATGTGGATGCATAAAAAGCCATTGAAGAACAAGAAGAACAAAAATATCAGTACAAATTAACTAAAAAGATCAGCCAAGAAGTGACAAAAAATAAGGTAAATCTTTCTAAAATTGCAAATGAATTAGATCGAATCATTAATGAGGCTATTTCCTTAATTTAGAAGTTATACACTTTGGAGAAATTCAATAAGGATAACAGTGATAAGATTGCAAAGATCTATTCTGATATAAATGCAAGTGCTAAAGGTCTAACCATAGATGACAATGCAATCAAATTGCATTATGCAAAGATAATTGAAATCAAAAGGTTAAGAAAAGAAATTTAGGAAGCAGAATTATAGTTTCTAGAGATGAGGTTACCAAGCTATAGGCTCAACTATTTCCCAACCTTACACTTCTGCAACAACACATGACTTCGGCAAGACAACTAATTGCCACCCTTGAGATGTCTATAGTAGAAAACATCTATGATATGCATGCCAAGATTACACTAGAGCACATGGATCTTGAAAAACTCAAAGAGAAATGGGAGAAAATGATGGAGGATATGAAGACTTCTCATTCCCATGTTTTTGATAAGTTGTAAGTATACACCTTTTCCCTTACTATCAAAAAAGGGGGAAAATGATATGTACAATACATATAGAGAATAAAAGGGGAAAATGATGATATGTACAGTAGTAAAGGGAGAATGATATGATGATAAGATGAAAATGGAGTATAGTAAAAAGGCAAATATACATGTATATACTTATACTATACCGACATATACATAGGGGGAGTCATAAATGACAAAGTAAAAACATGGTGTACATACTAAACAATTTAATATTTTACACATATCAGTTTTTGATACTAATGTCAAAGGGGGAGATTGAAGACACTAATTTTGCCATTAATATATGCAAAGGGAAAACACTATTTGAACCATCAGTTACTCTACACCAAAAGATAGATTACAGTTCAAACTGAAAGTGATAAGTTCAAGACAAACTTGACAAAGAAGGATCACCGACAGTGTAAACCAAAAGTGAAAACCAAAAATGTTGATAGAGAAAATCGACAAAGGAATCTGACAAGCAGATTAAACTGTAAACCTAAAGAGAAGAACTCAGAGGAACCCGATAGAAAGCTCACAAAAGGAACATCAAAATACTTTCATGAGCAACCTGAGCATCAGACACCGAAAGTCTGTTATATCCTGGAAAATGTGGATCTGACTTCCACGTCAGATAAAACACTTATATTTTATATTTAGAGCTTTGATTTGATTTAAAATAATTTCTTAAGGGACAAGAAAGATAATTTTAATTGTTTTAATAAATCTAACTGATTAAAAACATGCAAACTAGGAGATCAAGGTCAAGTTGTAAACCTTTGATCATAGAGTGATCTTTGTAATACGTGAAACTGAATTAGTTCAATCTATTGTATAAATAAATGTGTAATCATTCATTTTGATGATGGATGTGAGCATGAAAGTAGCCAAGGAGCACATCTATAAATTAGACTAAGAGTTTCAAGAAAGAACAACAAAAGATGAATTTGGTTATCAAGAACCAAGAATCAAGGCTACCAAGCAACAAAGGTATTAATCAATCACATTAGGTTATACTTTGTACATGTGATTTTAATGGATATGTAAGTAGAAATTAAATATTGCGTACACTCAGGTCAATGAGTATTTTTGTACTAAACAGTGTTGTTAAATCTCTTAATAGAGTAGACCTTAACCAGTCTCCACATAATACTCCTAATAGGGTAGATCATTAGAAGTGCTCAAATTGTAAGCCTTAACTGGCCCCTTCCAATTTGCAGATAGTGAATTTTTTGTGGGTCTCATCCCCACCGCATTTTTTTCCTTCTAACAGGGGTTTTATTTGTTACCATATCTTGTGTCATGTGTCATTGCATTTCATGAATTCTTCTATGAATGTTTACATGTTTATTATGTTTATGAATTGATATAACTTACACAAGATATGATAGAACAGATGGTTGGTAATAAAATTGATTACATAAAGGAATAAGGTTAAAAGAGATAAAAGTTTTAGAGGTATCGATTCACTCCTCCCCTCTTAGTACATACTTTCCATTATTTCCAACATATAGTACATGGCCCTAATCTCCTTAGCTAGAACTTATGTGGCACTCCCTTCTGTATTCTAGCTTTGTTCAAATGGACCATAACTAGATCCCCTACCTGAAATTGAACATCTTTATTTCTTTCATCCACCTTCTGCTTGATATTTTCTATGTTCTATGTTAGAGTCTTTCTCACTGCTTCATGCACCTCTTTCATCGAGTGTGCAAAGTCTTCAGCATAACCACTACCCTTGGCTCCATACTTTAGTTCTCTGAGATCAAATATGCCTCTAGGGTGTAGTCCATAAACTATTTCAAAGGGACTCTTACCAGTAGTCTTGTTTACAGTATCATTATAGGCATATTCTTCCTATCCTAGGATTTGATCTCAAGTCTGACCATACTCCTTTATAAGACACCTTAATAGGTTTCCAAGGCTTCTATTGACCACCTATATTTGGTCATTTGTCTAAGGGTGATATGCAGACCCAAAAGATAGATCAATTCACAACTTATGCCACAATGTTTTCCAAAAGTGACTCATAAGCTTAGTATCTCCGTTAGAGACTATACTCAAAGTTAATCCATGTATCCTCACCACTTCCTTGAAGAATAAATGTGCTATGTGACAAGCATCATGCACTATCTTGCATGGGAAAAAATGTACCATTTTATTGAATCTATTTACAATAACATAGATGATATCCACTCCCTATTTGGTCTTTGGCAATCCCACAAAAAAATTCATGCTCAAGCATTCCCATGGTTTACTAGGAATGGGAAGAGGTTGGTAAAATCCTGCATTGGAAGATGTACCCTTTTCTTTCTGACACACCACACAATTTTCTACATACTTCCTAATGTCCAAATTCATTTTAGGCCAAAAGTAAAACCTCTGCACAAACTCTTGGGTCTTATTGACACCAATATGCCCACTAAGTGCACCATTGTGTTTCTCTTGAATCGGGTTTTCCCTAATTGACCCTCTAGGAACACATAATTGACTTCCTTAATCAATATATCACTTTGCATAGTATAGTCAGAGAATTCACTATGAAAATAATTCTTGTACTCTTGATATACCTTGTAGATGTCTACAAAGTCTTCATCTTTTTCATATAGGTCTTTAAAACTCTCAATACCCATTCTCTGCAAGTGTATCTCTTGTATAGTCAGGGCTCTTCTACTTAAGGCATCTTCTACCTTGTTTTATAGTCCCTTCATGTGCTTAATGTTGAAAGTGTAGGTCTACAGATACTCTACCCACTTTATATGTTTATGATTGATCTTATCTTGTGAATTTAGGAAACTAAGTGCCTGATTGTCTGAATAGACCACAATTTATTTTAGAAGCAAGTAGTGCCTCCATTTCCTTAGTGCTTGGACTAGAGTATACATCTCTAGGTCATAAGAAGAGTAATTCTTCTTAGCATCACTCATATTTTCACTATGGAAAGCCACTAGTCTTCCCTCTTGGCTCAAAATAGCTCCAATAGCCACATTACTGGCATCACACTCAACTATGAACAACTTCTTAAAGCTTGGTAAATTTAAAATTGGTTGAGTGGAAATATTCTTCTTCAACAACTCAAATCCATGGTTAGATTTCTCATTCCAAACAAACTTAGTTTTCATCCCTCCTTTTATGGTATCTAGCAAAGGAGCACAAATAGCACTAAATTTATTAATGAACTTCCTATAGTATTGAGCTAAACCATGAAAACTTCTCACCTCTGTTGCAGTCTTTGGAGTAGGCCACTTGAGAATGGCTTCCACTTTGCTTGGATCCATCTTTAGATTGCCTTGACACATTACAAACCCAAGGTACACCAACTCCCGCTTCATGAATTCATATTTTTCCAACTTTATCATCAACTTCTCTTCATGTAGCTTCTTGAAAATAATATGCAAATGTCTGAGATGCTCCTCTTTTTTCATGCTATAGATTAGTATATCATCTAGATACACTACCACAAATTGGCCAATGTAGTCTTTTAGGAATTCATTCACAAGTCTCATGAATTTAGATGGGCATTAGATAGCCCAAATGGTATTACAATCCATTCATAAAAACCTTCTATGGTTTTGAAGGTTGTCTTCCATTCATCTCCCTCATTGACTCTAATTTTGTGGTATCCACTCTTTAAGTCAAGCTTAGTGAAAAAACTGGCTTCTCCTTGATAGTCCATTAGGTCGTATATCCCAGGGATAGGGAGCCTATACCTAATGGTTATCCTTTTTATTGCTCTTGAATTAGTACAGAGCCTCCAAGTTCCTCCCTTTTCAGGTGCTAAGACAGTGGGTATGACACAAGGACTAATGCTTTTCCTAATGAGACCTTGGATTAGGATTTCTTGAATTTTTTTGGCAATTTCCTCATTTTGTTGAGGGGTCATCTTATAGGTAGCCTTGTTAGGAAGGGTAGCTCCTAGGATAAAAATCAATTTGGTGACTAAAAATTCTCTTAGGGGTAGGTTTTATGGTTTTCCATCACTTACAATGCCTTCATACTTCTGTAACATCTCATGCACTTCCTTAGGCAACTGTCTTCTTGAGTGTCTTATCTACACTTTCTTCCTTTGGATTCAACACAAGTGCAAATCCTACTCCCTCTCCTTCCTCTAAGTTTTCTATGAACTCCTTTTCACTGACCATAAGAACATTCGGGCCTGATGAATTCATCTCTCCCTCTTCTAACAGTGACTATATCTTGAAAGTCACATTGTCCTTCTTGAAAGAATAAGAATTATTTGCTCCATCATGCATGGCATGTCTATCAAATTTCCATGGATTTCCAAGGAGTAGGTGACATGCATCTATAGGTAGGATGTCACACAACACTTTGTCTTTGTATCTCCCAATTGAAAATTCCACCCATGCTTGTTCATTGACAAGGACAGTTTGTCCTTTGTTCAACCAAGTAACTTTGTATGGGTTGCTATGGGGTATTCTCTTCATCTTCAATTTTTTGACTGCTTCTCCTAACACTATATTTTCATTAGACCCTGAGTCTATGATGAATCTACAAACTTTTCCCATCATCTTACATTTCACTCTAAAGAGTGACCTTCTTTGACTAGGTTCCTCTTTAACTGGCTCCTTGATTAATATCCTTCTCATCATCAAGCTCTCTCCTTATTCTGACTCTAGGGGTACCTTAGGGTGTTTACTTCCACCACTAGAATTCTCTTGGACATAGTTTACCCTCTTCTCACTTCCATGAGAAGTAGAGCCTTTCTCTGGACATCTGTATGTAGGGTGTCCTATTTGGTTTTAGTGGTAAAACTTCATAGTTGCAAAGTAAGAACCTTTTCCTTGACCACTATTTATTCCTCTCTAATTTCTATTAGAGTTCCTTCCTCTATTGGACTTGCCTCTATTTGTGTAACACCCCAAAATTGGCACCTTACAATTCTAATCAATTTTGGTGCATTTCTTCAAATTCTCATCATCGAAGTCCTATCGTACTAGGAAAATTCTCCTTCCTAATTGTCTTTAATTGACTTAGTCTCAAAT
>MU226463.1:560098-586814 GCA_018584345.1 Thuja plicata
TGGCAATAATTCATTTATTTAATTAAATATTTCCTTCATATTTGTCTCACCTTCCTCCATGAAGATGAAGAGTCAGCCGTTTCTTCCCAAGAAACTCTTCATCCTCTCTTCAGGCTTTTCTATATTATGGACCTTATTTCCTTCATTTGAAGAGGGCAATTTTAGAGTACCAAAACTATAGTGAATTATTGTCTCAATTCTCTTATATTTTCAAGCTTTCATTGTATATTTAGTATAATTTCATTTAGCTTAATGACAATTTTCATCTCAATTTAGTTTGTTTACTTATCAAGTAGCTTAATTATGTTATCTTTTTCAAGTTTCTTAGCTTAAAATTTGCATCTTCATTCATAGATTATAATTGCATCTCTCATAATAAGTTTCATTTTATTTTTCAAAGCTTTCAAATCCTCCATTTTAGCAATGGTCTATGGTTGTTGGCTCTCGTTCTGAGAGTATTAAACATCCCAACTAAATAGGAGGCAACAGGTTGATTCGATCGATATTGTGGAATGGGCAATTCATTTTCATCTTCACGATTCAACGATTGAAGAATGACTATGTTGTGTTTTGGCCGATTTAGAGGTCAAAATTCAGACAAATACATTTTGGTGCCCACCATGGGGCAGAAAATTGATTTCTGACCTCACTCTCAAAAATTTTCTGACAAAATTTTGTACTGTGTCGTACATTCGTACTTCTCTGGGTATGAATTCTCACGCGAGAATTCTGAGTGTACTGTGTGAATTTTTTCTTTCATTAGCAATCTCTCATGCAAGAAAGCACTTTCTCATGCCAACTGTTGCATTTCCTTGAGCGAAGCCTTGTACTTCCTTGTGTGAGAATTTATGACAGTCTCTGGAATTTCACAGTTTCTGCAATTACTGTTACTGTTTTCCTGATTATTTTCACATGATGCTATTTTTATCTCTCTGATTTCTCTGACAGCGTAACAATGGGCTACAAGTCACTTGATGAAGACATAAACTTACTAACGGTTTTCTTGCAAGATGGTTGTCGAAGATCATTTTAAAATTTTGTGCTTGTTTATTGCTTTCATCACATAGTATAATTAGGGCCTTGTTAAAATTTCTTAGGAATCTTGATAGAAAAATAGGGGAATAGGCTCTTCATTACATGGAAGTGATGCCCATGGATGAATCCAAGACCCAGACATTGCTAACCTGATGGAGACCTAGGGAAGCAAGGAAATTTAACAAACCTTTAGCACGTTCACTTGTTAGGGGATTATGCTCTTCTCTCTTTGAGAGAATCAAAAACCCAAAAGCTTGTGAATTGGTTGGAGGAGAGTTAGGTCGGTGATGAATATATCTTGCGTGTTTGGGTAAAGTGAAGAGGTAGAGAAGTATTCTCTTCTCTCTTTGAGAGAATCAGAAAATCTGACCCTCAAATCCAAGCCAAGTTTTGTGTCACCTTTAGAGGGTCTGCCAGAAGTTGAACCTCTGGGAACGACCCAAGTGAGTACGCACCTATTGTCGGTGATTCCACCTCACTATAATAAAGTATGATTTGTTAAGTCCACAGACTCCAAATCCATGGTAACTTCTTTCTCATGATTCTGACTATCATCTTGAGAAAGCCTTGTCTGTTGTACTGAGAGGCGGTGTTCTCAGCCCTGCTTGCGAGGGTGTATGACTTTCAAGTGTTGGTGTGGCTGTGAGGTCCCAACCCTATATCAGGGACACCAAAGTTTATTGTGAATAGAAGCCCACTAAAAAATTTCTTAGTTAGTTGCCTACCCAGATCACCTCCAAGAGAAGACATAATCTGTGCGGAGGGAGGGGGAAGAATCTCTCCCCTAGATTCTCAACATAGGTATGCACCTGGATGCTTGAAGTAGTATATGATGCTGGCCCCTACTTTAAGGGTAACCTTCAAACATATATTACCGAGTCCTTGGAAACACCCAAAACATAGGCACCCTCTAGGGGGTAACACAGCTGTGTGAGGTGCACGCATACACATAAGCTAGTGAGGCACATATTTTTTCTTCTCTACCATTTTTTTTGTAGGGATAACTAAGTGCTTGTTTCAAGTCTTAAACTATCCAATCATGATTAAACAAAGACTCCCATGATTCTGCCAAGTTGCCTTGTCCTTGGTAGAACTTTTTGCGACTACTTCTTGTGCCACTATTGCTTGATCAAAACTTTGTGCTTGTTAATGATTGCTTGTCACATTCAAACTGATATTGCTGATCTGAACTATCATAAAATTGTCCTAAATCTAGAAATTCTATTAGAGAACAGTCCAGAGTGTGTCTCAAAATCTGACTTTTGTCTCAAAAACTGAGTTGATCTGTCGAAACCTGGAGTTTTCCCATGTGAGATTCCAGAAACTGAGCATTTCCTTGTGCGAGATTTCATTTTCTTGTGCGCAGTTAAGAATTTCCTTGCACAAGCCAGCACTTTCTCACATGAATATGTACTCTGGTGTCCTAAAATAGCGAGTTATTTCCAGTTGACTGATGAGTTCTTCACTTGATCTGATTTTTGTCTGAGATCTGATTGCATGTTTCCCTGTTGTCTATAGTCTAAAACTAATTGTCTTGAGTTGTGAACTGACCAATTCTTTCTCAAACTTGTTTGTCTCTTTGTTTTATGTCCTACCTTTCTGTGCTTTTGTACCTTGCAACGTGATAGTCACATCTCGACTATTCTAGCTATACTCTCGATGATTCCTACCAAGTGCATTTCACATCTTGATTTTTCTAGCCTTTAGCTCCTTTTCACTATTTCTAGAGACAAATTTATGAGTTGGATCCTAAGTCCTCTCTCATTTCATCTTTGTCTATGCCTTTTACAACTAGAAGCAGCAACATATTTCCCATTCATGGTTCTGGAATAGGTAGAGGTAGATCTCGTAATCAAGGAAGAGGTTATTCTGAACCTATTGTTCAATCTAATAGTCAAGAGGGGTCCTCATGTTCCTCCTTTCCATTTAGTATAGATCCCAATCCAAATCAAAGACCAGTGTTCCAGCAATGCTATAATCCCTTGTTACAAAGACAACCTGAACCATTGTTTCAAGATCAACAGAACTCATTTCTTCCAGATCAACAAAAATTTGGAAGGTCACCTACTTGGGTCGACCCTATTAACAATCCTTGCTACCTTATTGATCTTACCAATCCTTTTGGTCCTATCAATCCCTGTGAACCTATTGATCCTTCCAAACCCATCGACCCCTTTGACCCGCCAAAAGTTACATTGGTCATGAACTCTCAGCTTAGTACACACACTCACACTGAACCTGTGGACACAACACAATCCCACATCAGCAACATGGGAGTCCCTTTTGACTTCCCACAGGGTCAATATAGTGAGGCTCATGATCAATCTCAAAATGATCAAGGTCAACAAGGTGATCAACATCACCATCGCCCTCCTCCACATGACCACAGTCAAGATTAGAACCCAAGCATTTATGAGGTCCTCAGTAATGATGATAATTTGATAACTCAAAATGACATAGATGCTACAAAATATTATAAGGCTCTCATCAAGATGATGGAAATTCTCCTTGCAAAAGATAAAGAGAAATATTTTCTAGAATTGGCAAACCAAGGAGTTAAGCGACCCCCAGATTTCAAAGTGGAAACACTTGTGACTAAAGAAGAAGATACTGATACTACCAAATTGCAAAAGATGAGTCAAGATATGTAAAACTAAATTAGCCAACTTGTAAAAGATAAGGACAAACCCGCACAATAATTCACGATGGAGAGCATCTTTCCTTTTCCTTTTGATAGGATTATTCATATGCCACCTTTTCCCAAGGGTGTGGAACTCCCTAAGTATGATAAATATCTTGGTACCACTGATCCTCAAGATCATCTGAGAGAATTTGGGGCCCTATCTATGGAGTTCATTCATGATCAAACTTATTTAATGCGTCTCTTTCACCAAAGTCTGGGTGGACCTGCCATGGAGTGGTTTTCTCGACTACCCACCGACATTAAGACTTTTGATGAGATCACAAATCTCTTTACCCAGCATTATTCTCACAACATACAACATCCCATCAACATCAAGAACCTTTTCAATCTCAAGCAAAGACAAGGGGAGCCATTCCTAACATTTCTCTAGAGATGGAGACAACTTTGCACCAAGTATCCTCATAAAATAACCAAATCTGAGAAACTCAACATCTTCTTGGACAATCTCACTCCTAATTTTGGGTATCAGGTATAGCTTCAAGGTCCCCTCAATTTTGAAAGCATGATTAAGCAAGCTATGAGGATAGAGGAATTTATGGTTAAGAAAGGGGAATTGACTTTGTACAAAGACAACAAACAAGGTTCCTCCTCTTCTAACAAAGATAAAGGGAAGTTTTTCAACAAGAATAGGGATGTTGTGAATGATGGAGTGGTTGATAATGTGACCCCGACTCCTTCAAAACTAGTTTCAATCTTAATTATAGCATACAAGTGATTAAAGCTGCTAAAAAGGCTGCAACAAACACTCAGCTGCATTCCAGATTCTCTAGCAACAAACCTTGGGCCCCTCGACCCAAGCGTGAATTCACTTCATTGGGAGAACCGCTTGATGTATTTTATAGGACCTTGGTGCAAAACCAGGTTCTCACTCCTATGGAAGCATACATATGATCTGCAACCGCCACCCCATTGGTGGAACGACAATGCATACTATGACTATCACCATAATAAGGGTCATAAGACTTCTACTTGTCTTCAGTTGTGCCATAAGGTCCAAGATCTGATTGATAATGGTGATATTGTTGTGGATAATCATAGTAAGAATTTAGATCACCAGGCATTTAAAGATCCATTTCTTCCTCACGAGAAAGGTGAGTCTTCCAACACTAAGAACAACAATGCCAAGGTTAACTACATGCATACCACTAATGACAATGTCATCAACATGATCAAACCTATCAAAATTGAGTATTGTGATGTGATTACTATCAAGGGGAGTAGGGATGCTCCTAATCCTAAGACCTCATTTGTCTTGAGAGGCCCTGGGTCTTGCTTGTCTGAACCTAAATCATCTCAGGATTGTGCAAACATCGTTACCAGATCCTACACTAAGATCACTCTCAAGGGTCTTGACCCTCCTACTACTACATCTGTACTGAAGCAACTCACAGATAAAGCTGTTGTTGGCCCTACCAATAAGACCACAAAAATGGTCCCCACACCTCCTACTGCTAATTATAGCATTCTTGACCAGCTGCAAAGAACCAACACTCAAATAACCATCTTTGAGTTGTTAAAGATCTCGCCTTCTCATAGGAAGATTCTGGATAAAGCCCTCACAGAGGCTAACATCCCCAAAGACATTAATCTTTATTAGTTTCAATCTATAGTGGGTCACTTGACTTTAGCACACTATCTGTCTTTCTCAAAAGAAGATGACCATTCGGTCAGCCACCCGCATAACGCCCCTTTGCATATAGAGGTCATGATTGGCCAAAAGTACATCCCCCATGTCCTTATTGATAATGGTGTTGGCCTCAACATCTTCTCTGCTCACTTGCTCACTTAGCTAGGCTATGATGAAGATCACATAGATTTTCGCAAGAAAATTACTATCAAAGCCTATGATGAAGAAGAAAGAAATTCTAAAGGTTTAGTTGTGCTACCTATTCGGGTTGGACCTGTTGAAAGAGATGTCACATGTCAAGTGCTGGACATTCCTCTTGCTTATAACATCCTATTGGGAGGATTGTGGATCCATGAAATGCAAGCAATTCCCTCTATGTATCATCAGTGCATCAAGTTTCCTTTCCACGATGCAGAAGTGACAGTTCCTGCTAATATGGGCTCTTCTTGTAATACACTCACATAGTCAGCTAATAGTTTTGTTCCGACTAACAGAGAATCTATAGAATTCTATGATGCCAAGCTTAGAGACATGGAATAGACTTTGAAAATCAAAGACATAGGCATGGGGGGTATTAAATAGAACCTGTGCTATCATTAGCAGCTCTACCTCTGTCTCCTTGTTCTTACGGGAGACCTTCCGAGAACAATAAATCTTCTACTACTCCTCCTGAAATAGTTTATGATGGTGCCTTTGTATGAGATTCAACACCATTAGAAGATGAAGATGAGGAAAGAGTTGTTAAAGCTTGGATTTACAAAGGAAAGGACATATCTGAACAGACCACCCCAGCTTGTGAACTAGATCCCAATAGTGAAGGTCTTAAAATCATGAAATGCTTTGGATACAAAGGGAGTGGTCCAATAGGGATGAATGGTAATGGGCTATTTGAACCTATTAAAGCTACGGGTCGAAGGATGAAAGATAAAATTGGTTTAGGCTTCAAGAAGATCCAATTCTATCTAGGGATTAACAAATTTGTATCTAAATCTAAACCTGGACCAGAACCTAAGGGCACAGCTATAGTGGACACCTTAGAGGATAGCTCCGACGAGGATTACTTTCCTTATCCTATTCCTCCAGATCTACCAGCATTCTTTGTTGAGCCAGATGATGTCATAATACATGCCAATACAACCAAGGCTAGTAGTGACTCCAATGGCACTATTCTATTCACTTCTCTGACATACAAACAATGGAAAGTGTCACAAGACCCTGGTTTCTAGGGTGAACGATACATACCATCACAGTTTCAAGAGCAGTTTGCGCAAGAACAGGTTGGTGTCACAAGAACTCTCAAACCTTCATGGTGTAAACATCCCAGTCAGATTTTAGACATAGATTCCCATGAATATGAGTTCAATAGTCTTTCAGAAGGATCCTTTGACAGGAATGTTGATACTACACATACATCTGAAAACCTTCTCAATATAGGTGAAGAGTCTAGTGTAAGGTCTAATGAGTTTGATCCCATAGATGTTAACATTTCTTCTACTATGGTTGCTACGAGTCAAAGGGATTCAAATACACCTTTGGATGAGATTGCTCTAGGTCTCAACTTACTAGTCCACGCTTTCGATGTTTATACCATGAATGCACTTGAACCTGTCACTTCTCTCTCACTCCAACATCCTGAGCTAATAGACTAGAATTCCCCTTCCTCATCCAACGACATCCTCACATTCCAGAATGACTATGCTCTAGCCTGTTATCTCCATGTTGTTGAACTTGTAATGTCCTCCACTAGCAAAGACAGTGTCAGCATGAACGAAAGTGATATAAGGTATCTAAGTCATAAAATCGAGAGAAAAAAAATAGGTGCCCTGACGGTGAAAACCACATTGTGGTAGTGTCAGAGCCAAAAAAAGTAAAAAGAATAGACATATACGAAGATGAAAACCTCTCCAAGGCACCTGAGGAGGAGACACTTGATGCACTTATGAGTAATTTCTAGGAACGATCATTGGTGCTAATTGAGATGACTCAGCCAGTAAATTTGGGTATAGAAGAACATCCGCACATTATTCATGTGGCTAAATCATTTCTGAAGAAGAACTCAAAGAATTCACAGATTTCTTTAAAGAGAAAAAGATAAAATTTGCATGGACATACTGTGACATGCCTAGTGTAGATCCTGATCTTATCATGCATCACTTGTCAATAGCTCCTGGAGTAAAACCAGTCAAGCAAAAACTTAGAAAAATGCATCCACATGTGGCTCTACTTGTCAAGGTGGAATTAGAGAAACTCCTAAAAGCTAGGTTCATCAGAGCAATTGCCTTTGCAGAATGGATCTCCAACATAGTTCCAGTGTTGAAGCATGACAAATATATCAGAGTCTACACAAAATTCAGGGATTTAAACAAGGCATGTCCAAAAGATGATTTCCCACTACCCAACATCAATATATGATTGTGGATATGACTGCAGGGTGTGAAATTTACTCCCTAATGGATGGTTCCTCTGGCTAAAACCAAATCAAAATTATGCTAGAGGACCAAGAAAATACTACTTTCACTTGTGCATGGGGCACTTTCTGCTAGAATGTTATGCCTTTTGGTCTCAAGAATGTTGGAGCCACATATCAGAGAGCAGTCAGTACTATATTTCATGATATGATGAAAAAAACAATGGAGGATTATGTTTATGAAACCCTTGCTAAAAGCATGGATAGGAAGGTGCATCTTACTGATCTAGGCCGTATACTGGATCATATGGAAAATTTCAGACTACGTCGCAATCCTAAGAAATGTGCATTTGGAGTAACTTCCAGAAAATTGCTTGGTTATATCATCTCCGCAAAAAGTATCAAGGTGGATCTTGAAAAGGTGCAAGCTATCATGGAAATGCCTCCACCTCGCAACATCAGTCAAATGAGAGGTCTTCAAGGTTATCTTCAGTCTATTCAGTGCTTCATCTCACAGCTAGTTAACAAGTCACAGCCATTTACTAAGACTCTACATAAAGGTGTGACCTATGAATGGAATAAAGAATGTGAACAAGGTCTTCAACAAATCAAACAATATCTGGCTAATCTACCTATATTAATGCCTCCTATTCATGGAAAACCATTAATCTTATATGTCTCAGCTATAGAAACATCTTTGGGGGAACTATTGGCCCAAGAATATCAAAACAATAAAGAAAGAACAATCTATTACATCAGCAGAACATTGGTCTCCTATGAAATGAATTATTCTATCATTGAGAAAGCTTGCTTGGCGGTGGTGTTCGCTTCCTAGAAGTTACAACATTACATGCTTGCTCACACTACAAGGCTCATTGCAAAAATTGATCCATTAAAGTACTTACTCAACAAAGCTACCCTCACAGGTAGGTTAGCTAAGTGGGTCATGATACTCAATGAATTTGACATTGAGTATGTGGAAAGAAAAGCTATCAAAGGGAAAGAAATTGCAGATCAGTTGGCTGAGGCACCTATTGCAAACTATCAACCATTAAGGATCGAGTTCCCAGATGAGTCCATCATGCTTCTCACACATCAGGCATGGACCATGTTCTTTGATGGATCATTCACCTAGTAGGGGTCAGGTGTCAGAATCTTGTTCATTACACCTAAGCGGTATTCATTACCAAAGGCTTACAAAATGTTGTTTCCTTGCACAAATAACACTGCTGAGTATGAAGCCTTGATTAATGGATTAAATATCGCTATTGAATGGCGTGATGATGAGCTAAATGTCTTTGGAGATTCATAGTTGGTTGTCAATTGGGTGAATGATATCTACCAAACAAAAGATGACAAACTAGTGCCTTATAAAAATATGGTTGATGATCTCAAGAAATACTTTACACACATTACTTTCGAACAAATTCCAAGGGCTGATAATAAAGCAGCCAATGCCATGGCTACTCTAGCTTCCATGTTACAAATGCCAGAAAATGACTTTCGACATGAATTCCTAGTGGAGATGTTATGCTACCCTACTTATAATTCCCCTGAATCCCGGATGATCTATTCAGTCATTGGACATGACTCATCCCGCTACCACCATATTTACTCCTACCTTCATGACCAAATCATTCTAGACACTTACACCCGAAATGAGAAACATCACTTAATTTGTAGTGCTTCACAGTTTATCATCATAGCTAACGACTTATATAGGCGAGGTCTAGATGGTACCCTCCTTAGGTGTTTAGAACCTAATGATTCCAAGTGTGCATTAGTAGAGGTGCATGAAGGCATCTATGGGTTTCACTCAAATGGCCTGACACTGGCTCACAAACTTAGTAGAGCAAGTTACTATTGGCCAGATATGGAAAAAGAAGCTACACAATTTGCTAAATCTTGAAAATAGTGATAGCTTCATGGAAATCTGATCCACGCTCCTGCCAAGGAGCTCATTCCTTTCGTCAACTTTTGGCCATTTTAGCAGTGGGCCTTTGACTTGGTGGGTCAGATACATTCATCTTCTTCAAGGGGACATAAATACATCATTACTGCTATAGACTATTTTACCAAATGGGTTGAGGCAGTGCCCCTCATCGTAGCTGATGCCAAGTCTATGGCCATGTTTATACTGAACTACATCATCTTCAGATATGGTGTACCCTCATCAATAATCACTAAAAGTAGGGGGCAATTCAAGAACAAGGATCTAAAAGAATTATGTGTTATGTTCAGAATTATTCAGCACTGGTCTTATATCTATTATCCCCAGGGTAATGGACAAGTGGAAGCTTCAAATAAGACTATTCTCAAGATCTTGTACCGCATAGTACACAAATCTGGACGAGACTAGCATCTCTAGATTAATCCAGATTGATGGGCTTAGCACACTAGTATATGGACACCAACAGGGGCCACGCCCTTTGCTCTAGTTTATGGTGCAGATGCAATACTTCCTATTGAGGTTGAGATTCCTACCTTGTGAGTCTCTCTAAAGGGCCTCATTACTGATGA
The DNA here is from genome assembly GCA_018584345.1 of Thuja plicata. NCBI lineage: Eukaryota > Viridiplantae > Streptophyta > Pinopsida > Cupressales > Cupressaceae > Thuja > Thuja plicata. The sequence goes on from MU226463.1 coordinate 570,392, forward strand.
TGATATCAGAATATCTCAGCTTCAAGAGCTTGAACTACTGGATGAATGTTGGAAAGTGCCATTCGATCATCTTCGAGCATATCAGAAGAGAATATCTAAAAGCTACAACAAGAAGGTCAGACCAATGGAATTCCAAATGGGTGATCTCGTCCTGAGAGAGAACCCCAAGAATCAACAGCAACGGGTCCAGAAAGGAAAATTTGAACCAAACTGGCTTGGTCTGTATGTTATCACTGTAGTATTTGGGTCTGGCATTTACCAGCTCTCTACCACAGAGGGGGAACAACTCAAAGAGCCTATCAATACTCTTCATTTGAAGAAGTTCTATAGTTGAGATGTCTTCTGAATGCTCATGTACATACTCTATTATGAGAAAATCCTAAAAATTGCAAAATATCCTGTAAAAATGATCATCTTAGTGAAATCCTGGAAAACACGTGCTTTGATGTATCTATTATCCTGGTAAATAGGTGCCTTGATAATACCAAAAAAAATAAAAAAGAAAAAAGAAAAACAAAAAATGAAAAAAATGAAAAATACAAAAATACAAAAAATGAAAAAAATGAAAAATACAAAAAAAAAATGTGCAATTAATGAAAACCTGGTAAACAGGCATCATGGTAGAAAAAATAGAATTTCTGCCAAGATGGTGAAAACCTAGTAAATAGGCGCCTCTTGTTCCGTAATGCTCTATCTATCACGGCATCCCTTGGTTGTCTTGCAGTTTGCTCTCCTACTTTCCTGCTTTAGTTTTCTTTCCTGCTTTAGTTTTCTCGCCATGCATTCACTCTCAGTTATTTTCAAGATTTTTGCTCGACTTCACATGGATTGAAACTGGTCACACTTGGGGTCATCTTCCTGGTCTAGGGGGCATTGTCCTATCTCTTGGAGTCTCTCTCCTCTTTGCATCAGTCACCAATCGTTCTCACTGAGTCTGCCTGCTGATGCCTAGATCTCACGCCGATCTTTATACTTGAGAATCTTTCTCGCATCAGTCACCAGTGATTCTCACTGTGTCTACCTATTGTCACTATACTACTGAGATTTCTCACATCAAATCACTATCTGCATATTTGACATCCATCCACTTTGGGTCTTTTCAAGATCCCACCTAACTTGACATGACCCCAACATCATAGCTTGGGGGAAATCCACTCGGATTCATCTTCTCTATATGAGTCAAGTCAGTCATCAACGTTCATTACTTGGGGGCATGGCTCCCCACTTTGATCACATCTTCGGTTTACAATCGAGTCAATAATCTTGTCATTTCTGAAGGACAACTATCTATTGGCACAAACTGGTGTTTCTTAACACCCCAATGAAACAGTATTTTTCAACACTATATTTGGACACATTGGACATCACAACGTAAACATCTCTCAATAGAAATCAAACACAATGCACTCACAAGCACAATGGTGTTTTTCAACACCTTGAACACATGCACATTCATAAACTTTGAAACATGCTGAGCTATGATTGAATTTTCTTTTTTATGTTGTCTATTCTTATGGTTTTCATTGATATTTTCTTTTGTCTACTACTTTTTGGTGTAGTCCCAATGATCCAGCAACGTCAAATAAACATGGTGTATGTGATAAAAGCTCCTGCTCTAAGGTGGAAAAGCCTCACATCCCTTGATTGTGTTTATTTGTATGCCATGGTTAGGTTGGTACTATCTCCTTGACTGTTACTGCTCTATTTGTTTATGCACGACTGCACTCATGGTTATCTTGGCTTTGAATTTCTCGATACTGGTGTACTCTTACAATATTAATTGGAAATAATGTTAAGGTCATCTTGGCTTTTGCGCCCTGGTGCTTATGTTTGTTTCCTACATTTTATCCAATGAAAGTCATATTCATATCCTTATGGTCGTAGTGGCACCAGTAAGGATTGTATTGACTTCGATGTTCCAAAAATACTCGATGATGATAATTATGCGATGAGTCCAACAACCAAGTCCTAGGGTTGCATTTAGCTTAGGCTTGCATTCACATATTAAGCTTGCATAGCGATAGTTTTGGTGCTCTCTTCATTGTCTTCTCATTCTTCGAAGGTTATCATCTTTTGTCCTGGATTCCTCTTGACTGAAAAAGTGTTTGATCCTTTCTCTCTATCTTTAGCTATGTGGTCAATCCATTTCCATGATCAAAATCGAAATCTGACACTCCTAAGTAGCTCAAAATCATGTTTTAAAAGTTTGGGACCAATGTGCTGCGACGCTTGTGCAGTCGAATTTCTGACGTCACTTTCTTGTCAGAATCATCTCTCGTCATCATTTTCTCAGCTTCTGCAATATTTTCATCAAAAGTCAACTCTAGCCAATTCTTGTCAAACTTGGTCAACTATGGTCAAACCTAGTCAACAGGACCTCCCAATTGCTCTAAATTGATTATTCCTTCTCTTGATCTATCTTTGAATTCCTCTGGATCTTTGATCTTACTTCTATATGCAATCTTTTGTTGTCGATCATCTTTCTGTTATGTCATCTTTTGATTTCGCTCTCGAGGGGGCAGGATGATTGCATCATTGAATCTTTTCGCATCATTCTCGAATCAGTCTGATCTAATTCAAAAGTCCCCATTGCTAGGGGCATCTCATCACTTGGGGCATATTCAGTGTTTCATACCTTATGGTCAAAATTGGATATTCCATGATCTTGAATCTCTAGGGGCATCTTGTCATCTTGTCATCTATCTTTCTAGGTATCTAAGAAATCTAACTCGGATCCTCAAGGATCAAGCTTCATTCTAGAGATGATTCTTGAAATCCCATTGGGTATTGGGGCAATCTAACCCTAATTCCTAAAAGTCATGCTTCATTCTGAAGACAGCTCTCAAAAGCTCTTTTCGACTGTTATCTGGGCAACCTAACCTGGATCTCAGAGGGCTAACCTTCATATTGGGGCAATCTAACCCTGATTCTAGAGATAGTCCTAAATCTTCATCAGCTATCAGAAAACATTAGGGCAATCTAACCCCGATTCCAACCTTCTCTCAATTGGTATTTGGACCGTTGTCTTCGCAATCTAACTTAGAATTCAAAAAATCATGCTTCATTTTGAAGAGGGTTCTGCTTCTCGATCTGATCGATGTCTTGGCAACCTAACCTAGACTCCTGAAATCTTCATCTGTCACATCAGACTATTCTTTGAATCAATGCGCTACTTGCTCATCAATTCAAAGAGGGGAAAAATGTAACACCCCAAAATTGGCACCTTACAATTCTAATCAATTTTTGTGCATTTCTTTAAATTATCATCATCAAAGTCCTATCGTACTAGGCAAATTCTCCTTCCTAATTGTTTTTAATTGGCTTAGTCTCAAATGCAGAAAACCCAAATTTGCATAAATCTTACATCATATTTAATTCCTAAATTTTCAAGATTTATTAGCTAGAAATCCCTATGATTAATTAATTTAATTCTAAAGACCTAAGTGATTTTAAATTAAATTAATCCCACCCCCTTTAGCTAATACACATCAAGGGAATTAAATATTATTTGGTTATTTGAATGGATTATCCTCACTTGAATTTAATAATTCAAACAATGTGAAAAGCCACCCATGTGGCAATAATTCATTTATTTAATTAAATAATTCCTTCATATTTGTCTCACCTTCCTCCGTGAAGATGAAGAGTCATTCGTTTCTTCCCAAGAAACTCTTTATCCTCTCTTCAGGATTTTCTATATTATGGACCTTCTTTCCTTCATTTGAAGAGGGCAATTTTAGAGTACAAAAACTATAGTGAATTATTGGCTCAATTCTCTCATATTTTCAAGCTTTCATTACATATTTAGTGTAATTTCATTTAGCTTAATGGCATTTTTCATCTCAATTTAGTTTGTTTACTTATCAAGTAGCTTAATTATGTTATCTTTTTAAATTTTCTAAGCTTAAAATCTGCATCTTCATTCCTAGATTACAATTGCATCTCTCATATAGAATAAGTTTCATTTCAGTTTTCAAAGATTTCAAATCCTCCATTTTAGCAATGGTCTATGGTTGTTGGCTCTCATTCTGAGAGTAATTAAACACCCCAACTAAATAGGAGGCAACAGGTCAATTCAATCGATATTGTGGAATGGGCAATGCATGTTCATCTTCGTGATTCAACGATTAAGAAATGACTATGTTGTGTTGTGGTTAATTTAGAGGTCAACATTCAGACACATATAGTTTGAACTTCCTTCTTGCTGCTCAGTAAGTTTGGTCTCTCATTGAGCCTTTGTCTCAAAAATTATATCACCATATCCACCTCTATGTCCTCTATTGTCTCTTCCTTTGCCTCTACCTCTGGTGGTGCTTGAGTCTTTCTTCTTCCTTAGCTTCTCTTCTACCTTTACTGCAATTTGGTAGCAATTATGAACAATATCAAAAGTCAAGAGACTCATTTCATTTTGTATAGTCCAATTGAGACCATTAAGGTATCTAGCTACCTTCACCTTCTCATATTCAACAACTCGAGACCTCATGCATAGCCTTTGAAATTCTTTAGTATAAGATTTCATATCCAAGTCTTTCTGTCTAAGACTTTGTCTCCTTTTATGTAACTGAATCTCATAATCTTTAGGTACATAGGCATCTCTTATTTTTTCTACCATAGCCTTCCATGTGGAAATGGGATTCTCTCTCTCTCTCTCTCTCTCTCTCTCTCTCTCTCTCTCTCTCTCTTAGATAAACTTCCACCAAGTGAGTGCAGACCCTCTAAGACTTTCCTTAGCTACCTTTACCTTTTGAGATTCTGTTATGCCATCACACTCAAAGTGATTCTCTAGTCCTTCTATCCAATCTAGGACTATCTCTAGTTTCATATTTCTACAAAAGATAGGAACTCCTTCTAATGCTTTACCAATCAAAGCCTTTAGTTCTTTCAAGAATGGTTCTTCAGTGAGGATAGGGTCAGCTTCAGGGACCTCATCAGCTAATGCAGTCTCTTTACTCTTTCCTTCAACCTTATCCTTCACTTCCTTAGTCTTTTCTTCCACTTGGTCCACTTTGTGTTCCAATTGTGTCAACCTCTCTCTGAGAAATCTATTCTCTTCTTCTTGCTCATCTACCTTCTTTTCCAACTCTGCATTTATCACCATTGTAGACCCTACTAACTCTACTGGTTGGAACATTCACAACAAGCCAAATCTGATTGGCTCTGCTACCAATCTGATAGATACGCTCCAAGGTGTGCTTGCACAAACACTATCTAAGACTCTACTTGTCCTAGCCTTCTCAAGATCCTAAACTCAATTCTAGGACCTCACAAGTCTTTACTCTACTGGCCTAAGACTTCACTAACTCAACTCTATGAGTTGGTCTTATCTGTGCTTCACCTTGAGGGGTAACTATCATTAAGTGTACTTGAACTCTTCACTCCTCCTAATTGGATGTCTCCAACTGCAACTTCACCACATTGTCATCATAAAAACTACAAGGGGTGCATTCATCACTAAAAAAAATATTTTTCTCCCCAATGATCCCATTTGAATAGGGCATTAAGGCTTTCCTAATCAAGTTCAAGATTTACTATGGTTTTGGCTTGATAGGCCTAATTGGTCTACTAGCTCTAAACATGGTGTTTTTCCTAATTCTTTCTCAAAACTTCCAAATAACCCCAAAAAATAACTTTAGATTCATATACCCTTTTTCAAGACCTTGAATATTTTGGTGGTCTTAGGTTCCTAAGGCATATGTACATTGGATTCCTGAAATGTAGGGCTAATAGGGCTAATTGGCCTATATTTGTGCAGTCCTCTGGTTTCTACTTGGAAATCTACTAAATGGATTGGACAATGCCTAATATCACTACTAGATATTTTTAGGACCTCTACCCCTTGAAACCATTCTTGGTTCTATTCTTCATCTCTTTCCCTTGCAATTGCACATCAATTGTTCTTTGTCATGCACCTAGTCAGGCACACTGATCTCGCCTAGGGCATGATCTCAAAAATAGAAATCTTTCTCTTCTAAGCTCCTCCTTCCACAAAAACAACCTTCAATGGATTCCCTACATATTCCTCTAGGCCATGATGATTTTCATAGTGGAGAACTTGGGGGAGCCATAAAACCAAAAATAGTCTAAACTACACCCGTAACTGTGCTATCTACAAAACAATTTTTAAAACTAATCTGATGAACTCAAATCAACTACACTACTGAATAGAAAATGATTAGAACAACTTATAATACACAGATCCCACACTAGCTTTCATAGTTCAATCCATACAATATAACCTAGACACAATACAAGTCGACTGTGTCTGCAAACTAGAACTCTGAGCTTCTATTCACATTCAAAATTACATTACATCGCTCTCTGCCTTGGGAAATGGGATCCTAGATATCTTAATCTTCCTTACCCTTTATTGTAGGCCATTATGGAAACTACCCATAATGATGCTTCAAAAATAATCCAATTCTGCAATTGTTGTCATGCAACATTAAAAGTTGCAAAATGTTGTCAAGCAACATTGTGACAACTTTTACATCTTTTTGCAAAATTAATGCTAAGGGTCTCTAATCGACCTAGAATGATGTACAAACATCCTAGGAACTATTATAAGCATATTTCTACCCTTTCCCAAGCCTTAAAGGCTTTAGGACCCATTTTCCCATCTTTAGGCCTAATCTAACACTAAGCACTATCAAAGCATTAAACATCTAGGTTGGATTGAGCCTAGTCTAATCCACCTAGGAAGAAATATGCAAGACCTTCTAAGGTCAAAATTTAAACACCACTGACTTGGCTAAGGTCAGTACAAGCCAAAATTGAAACTAGCTTAGAGATTAGCCTAGGTGCTCATGCACCAAAAGGTCTAATAGATTTTGGCACCAAATACTGAAAAGCAAACTATGGGGTGAGTATTACACATGACAGAAACTTTAGATTGTGATTTATGTGAATAGTTTTAACGGATAAAATTAATGGACAATGATTGAGGGAAAAAAGTTGAAGATTAAATTAATTAAATAATATTAAAAATTTATTTTATTAATAGTTGGGATAAGCTAGGGTAAAGGATGGCTGGATTAATTAATTAAATAATAAATATTTAATTAAATAATATATTAAGATAAGATAAAATTAGGTGTAGTTTGGTATAGATAAATTTAGGTTACCACTTAAATCAAACTAACCTTGATAACTTAGCCTATCTCATGTAGGTAACTTAAACAAGCCTTATTTAAGAATTTAGCCTATCATATGTCTAGAATCAAATACAATCAGATCAGCATGTGAGGCCATGGTTCTAATCTTTATCCCTATATTCAACTTTTCATATTTATTCTATTATAAAATAGAACCCTCTACTTCATCCTCATGATCATCTTCCTAAGTTCCTAAGTCCAAAAACCTTTAAAATATAAACTATTTCCTTCTAAAACTATCAAATATTTGCTAAGTGTATAGTTTTTCATATCTATATATCAATATTCTACATATCTATAGTGTATTCCTCAACACATTCATTCTTATCCTTCTCTTATACATTTTATAGATCAAGAACACCCTAATTTAGCATCTTGCAACCTATGTTACCATATCAAGTCCTTTCCATGGCATTCATTCACATAATCATTCATATTTAACCTTATATATATAGCTTCACCTTAATCTAAATTTGAGATTTAGTAAATTACCTTAAGATATTATGGAATCAAAACAAGTCTTTAGAGCTTTTCTTCTTCTTTTTTTCTAATCCATTTCATATATCTTCCTATCATTTATTTGCATCTAATTTCATGTTTCATCCTCATCCCACTTAAAAAATGATAATCATGAACCTATTAATCTTCGATGATTCCTCGTGTGATAACAATCCCAAAAATTCATGCAAACTGATGACGATGATAGTCTTGTTGATCAAGATGAGTATTAAATTGACCCCCTTGACAACATCATCACTAGTAAAGTATAACTTGTTTCAAGAATTGACCACACAACAATGCATGTGAACATCTACAACAATAACCAAACCATCCCATTTTAAATTCATAAAAATAAAAGACATTCTAGAAAACAATCGTTACTATTCACAATATATTATTTTTGCATGAAGCGAGTTCAATCTTTGGTCAACTAGTTGTTGCCATTAGAATATGAATACTTAGTGAGCGCCTCTTGGATTATGCGTGACGTGCATACTTTCTATATAATCAAACCGATTGCTATGAAGCTTGAGTCAATCCTACCCATCATAAATGGTGGTTGAAGTACTTGGCATTAGCCAAAATAGAATCCACACTCAATGAACTAATGCAATTAAGTATTGCTAAACTCATAGAATAGCTCTATTTGATTATGATTACCTATGGCTTGAATTGAATCGCTTGGGTAGAATAAAAGGCTCTCCATGTTTTGTTCACCAGTGCTTGTGAGCATTATATATTGTTCTGGTCCCAACACTACACAAGAAAGAAAAAGAAGAAAGATGAGCTGCACTATATGTGGACACTAGTTGATGGAGCTTTGATTTTGTTTCAGATTTTATCTCAAATTTAGAAAAAAGGTGTCAGCAATCAAGAAAATATGTCCAGTGAATCACGAAAAGAATCGCAGGAAGCTTGAAATATGTATGTCCTTTGATCTCACAAATGCCGTGGGCATCTAAACATCTACGTGGTTAAAGTATCCATCATATATGTTCCTAATAATAATGTTGTTGATTGATATAAAATTCATTTAATCAAAAATATCATATATGCTCCTAATAATAATGTTGTCGATTGATATAAAATCCATTTAATCAAAAATATCTGTGACGAATGATACTGCCAATATTCTGTTCAACACTTTTGATCTTTCCTTTCAGTCAAAGGTGCCTGAGTTAGTGGTGAGAATTGACAACACACTAGGTAACTTTAACGTTTCACAAATATTTCTGTCACACTTCCTTATTGTACTTAAATTCCTTTGTCTTGACAGCTTATGCCCACTTTCATTGTGTGTTAAACTAACGTTGACTAAGGCTAATAATAATATTACTCGTCAGCAGGTAAATTCCTTGAATTTCTTCTTTCTTGAGGATGATTATTATTGTATTTTGAAGCTTTGACTAAGGCTAATAATAATATTATTCGTCAACAGATAAGCTTCTTGAATTTCTTCTTTCTTGAGGATGATTATTATTTGTACACTGAATTGATTCATGTGACCACAGTCAGTAGACTTGGAAGCGGCACCTGGCTCAATCATGCAAATCTTGCAGCACTGATGATTTTCGTATCCATGCACACTATCTTGGGTTTTCATCATGCCCACTTCAGAGTTGAATGTTTTTTTCAAACCTTGGACCTAACAGATTGCTTTTTTTCAAGCTATTTCTGACTAAGCAGAACTCAAACTGACCTCTTTTTCAGCTTTGTATCTATGTAATTTTGGGACTACTACCTGACTAATGAAATTTTAGCTCATTATCATTAACATGCTGATAAAGTTATTTTATTATGTTAAGGGGCTGTAATTCAATTGATTGAGCTGGGATGATAGTATGTGATAAGAAAACCATCTATCAAGTTTCAAATCTTTGAAAGTATATTTAAGTGAGAATCATTTTGACTGATGGGAGTCCTCCTATTATGTAATCTAATTTGTTTTAATAAAATAAAAAATATTTTATTATTAAATAATTGATTCTTTTGGGGTCATCTCACATTCTCTTGATTAAGTGATGGTGGTGTTTTTATGATCATTAAGGTTCAAACATGTGTGGGTTTCAGCCTCAACATTGTTAATTGGGAATGAGGGCCCTTGTTTGTGACCTCATTGATTCATAGCTCTTTGTAGTGTCATCGTTAAAAAGTTTACCTGACATTTACTTTAAAATAATAACTGGTTTATATTTATAGATTTAGATTGAAAAATTAAATTAAATTAAATTATTTAAGAAAATTATTATAAAGTTTTTATGATATGAATTTTTTATATATCTAAAGTGTAGATAATAGATTTTAGATTTTATAATTTTATTGTAAAACTTAATGGACTCCATAAATCTTTATTTTATTAAATACATTAAAAAATCTTCAAAATAAATAAATAAATATAAAAATAATTATTTTACATTATTACAAAATTTATTTGTCAATAGTCTTTAAAATTATATAATATTGTTATGACTTATTAGAAAAACTATATAAAAATACATTATAATTCAAAAATTTCAACACAATTTTTATATTTCAATATTTATGAAGATTTTTGAAAAATATCATATTTAAAATAAATTTATTTATTTTAATAAGAACTTATGATTCCAATCTTTTATAAACATAAATCTAAATTTATTATTTAAGAAAAATAACTCTTTTTTTTTTTAAATTTAAAAAAAAAAACTCTACACTCTTGAAACGATCACTTTCTACCAGTTAATAAATCAATAGCAAGATTTGATAAAGGATTTAAAATTTTTAAAGAAGGATTTAAAATTTTTAAAGCCACTTAAGGGTCATTGAAAGGTTTATTGTCTTTTCATCTAATCCTTTTCATCTAATCCAAAGAGTCTTGCTTACTTTATAGACATAAAGTGTGTGGATCATAAGTATTTTGAATTTTATCTCATATAGTATTTTAGTAGAAATATTGTTCAAATAAATTTTTAATTTGAAAGTTAAAAATTAATAATATAGATAAAATATTTAAATATTTATAATAATTGTAAAACTAAATTATAAATTAAATTTTTTTTTTAAAAGAGATTGATAAATAAAATATAAAATGAGTGATATACAATGTTAATATGAATCTATGTTATGCAATTAATTGATAATATATAAAAGGTTGCAAGCATAATACTATGATAATGTTTTATGTTGTTTAAATTAACTAGTGAGGTTTACAATTAGGCTCTCAACTTTGAACTATAAAGAACATATTAATGAAACGCAAATTCTATAAAATTTTCTCTTAAGGACTATTTAAATTATTTATCTACTAACGATAGATATTATTGTAGTTGTACACTCCTACTCTTTATGTTACACTTTTGTAGCTTGAATACCTTCTATTTTATCTCTTCTTACAAAGTAATCCCCTCCTTATTATTCCATTATGACTATGTAAGTACATCACTAATTATATGTCCTACCAATTAACCACAACTCCATTAGTGATAATATTAACAATAATTTTAAATAAAATATATTTCAAATGTTTTTCAATGATTGATTAGTGTGGCAATCTATGTGTAATTTTAACTAATGCTAGAAAAATTACTTGAGAAAAAATAAAATTTATGAATAACTTTAGGGGAATGAGTATATGTAACATAAATATTGGAGGCACATTTGGCTTGTAAGAAGGTGACTAGACTCAATGACATTTGAAGTGGAAACTATAATATGATATATTTAATCATCAAATTATTAGCATTTATGAATAGTTGTATATGGAATGTTTCCTCACATTTTCATCTTGTCCACTCTAGATACTATAACAAAATTAATATCTATATACCAAACAAAATTTTTAATCTTATAGTTCTTTTTTGAATTATATATGGCCAAAAATAATAAACATAAAGTGTTATGATGACAACAATTTGATAGAAATTAAGTTTTAAAAATAATTATAAGATCTAAAAACACAAGTTTTTGTCATGGAGAAAACTCCATGTGTAATATGCTTTTAAAAATATTTGTACTACAATCTTAAGTTCAAACATATTATTCTTTTTGTATGGTACATCCTATAAAGAGAATCTCATAAAACCTATGTGCAAATTTTTTTTTTTTTAATTTGCAATTTCATTATTATGTATCAACTAGAAAAACTCCATTGATGTCCTCATTGGTTGTATCTACATTACAAACCCTTTGATAATAAAGATACCTTCATGTTTTACATCATCTATATTTAGTTTGTATCAGTTGGCATAGGTATGCAATTATCCCAAAATATGTTGAGATCGTTGGTTAGGAATCATTATATTTGTTTTTAATTATGAAGGTGAGTATTTGAGCATATCAATTGTCTGCTTCCATTAATCCATTATATAGCTTCAACAATATGTGAAGATCTAATATAAAAACTCTCATCCCAGTCACTTAGGGAGAGAGGTTCTTCACAATCACAATTGCCTAGAGAGGTATTATAGGAGACATTTTAGTCATTGAGTATGTGTGGAGATTGATATTACAATTTATCTTCCCTTACTCTACAATATGTGTATTTAATATCTAACATAAATTTCCTATGAGTGAGAAGGTATTTTCAATGACACAAGGAGAAAAATTTACTATATATAGATGAATTTATTGATTATTTCTTCAAGTTTATTTCATTCCAAGAATTCAAACTATCACTTATAATAATGTTGTATAAAATATTAATCTATATTATTCAAAATTATCCAAGTTTGAGATAATATATTCTACACTATTTAATTGGGATTGCATCTTTTCATTGTTATGTTTATGGTTATTCTAAATTCTCTTTCAATTAAAATATCATTTATATTTTTTTTAATGAATGCGAATAATAACTTCTAATAATAGGACCCATAATTGAGCTTGATATTTCGTTCCTTGAATCAAACATCTATCTATTTAGTAACTATCTTAGCACACATGTCTAGAATAATAAATCTAACATCTAAGGCCCTAGGGTTGCCTCAAGTAGTTTTGTCAAAATTTACCTTTAATTTCATTCTAGTAGAAGACACCACTTGCTTTTGGTCCTATTAATCTTCTCCTTATGATTGAAATCATATACCTCATGACTAGGGGTGAGTAATATATATAATATATGTTAAATCTACACAATGCTCTATATTTTGTATATTAAAAACTATATCAAATTTTATTTATCATTAACATCAACATCGTAAAATTAATAAAATCCTATTACTATACTTTTAATTAGTGAAATTTAGCCTTTGAGACCATCCCAATTTATATGATTTTATGGGGAAAAAAATTACATAGTCATTACAACCAACACTCTATGAGTTAGGGATCTAAAGCCTACAACTTCACCAAAAAATAAATAAAAGCTTTTGAAATTGAGGAAATATAGAGTAGAAGAAAACTAAAATAGATGACCTTCTCCTATTAATTATATTACACATATCCTTCTTTGATGTAGTGGTTATTTAAATGAAACCCCAATCAATGACATTATGATGAGTTTGGTTGAAAATTATTTTTAAGAAATAAATTGTATGACCTACCTTATTTTATCAAATAAACCTCTTTAGAGTAGTCCCAAGCACAAAAAAATGGGATTGAAGGCCTTATTATTACTCTATTGTTAATCAATAATATATCATCCACATATATAACAATTGACACAATAGTCTATAAAAAATCCTTCAAACCATAGATGGGATATCTTTGAAGACAAATTTAGTTAATCATCTTACTACCTCTTTATCCTTACCAACATCCAATAAAATCCCATTAAATAGAGATATAATGTCCATATTTACCCTATCAAGAAATTTGGTATGGAAAAAATCAACAACAAAATCAACGATTCCAAAGTCTATCTTTAGGAGACAACATAATATCAACTCTTACACCAATTATTGAAAGGTAATTTTCCTGCTAGATAAAGCTAGTCAAACATTATCTAGTCCATTATAGCCAAAAGAAAGTTGGAATGAGAGATTAAATATTCTTTGCATATTTAGATTGAATAAATATTTTTTTAGTGACCCCACATTGATGACATGTAACTGATTGAATGTTTGACAATGTTAAGTTGAAGATGATGCAAGACATTAAATCAGTTAATGGTTTGTATTGTCATTGATGTCAAATTGATATCATCTGTATGGTCATATACATAATGCCAAAGAATTCAGAGAATCAATGGAATAGAGGTTATGCTTTCAGCAATGCATAAAAGTCAAGTATTCACTAAGTGACAGACTACACCGATGGAGTGCACACCATCAATAAAGACAGAGATAAAGTCACAGTGATACCCGATGAGAAGAAGACAGTGTTTCTTGATGAAGAAGAATCGCAGGATGCCTGATGACCTAAAAATAGTGTTGCCTGATGAGAAAGATCCAATGATGCCCAATGGACGGAGTTCCCGAAGCTAACTAAAGCTGCACCAATGGAACTGGCAGTTGTCACCAGCGATGAACTGCAGAATTGAGTGATAGAACAGAGAGATCAGAAAATGATAAAATATCTAGCTGGCAGAGCTAAGATAGACTTAACTGGTTGTTTGATCTGTTTTATTCAAACTGCAGTTAAACAATTGATTTGTATAGTTGGCAAGAAGATAACTACGAGATAAATCAGGAGTTAAAGCCATAAATCAATTTGGCTAGATTGTTTTTCACACCAAGAATCAAGAATCAAGAACTAGAATTAAGGGATATCATATGTATTTAAGAGACAAGCATAATTCATTCCCGCAAGCAATCAGATACACGGGGGAGTGAACTGATAGAAGATGCTGAAGAGAAACTGATGAACGATAAAATTCATGCAGTCCTGATCAATCAAGCTAAGGGAGAGCTAAAGAATTCTTCAGACACCGATGAACAGAAAAGCACAGCATCACAGAGCAGAAAGAGTTAAGTACAAAGGAATTGAATTGATACAATGATCTAAAATACATTGTAAGTAAATAGATCTAAAAATCTACAATTCAGTTGCATTAGAAATAGGTCATTTTGTTTCAGTTTAACCATTGAAGCATTAAGTCTCTTAACAGAGCAGGACTTAACAGTCTTTTGTAATTGTCCATATTTACCCTGTCAAGAAATTTGGTATGGAAAAAATCAACAAAAAAATCCACGATTCCAAAGTCTATCTTTAGGATACAACATAATATCAACTCTGACACCAATTATTGAAAGGTAATTTTACTGCTAGATAAAGTTAGTCAAACATTATCTAGTCCATTATAGCCAAAAGAAAGTTGGAAGGAGAGATTAAATATTCTTTGCATATTTAGATTGAACAAATATTTTTTTAGTGACCCCACATTGATGACATGTAACTGATTGAATGTTTGACAATGTTAAGTTGAAGATGATGCAAGATATTAAATCAGTTAATGGTTTGTATTGTCATTGATGTCAAATTGATATCATCTGTATGGTCATATACATAATGCCAAAGACTTTAGAGAATCAATGGAATAGAGGTTATGCTTTCAGCAATGCATAAAATTCAAGTATTCACTAAGTGACAGACTACACTGATGGAGTGCACACCGTCGATAAAGATAGAGATAAAGTCACAGTGATACCCAACGAGCAGAAGACAGTGTTGCCTGATGAAGAAGAATCACAGGATGCCTGATGACCTAAAAATAGTGTTGCCCGATGAGCAAGATCCAATGATGCCCGATGGACAGAGTTCCCGAAGCTAAATAAAGCTGCACTGACAGAACTAGCAGTTGTCACCAGCGACAAACTACAGAATTGACTGATAGAACAGAGAGATCAGAAAATGATAAAATATCTAGCTGGAAGAGCTAAGGGATAGAATTAACTAGTTGTTTGATTTGTTTTATTCAAACCACAGTTAAACAATTGATTTGTACATTTGGCAAGAAGATAACTACGAGATAAAGTAGGAGTTAAAGCCATAAATCAATTTGGCTAGATTGTTTTTCACGCCAAGAATCAAGAATCAAGAACTAGAATTAAGGGATATCATATGTATTTAAGAGACAAGCATAATTCATTCCCGCAAGCAATCAGATACATAGGGGAGTGAACTGATAGAAGATGCTGAAGAGAAACTGATGAATGATAAACTTCATGCAGTCCTGATCAATCAAGCTAAGGGAGAGATAAAGAATTCTGCAGACACTGATGAACAGAAAAGCACAGCATCACAGAGTAGAAAGAGTTAAGTACAAAGGAATTGAATTGATACATTGATCAGAAAGACATTATAAGTAAATAGATCTAAAAATCTGCAATTCAGTTGCATTAGAAATAGGTCATTTTGTTTCAGTTTAAGCATTGAAGCATTAAGTCTCTTAACAGAGTAGGACTTAACAGTCTTTTGTAATTGAGGTATATCCTAACAGAGTACTAGAAGGTTGACTCATGATAGTAGCATCGGTCTTACCTAAATCCTATTGATAGTCTAAGAAGAAGGTTGATTCAAGGATGGTAGTAAGATTAGCATAAAGCCTATTGACAGTCGTGAGACTGATTCAAGGATGGTAGCATAGATGTCAGATACTAAGTGACAACCTACATGTATAAAAATCCTCTAACAAGGTCGCACTTAACAGTGTGTTTTTAACCTTTAATAGGGTTGGCTCCTAACAGGGCTCACTTCAGAAGAGTGAAAATTTGGGGTACCGGTCCCTGTGGTTTTTCCCTTAACAGGGTTTCCACGTTAAAATCCTTGTGTTATATGTGTATGGTTTATTACTTTATTATTTTACATTCTACATATGCATTTATGGATTGATTGGTATACTCTGCATATTTACT
>MU226463.1:591123-619066 GCA_018584345.1 Thuja plicata
CAAAGAACCAGTAGTTATTTATTGTGACAACACCAGTGCAATAAATATTTCCAAGAATCCAGTCATGCATGCAAAGACTAAACACATTGCCATCAAGTATCATTACTTAAGAGAACAAGTTCAAGATAAAGAGGTAATACTTGAATATGTGCAATCAAAAGAACAATTGGCTGATATCTTCACCAAGCCACTACCCAAGGATACATTTGAGTACCTGAGAAAAAGACTAGGGGTCAAACCCATGTCTAATAGTTAGTAAAAGGACTGGACGCTGCATCAGCCATATATTATCAGAATATCATTCATGATTGATGCAAGCAGAAGCTGAACTTCAAAGCTACATCTATATACAAAGAGGTATATATCAATATAGAGCGCCAAAGAAGATTGTTATATTGATGATGGACAAGGGAAATTCAAGGAATATATTATGGATAGATGACATTGTTTGACAACATGTCAGATATTTGTGAAAATATTTGTTTAGCATTAATGTCAAAGGGAGAGAATGTATTCATATTATCATCAGAAACTATTCATTATCAGATTACTCCAAATAGGGAGAGATCATATCCAAAGGGAGAGAATTTGTATAAAAGTTGCAAATAAAAGACAAAGACATCAAAGAAGTAGAACAGTCAAAGAGGACACAACACATCAAAAGAAGAAACAAAAAAGCTATAAGAATCAAATCTAAGCTTACACAGAGCTTACCGACGGTCAGACATTTTATCGGCTATCAAAAAAAACTATTTGGTAATTTGATGAATCTCAACAATTGTATTTCTTATTGTATTAGCAATAGTATAGTGTGATAATATAGTATGTTGCCATCAATGCCAAAGGGAGAGATTGATGACATGTAACACATTGAATGTTTGACAATGTTAAGTTGAAGATGATACAAGAAATTAAATCAGTTAATGGTTTGTATTGTCATTGATGTCAACTTGATATCATCTGTATGGTCATATACATAATGCCAAAGACTTCAGAGAATTAATGGAACAGAGGTTATGCTTTGAGAAATGCATAAAAGTCAAGTATTCACTAAGTGATGGACTACACCGATGGAGTGCACACCATCGATAAAGACAGAGATAAAGTCACAGTGATACCCGACAAGCAAAAGACAATGTTACCTAATGAATCAGAATCATAGGATGCTTGACGAGATAAAAATAGTGTTGCCCGATGAGCAAGATCCAATGATGCCTGACGGACAGAGTTCCTAAAGCTAACTGAAGCTGCACTGATGGAACTGGTAGTTGTCACCGGTGACAAACTACAAAATTGACCGACAGAATAGAGAGATCATAAAATAACAAAATATCTAGCTGGCAGAGCTAAGAGATAGACTTAACTAGTTGTTTGATTTGTTTTATTCAAACCGCAGTTAAGCAATTGATTTGTACAGTTGGCAAGAAGATAACTACGAGATAAATCAGGAGTTAAAGCCATAAATCAATTTGGCTGGATTTTTTTTCATGCCAAGAATCAAGAATCAAGAACTAGAATTAAGGGATATCATGTTTATTTAAGAGACAAGCATAATTCATTCCCACAAGCAATCAGATACACAGGGGAGTGAACTGATAGAAGATGCTAAAGAGAAACTGAAAAATGATAAACTTCATGCAGTCCTGATCAATCAAGCTAAGGGAGAGCTAAAGAATTTTGTAGACACCGATGAAAAGAAAAGCACTACATTACAGAGCAGAAAGAGTTAAGTACAAAGGAATTGAATTGATACATTGATCAAAAAGACATTGTAAGTAAATAGATCTAAAAATCTGCAATTCAGTTGCATTAGAAATAGGTCATTTTGTTTCAGTTTAACCATTGAAGCATTAAGTCTCTTAACAGAGCAGGACTTAACAGTCTTTTGTAATTGAGGTATATCCTAACAGATTACCAAAAGGTTGACTCATGATAGTAGCATCGATCTTACCTAAAGCCTATTGACAGTCTAAGAAGAAGGCTGATTCAAGGATGGTAGTAAGATTAGCATAAAGCCTATTGACAGTCATGAGACTGATTCAAGGATGGTAGCATAGATGCCAGAAACTAAGTGACAACCTATGTATAAAAATCCTCTAACAAGGTCGCACTTAACAGTGTGTTTGTAACCTTTAACAGGGTTGGCTCCTAATAGGGCTCACTTCAGAAGAGTGAAAATTTGGGGTACCCGTCCCAGTGGTTTTTCCCTTAACAGGGTTTCCACGTTAAAATCCTTATGTTATATGTGTATGGTTTATTACTTTATTGTTTTACATTCTACATATGCATTTATGGATTGATTGGTATACTCTGCATATTTACTAAGTATCGCTAAATATAGTTTATTTCTTATCGGTTATCAAGGAGAATAAGGACAGACAAGGTAAACCGACAGAAAATTATTTGTTTCAAGTATTTCAAAGGCATACATATTGTAGGGACTTAATAATTGGAGAAGTATTGATTGGTGGATTAAAGTTTAAATTGGATAAATTTTTGAGGCCACTGTTTCACCCCCCCCTTCCCCCCCACCTCTCAGTTATTACTAACACACATGAGTTGAAATAATGACAGAGGAAATAGGTGTATCATTATTATTAAAGATTAGTGTCCCAACTCACATTAAAGTCATTAACATGAATACAAAGAAGCTCAACTCATAAATGATTCTCATTAGGAAGTTAATTGAATCAATCATCACATGCTATGATGAGTGAAGAGTAATAGGGGCTAACATCATTGAGGAAGTTGCTAACTAAGAACCAATCTACAAATATTTTCTTATCATAATAGAAACATCACTTCTAATGATTTTGTTAGCCGTAAAAATCATGTCGTTGTTGGATTTCATATAAATGTGCTTAATACTTAAGGATCCCAACACATCCAAGAGAAAGACCACATATTATGAGAATATTGTTGATTTTAAAGTTAGGGGTTTCCCTCTTCCTAATTGCATTTATGATTATCATCAAATAACCTTCAATTGGGATGTTTTGGTAGCCACTCTCATTACATATCTGAAGGCCAAGTGGAATGGCTTGGGTGCCATTCTTGTTAATTTTTCTATGTGCTAGCTTCCTAATAGCAATTATAATTAGAGAACCTTTAGCTTCTCTAATGTTCCAAGTAGCACTAGAAGGAATTTAATTTTTATTCAAAACACCATCAAAATTCATTTTGACTTAATTATCTAGAAGGAGCTGCCACTTAACTTGTTCCCTCAGCTTTTTAGAATTATCTCTACTAACTCTTTAAATAATAAAAAAAAATATTATTAAAAAAGTTTACAAATTTTCAATATTAATAAATATGTAATATGCAATACTATATTAAAAAAAAAAGTTATTGGGATGATATTATGCAAAATTTTGTTTTTATTTGTCAGTTTTTAAGAATTTTGATAGAAGGTTATTCTTAAATTTTGATCATAATCCTTCAACATCATTCCTTACAATATTGGATGTCTTATATTTAATTAAGACTATAGGAATGGGGTTGTCCCCCTAGAAACTATAATGAATTGACGCTAGTGGGACACATCCATAGGTACCAAGTGGACTTGAAGAAGACTAGGCTTTGTGACCCTATGGTCTTAATCTTTCAGCATTGTTCCTTCTAATATTTAATGTCTTACATTTTTTGAAGATGGTAAGAATTTGATCATCTCCATATAAACCGGAGTGAACATAGTGAGATGCTTGTGTGACACGCCCACTGATACCAAGTGGGCTGGACGAAGACCAGACTTCGTGACTCACTCCCTACCACAGTAAGCTCTTGCCAATTGAACTACTCCCCAACCCATTGGATGTAGCTCTCGCCAATTGAACTACCCCGCAACCCATTAGATGTCTTACATTCAATAAAATTGATTTTATTTAGAAAAAAAAAATAACATTTTATTTGATTTGACACACACCAAATTTTAACAATCTATTTGAGTTTGTAATATACTAGAAGGTCAAACTTTCTTTCTGATTTTCAATATACCATCTAGAAGATTTAGGTTGGAGATTCTCTTTATCTTCATATGTAAACCTATTGGAGGAAATTGTGTAACATCCGTTTGACCATCT
Organism: Thuja plicata; assembly: GCA_018584345.1. Lineage (NCBI taxonomy): Eukaryota > Viridiplantae > Streptophyta > Pinopsida > Cupressales > Cupressaceae > Thuja > Thuja plicata. Next base: position 595,203 of record MU226463.1, read on the forward strand.
GAATTTCTAGATAAAGTTCCACTTGTAATCAAGGCAAGCCCCAAACGCATACATCATGGCGAAAGCACTATGGAGAATTATTTCTGCATCCCTTTGAACTTTGTTTGTGACTGGTCATAGATTCTATAGCTTGAAAACGAGGACTCTCTCAATGGCCCATGTTTACATTTGTTTATCCTCAGTCTGACACCTCATTTACCTCATTTGACCCACCATTTGGAGCACACGAACTCGAATAAACCCAAAAGCACGTCTGTTTTGCTAACAAAGTGATTGGGTGATTTGGGATTGTGGAAAGCTGCATAGACGGAGATACTATCTGTAAATTTTAGTAATCGAATCTTGTAAAATTGCTACGGTCAAAAACAAGTGGCTGTGTATTAAAAGATATTGTTGCTTTTACTGTGGGCCTTTACCCAATTCTTATCCTGCAGAAAGCGTACAGTGGGACACTAAGAATCTAGGTGGATGAGTGTCGAGAGATAATTGGAGGAGAGAAAAAAAATGTTATGTATAGGGTCACTTATGGAGGTGTCAGATGTATAAAGCGAAAGCTCACTCCACTCCACTCCTATTATATTTCGGCTGAGCCCCCAGTTTGGGTATATTGAAATTGAGAAAAAAATCCTCTTTTCTTGTCTAAAGGTTTTGATTTTCTCTTGGATGTTTGTCTGTTTTCTTGTTTATTGCAAGATGGTGTACACAGAGTCTAGGGATGTTTCTTGTGATGTGGAGACAATTCTGTGCATGGAAGGAGGAGAAGGAGAGGAGAGCTATGCTAGGAATTCTGAGGCTCCTGCTTCGGCCATTGATCTATCAATGCCCTTTCTCAAGCGAGCTATTCACAGCATGCCACTTCTGACCTCTGAATCTTGCTTACGCATTGCTGACCTCGGCTGTGCCACTGGAGCCAACACTACTTACACTCTCGACTTCGTGGTCGACCAGTTGAGGAGAAAATATCAAGTGAATTCCCTCTCCTCTCCCGAATTTGAAGCTTTTTTCTGCGATCTTCCTTCGAATGATTTCAACACTCTTTTCCGCTCTTTACCACCTCTTGAAGATGGCGTTCGGAGAAAGAGCAGGGGCAAGGGAAAGAATCGTTGTTACTATGCGGCTGGTGTTCCGGGCTCTTTCTACGACCGTCTCTTTCCCACAGGAAAACTCCACATAGCCATTAGTTTGAGTGCTTTGCATTGGATGTCAAGGGTAAATATCACTTCTCTCTTTTCCCCTTTTCAAGATTCCCTCTAACTCTTTCTTTACTAATCCTACCTTGGTTTATTAATATGTTTTCAAGAATACAACCCACTTTCTTTTTCAAGTTAGATTTCAATTAGGATTCTTTTTCAAGTTAGATTTCAATTAGGAGTCACTACCAGCCCTGCTCTCTACAATCTACTTTTCTTCGACTTACAATTAGATTTTAATAAGAATTGTGAGACTGTGTAGTTTTCGAGTCAAACTTATTAATCCATGTTTAATGAGTAGTGGTTAACAAGAACCGATCTCTTTCAATAAGAAATCGCATACGAATAAATTACCTCTCAATTTTAATAAGAAGAATCTCTCACGATCTCTTTGATACCAGAATATATAAATTCTAGCCAATGAATCTAACTTGTAGCTTTCCCTGGTCTTTGTTATTCGCATTGACTCCTTTTCTTTAAGAGACTGTCTTTTTGGTTTTGTGTACCATTGATTCAATGTTCTTTCTGTTTTTATAATGCACAGATTCCTGAGTCTGTGGTTGACAAGAACAGTCTGGCTTATAACCGAGGCAGAGCGTGGATTGAAGGCGCGTCGAAAGACGTGGTTGAAGCCTATGCGAAGCAGTCAAAAGAAGACTTGAAGTCATTCCTTCATTGCAGAGCGGAGGAGATGGCATCTGGAGCTTTGCTCTTTCTTCTCATGGCGGGCAGACTGGACAACAAGCAGCCACAAAACCAACTAGGTGACCCAATTACAAGAGCAAAGCATCCTTTCACAGAATGTATGGACAACGCCTGGAACGATCTTCTAAACGAGGCTAGTATTCCTTTACAAACACATCAAAGTTTCTCAATTCCTTCATCCATTTTTTGAATAAACAAAAAGAAAGAATGTTTCTTTTATAATCCACAATACCAGTCATAAGTTTTTGAAGTGTATATATCAAATGACACTACTCATAGTATTATGTTTATCTTTTCCAGGGTTTGATCGACGAGGAAACAAGGGACTCGTTCAACATCCCTGCTTACATGCGAAGTAGGGAGGAAATTCGAGAAGGTTTTGATGAATGCAAAGGCTTCGAGGTGAAGTGTATTGAGTTCCAAAGAGTAATGGAGCACTCCAAGATAAAACAAGAGCAATGCATGAGAGACCCAATTTCATATGCCAAGAGCAAAGCAAATCTAGTGCGGGCTACAATGAGACCCATCATTCACGCTCATCTGCGCTCTTCTTCTCTCACTGATTCCTTCTTCAACAGATTTGAGAGGAGAGCAGCTCACGATCAAGCTCTTCTCAACAAAATCTGCTATTACGGCATCATCATTGTATTTGCTACTAGGATATAGTAATACTTTAGTTGATAGCATTGTATTATTGTCATCTCTAATCATTTCATGAATTAGTAGATAGACACCCGTCAGCATTAAGAAAATCCATGTATTAAGAGCCCCACATTAAAGAGTTTGGACTACGAAGTCCATTTGTGTCAGTTTTTTCTGTTTTCGACGTTGAAGTGTTGATGTGATAGAATGTTCATCCGCGTGCATCTTAAAAGGAATGGATAAAGATTTCATCCAGCGTCCCACAATTTTAACGTGTGAATGTTAAACTCTCACTTGCTAAAGTCAAATTAAACAAGCGATAAGCATTGAATCCTTGAGAATTAGTCTCTTAATATATATATCCACGTGTAAAAGTTAAAATTCTGGATTGCAAATGTTTTATTCTTGTCGAATGGGAGGTCGGCGCAAACATATCCACAATTATGCGCGTTGGGTAAAGACATGTAAGCCATGGTTGTGACATTGAAGTCGATCGCACCTACTAGTGTCAGTGAACGTCTGGTCATGGTAAAGAATCTTCCACCGGCTTATAAAAAATCTTCCTAAACAACTTGCATGGGAGTCAATATGTATATTGCGTCAAAATCTGCTTCTTCATTTATGGCTGTCCACGCACCCAATATCATCCTTCTCTGGCCCTCCTATCTAATTGGTTTTAGTGAGGTGGGCAGCCGGAAGCTGAGTTTGGTCCAAACACAGCTATCCTTTCCTATGGGAGTAAAGGTACTCACTATAGGGTTTACCATTTGATAGTCACTTGTAAAGCATTTTAGAGGTGGACGTTAGTAAGTATTTACTAGGGAAGGTTTTCTACCAAAAGGTCCTAGAATTGTTTAGTTATTCAATATGGAATTCAAGTATAGATTAAATTTGTTCAATATGGAATTCGAGTATAGATTAAATTTGTTTTGCTAGACATAAAGTTGACGGGTATCTATTTTGTCAAACTTATCCCGTATATGACCTTAATCTCATTTCTTATGGTGTTAGGATCTTACACTACGCAAGGCTCAATCCTTAGTGGGTTCACTTAGAACCATTCAACTTCAATAGCAAACCAAGGGACCGTTGACTTTACTTTTATGTTCAATTGCATATACTTTTAACAATCAATTTTGGTCTTGCATATATATTTTATCTATGTTATATTTACTGTTAGTAGCTTAGTAAGTGCAAAAATAAGCTCTAAATTTCTAAAATTCAAATTTAATTTTACATTCTTGTTGACTCCCTACAATTAGTTGTTCTAAACCCAAAAAGGTCTAAACATACTTAACTAGTATGTGATGATGTTTTATTTATAAATCAAATATAATTTATTTCAAATTAAAAAGGTATATTCACATTCATTCTTCTTGCACCATCATTAAAGAAGCATTCATAGAACATCAACATTGTGGCGTCTACTTGTTTCATTTTTCCTAGGTGTCCTAGTATAGTTGAATATTTTTTTTGTTTTTGGTTTTCTTTTCATATTGTTACATTGGAAACATGGGCTTGATCGAGGAAATCTATTGAACATTGTGATGTTTGCATTGTTGTTAATGTCAAAGGTCTGTTTCATCGGAGCGGCTAGATTATCATTATGTTACCTTCAATATCAGCTATTTGAAAAGTTTATATAATTTTAATTAATTTTGACATGTCATTTCATAGCATGTTATAGAAGGAAAAATATAGCTATGTTGGATATACTTTCTCTAGGATGTCACAACATTTGTATATGATTGGTTGTTGATGCAGAGGGTTTAGAGTTCTAGTGATTCCTTCTACCAAAATGCTAATAACCTCTCTTAACCATCCAATGGTTACTCCTCCTAAGTGTCCTTCACCAATATGCATCTCCTAGACCCTTCTTTCAAACTAGCCTCCTAGGTATAGTTGGCTTGATCAAGACACAAAGTTCATTCAAAGACAACTAGTCCAACTAGTTCACTATTCCTCTTGTTTCTTCACTAGATCTTCCCCTGGAACACCAAACCCTTGCTTAGGATCTTCCCCATACATCACATAGACTCTTGCCTATGTTCTTGGTCCATTAAAAGTCCTTTGGAAATATTTCCAACACTTCTGGACACTCCAACAATCCAATTGTTGCCAAATACACTAGGAGGCCTAATTAGGCTTATTCCTAGTAGGTCTATTTTCACTATTTTGGGCCAAATGCTCCCATTTTCCCCAAACAACCTCATATAAGACTTTGAAAATCTTAAATCTATCCACTAGCCCTTCAAGAATCCAAAACTATAGTTTCTCAATGCACCCACAACCCTATTTACTACCAGGCCCTGGTTTTCAGCCTTATTTTTAGGCCTCTGGACCAGTGAGTACAAAAAGTCTCCAATTACGTCTTCAATCTAACTTTCACCACATACAACCATTTAATCCTTCAAGGTGACACATTAGGGCTTCCACAAATGCCACTAAGTCATCCATTCAAGATCATGGGTGCTCTATTACTATCCAATCTTTGCCTTGTCCAGGCTCACCTACTCCTAGAAGTCAGCCATAGAGCTTCACTCCAAGTCTAGGAATTCACTTGCAAAAATAAAAAGAAGAACAAACACAATATGTACAGACCCTAACCCATCATCCCACATGGTTTCAGCCACTTTCAACTATGGATGCTTAGGTTAGAATCATTTTTTCTCCTATAACTCTGCAAATTGAACTTGCAGACACAGTGGCCTAAATCCTAATGTAAATCCACACTACCTTAACTTGAAAGAAAACTAATATATGCAAAGGAAATCTATTTCAAAGCACCACACCCCCATGGGGTCTAATCACCTAATCTAATCTGTACCCAGCCGTACAGAATGCATAAAACACTAAGAATTATAGTAAAACACAGAGAGCCATCCGTACATAATGTTTTTAAAAGTACTATCCAATCCAAAACTCCATTAACCATCTAAAAATCATCAAAACATGCTCAAATACCCGAGCATGGGTGGTTACAACTGCTCAAACTTCCATTTGCAACTTTTTGCAAAAGTTGCAAAAGTTGATCGAGCAACTTTTGAAAGTTGCTCACAACTTTTTTGCATTTTTTTCATTTTGACTATAATAGTTGACTCAATGACTATTTTCTACTCCTATGACCCTAGTTAGGATACGTAGGGTCCTATAATACACTAAAACCACAAGCTACCCACAAATAGTAACTTTGACCATTCTAAGCCAAATGGCCATATTGTCACCTAGGAGCACTTTTGTCTCTTTACAAACATGTGAACAAGTTGAGATCCCAAAACCTAATCGATCTTATTAAAACCCAAACTAAGACTCCTAAAACAACCGTGAATACAAAAAACACATCAAAAAGGGAGGTGCTCTGCACCATACTCCCCTGGGACAAAGAACTCAAGTCCCTTGAGTTAGGAGGTCTTCAATGGTGACCCCATGCTTCAGAATGTCTGCCTTAGTCATCCAAGTGGCCTCTGATTTAGGTGAGCCATGACACTTGACCAGATACTCTTTGTAAGTACCCTTCCTGGTCTAATTAATCACCTTGGAGTCTAGTATATTGTCTAGCTGCAGAGGGTGTGGGGTAGGCAAATCTTTGACCCAATATTCTTCTCGCAACTCTGAAAGAGTTTGTTGACTAGTGTCTGAGGATGGTCCCTTATAGGGATACATGTCGCATACATTAAAAATGGGTGAAATGCCCAAATTAGGAGGCAATTCCACTTCATATACATTTTTTCCATACTTATGCAATATCCTCAATGGGCCTATCTTCTTCATGAGCAACTTAGTTGGCTTACCCTTAGGTAGTCTTTCCTTTTTGACGTAAGCAAGTACCAAATCCCCCACCTTGAACTACAAATCCCTCCTTGTCTGATCTACCTTGGACTTATATTTCTCCCCTTTCTTCTGTAGAGTTATTTTTACTTGTTCATGTAGCTCTTTCATCTGTTCTGCAAATGATTCCCCTTGAGCACTTCTTTTGTCTTGTAAACTAAGATCCCTTAACTCCAAGATCCCTCTAGGATTAGCACCATAAACTATCTCAAATGGGATTTTACTAGTACTCCTATTAATGGAGTCATTATAGGCATATTCTGCTTGCCCTATGATATGATCCCATGACTGTCCATGTTGCTTGGTCAAACCTCTCAGTAGATTGCCCAAAGACCTATTGACTACCTTAGTTTTCCTATCTGACTAAGGGTGATAGGCTAAAGAGAAAGACAAATTTTTCCCATCATATTCCAAAGAATCCTCCAAAAGTGACCCACAAACTTACCATCCCTATCACTTACTATATTCAATGGCAATCCATGAATTCTCACAATGTCTCTAAAGAAAAGGCTTGCAATATGTGAAGCATCATTGGTTTGTTTGTAAGGGATGAAGTGTGCCATCTTGCTAAACCTTTCCACCACTAAAAACACACTGTCATGTCCCTTTGATGTCTTTGGCAATCCCAAAATGAAGTCCATACTTAGGCACTCCCAAGGCCTCTGAGGTATGGATAGTGGTTGATACAACCTAGTGTTGCTACTATGTCCTTTAGCCCTCTAACATATCGGATATTGCTCCACAAACTTAGTGACATCTGACTATAACCTAGGCCAATAGTAGTGCCTATTCACTTGCTCAAGTGTCTTGTCCACTCCAAAGTTGCCTCCCAAGCTTCCTTGGTGTTTCTCCTTGACTATATTCTCCCTCATTGAACACTGAGATATACACATTAAGTGTCCTTTGAACAATAGTCCCTCCTGCAACATGTAATCAGTGAATTCCACTTTGAACCCCTGTTGGAACTTTTCACATGCCTCATAGGCACCTTTGAAATTATTGTCCTTCTTGTAGAGATCTTTCAATTCATCCATTCCCACACTTTGCAATTGTATCTGATGTATAGCTAGTACTCTTCTACTTAGAGCATCAGCAACCTTGTTGCTAACTCCTTTCTTATGTTTGATAACAAATGTGTATGCTTGCAAAGATTCCACCCATTTAAGGTGTCTTTGGTTCAATTTATCTTGCCCATTCAAGAAACTAAGGGCATGGTTATCTGTGTAAACCATAAATTCTCTTGGTAGGAGATAATCTCGCCACTTTTTGAGTGCTTGTACCATTGCATACAACTCCAAATCATAGGTGGAGTACTTCTATTTGGCCTCATTCAACTTTTGTGAGAAGAATGCCACAGGGTGTCCCTCTTGACTTAATATTACTCCAATGGCTATCTTACTAGCATCACACTCCACCACAAATAACTGGTTGAAGTTGGGGAACCTAAGTGTAGGTAGTTCTTCTATCCTCTTCTTCAACATTTTAAACCCTTGATCTGTTGTTGCTGTCAACTTGAACTGACATTTGATTCCTCCTTTTATAGTGTTGAGGATAGGGGCACATACATGACTAAAATTCCTCACACATTTCCTATAGTAGGAGGCCAATCCATGAAAACTCCTGACATCCCCTATGGATCTAGGTGTAGGACATTCCAAAATAGACTTTACCTTCTCAAGATCCATCTTCATACATCCATTAGCAACCACAAAACCAGGATACACTAATTCAATTTTCAAGAACTCATATTTTTCCTTATTGATCATCAAATTCTCTTGGTGTAGCCTCCTCAATACCATTTCCAAATGCTTCATGTGCTCCTCCTTAGACCTACTAAAGATCAAAATGTCATCAAGATAAACTATTACAAACTTACCTATGAAATTTGCTAGCACTTCATTCATGAGCCTCATGAATGTGCTAGGTGCATTTGTTAGGCCAAAGGGTATTAATAGCCACTCATACAGCCCTTCATTTGTCTTGAAGGCTGTCTTCCATTCATCACTAGGCCTAACTCTGATTTGGTGATACCCTGACTTCAAATCCACCTTGGAGAAATAACAAGAACCTCTCAAGTTGTCTAGCAAATCCTCAATACGGGGCATGGGAAATCTATATCCGGTGGTGATCTTGTTTATATCCCTAGAGTTTGTACACATCCTCCATTTTCCATCCTTCTTAGGTGCAAGGATAGTTGGCACAACACAAGGGCTCAAACTCTTTCTTATTAGCCCTTTCTCCAACAAATCTTGAATCTATTTTTCTATCTCTGCATTTCGACTTGGTGTCATCTTATATGCAACATTTTTAGGTAGATTAGCTCCAGGTATGAGGTCTATCTGGTGGCTCACATCCCTCATGGGTGGAAATTCACTAGGCAATCCATTATCCACTATTTCATGATACTTTTCCAATAGTTCTTGTACTTCTTGTGGCATACTATCTTTCTCTTTGGTCTCCTCATTTGGCTTCACTATCACTGCACAACAGACCCCTTTCTCCTTCTTCATAGCCTTTGGAAACTCCTTTCCACTCAAGAGCATCAGACTGGTTCCCACATACTTCTCTTCGTTAGATTCTTGTAAGGGATCCATCTGAAACTTCTTTCCTTGCTTAGTAATCACATAGTTATTCTTCTCACCATCATGAATGGCCTTCACATCATATTTCCATGGGTGTCCTAGAAGGAGATGACATGTATCCATGGGAAATATGTCACATAGGAGCTTTTCCTTATGCTCCCCTATTTCAAACTCCACCATAGTTTGTTCATCCACCACTATCTATTGTCCCTTGTTTAGCTATGAGACTTTGTAGGGAGTACTGTGAGGTATCCTCCTAAGTTTTAGTTTATCCACCATCTTAGTTGACACTATATTCTCTATGGATCCAAAGTCCAGTATCACCTGGCAAATCTTCCCATGGGACCTACAAGTATTCTTAAACAAGTTCTTTCTTTGAGGTGGTTCTGTGACACTAGGAACTTTCAACAAAGTCCTTCTCAACATTAGATTTCTCCATCCAATACTAGCCCTACCTTGGAGATGGGAGAAGTGACACTTTGTGTGTCATCCTCTTACACCAACTGATTTCTTCTTTCTCCCATAGATAATGTGGAAGTCTTGTCAGGACATCTACCCATTGTATGGCCCACTTGATTACAATTATAACATCTGCCACTGAAGACAAAGTTGGACCTTCCTTGTGACTGAAATCTACACCTTGGTGGTCCTCTTCCTCTGTATCCTCCTCTTTAAAATGATCCTCTATACTAGTTACTCCCACTATTGGACCCATAGATTGATTCTCTTATGGTCTACTCGGGCTTTGTCCTCCGCCAAAGTTACTCTTGCCTGTGAAACCTCTACCATTATTAACCCTTCCTCTTTGGTGGAAATCATTCCTCCTTGTAGCCTTCTCCTCTTCTCTCAAGGCTAACTGAAAACACTTGTGCATACTGTCTGGAGCCATCATACTAATTTCATCTTGGATTCCTTTCATTAACCCATTGAGGTACCTTGATAACTTTTCTACCTCCTCTTCTTGTCTTCTTGCACTTAGGCTCAATTTGTGAAACTCCTCAGTGTAGGCACTTACTGTCAACTCCTTTTGTCTCAAGTTTTGCAACTTATGATACATTTGAATCTCATAATCAATGGGAAAGAATTGTGCCCTCAATCGGATCTTCATTCTCTCCCAAGAAGCTAACCTCTTCTTACCAGTGGCTACCATGTCATCTTGCATCATGTTCCACCACACCAATGTAGATCCTTTGAGTCTAGCCTTTGCATAGCTGACTCTCGTCTCCTGTGATACTTCCTTGTAATCAAACTGGTTGTCTATGTCCTCTTACAAATCCAATAACTCTTCACCATTAAAGCTGCCACAATAGTAGGGCATGTGTTACATATTGTCTTTATTAAGGGACTTGAAGGCATCCAAGAATACCTTATGTTCTTTATCCATCTCCACTTCTTTTCCTTTTCCAGTTGACCCTCATGTCTGGCTTTCATCTTCTTCATCACTCTCATCTCCCCATTCAATGACTTTCCTCTTACCCTTTGTCTCTTTTAAATTATCTTTTACCAATAGATTTTGGACCAAGTCCACTATGGCATATTTGATCATTGCCTTAGGTGGCATGCTATCAACCTCATGGATCTCCTCCCCTTCAAACATACACTAAACTTCAAGAAATTATGGCTTTGATACCCCTCTGATGCAAAGGGTTTAGAGTTCTAGTGATTCCTTCTCCCAAAATGCTTATAACCTCTCCTAAACATCCAATGGTTACTCCTCCTAAGTTTCCTTCATCAATATGGATCTCCTAGACCCTCCTTTCTAACTTTCCTCATAGGTATAGTTGGCTTGATCAAGACACAATATTCATTCAAAGACAACTAGTCCAACTAGTTCACTATTCTTCTTGTTTCTTCACTAGATCTTCCCCTAGAACCCAAAACCCTTGCTTAGGATCTTCCCCATACATCACACAGAATCTTTCCTATGTTCTTAGTACATTAAAAGTCCTTTGGAAACATTTCCAACACTTATGGACACTCCAACAATCCAATTGTTGCCAAATACACTACGATGCCTAATTAGGCTTATTCCTAGTAGGTCTATTTTCACTGTTTTGGGCCAAATTCTGCCATTTTATTTAAAAAAACTCATAGAAGACTTTGAAAATCTTAAATCTATCCAATAGCCCTTCAATAATCCAAAACCATAGTTTCTCAATGCACCCACAACCCTATTTACTACTAGGCCCTAGTTTTCAGCCTTGTTTTTAGGCCTCTGGACCAGTCAGTAAAAAAAGTCTCCAATTAGGTCTTCAATATTCCTTTCACCATATACAACCATTTTATCCTTCAAGGTGACACATTAGGGCTTCCACAAATTCCACTAAGTCATCTATCCTAGATCATGGGTGCTCAATTACAATCGAATCTTTACCCTATCCAGGCTCACCTACTCCTAGTAGTCAGCCATAGGGATTCACTCCAAGTCTAGGAACTCACTTGAAAAAACAAAAAGAAGAACAAAAATAGTATTTACACACCATAATCCATCATCCCACATGTTTTCATCCATTTTAAACCGTGGATGCTTAGGTTAGAGCCATTTTTTCTCCTGCAACTCTGCAAATTGAACTTGCAGACACAGTGGCCTAAATCCTATTGTAAATCCACACTACCTTAACTTGAAAGAAAAATACTATATTCAAAGGAAAAATATTTCAAAGCACTACATCCCCATGGGGTTTGATTCCCTAATCTAATCTTTTTATGGGACTTTGTGACCGGTCCGCCAACAGATGTAAGTTGTCAATGGGTACCGGAGTACTGACCAACTTCGCTTGTAAAGGTTGTTGGAGGAATAAATTCTCTGGGCCTTCAAGCACCTGAGAGTCGGGTCTCGACAGTGCTGGAGCTAAGTTGGGAGTGTGATTTTTTTGTTTGGGGGGATAATTGGTTTTCTTGGCTCATCTTCTCCAGGGATTTTCTTAGGTCAGGGTTTCCTGCAAGCATTCAGATTATCAAAAAAACTTCAAAAGATATGTTAGGGTTAGAGCATCCATTCTACTTATAGTTATGCATGTATATTTAAAATATCAACCATGCTCTAACAAACTATACTAAATACTAAACATATACAGAACCATCAATTCATACATGTTCAATAGCAAGGGGGAAGAGGTTGTTAATCTACTTAAACATTAGAGTAAAGGACATCATAAACATACAACACAAAAGAGTGTTAACTCAGAGATCAAGACACCAACAACATCATTGTGAGAATCCTTCCTTCTTCATTAACTATTTTCCAGCATCACTGGTGTGTATATCAACAGCTCCAAGAGAGCATCTATCTGCTAAGAACTACCAAGCATTGAGCTCTGCAACTATAAGAAATAAAATTTTGAAATGCTATTACTATGGACTGCAAAATCATCAATTTCGGTGACCCTTGGAATGAGGTCAGACTTGTTATTTATACACATACTTTCCCTAAAGTTAATCTAATCTAACTTTATACTCAACAATAAAATACAATTTCTGGTGGCCGGTACTACCTGCACCACTTTACAACTACCTCGAGAAGAACAGAGGTCTAGCATATCAGAAGAATAAGACAAGAAGATAAGTATGGAAAAATTGGCCTCGAGAAGAGTGTCAGGGTAAGAAGAGAAGAAATCTGATCTTCTAGGGTTCCAGGCAACATGCCTCATCAATGTAAAAGTGGCTCGCTATCTTCAATGTGGCAGGTGTTTAATGCTGGAGCAACGCCTTGGGAAGACCATCTATCAGATCCATCCCTCGAGTTGATGTGCCTTACTGGGGTCACCTATTTTTTGACACCCTGTTATTAAAAATACTAGATAGTGACCAGTCAAATCTAGGGAACCTAGACGTAGGTCACCAAAAGAATACAAAACTATTGGATCTGAGACTCCAGGATCTGGGAGCTTACACTCAAAGAAGAATAAATGTAAAAGAATGCACCCTGCTAATAAAAATATTTGGGATCCAGAGGACCTTATTTCTCCCTACTATTCTTGAATGTTTCCAAGAGCTAGGTAATGCCATCTTCATCGATATCCTTGAGACTGGTCCAGTGGTACCTGGCCATCTCCACCTCTTTTCCCAGATCTAGAGAATTCAATTTGAATTTTGTGACCATCTTCGCGGCATCGTGGGCCCAGAGCACTAAGCAAGATATGCGGGACATCTTTGCTCTGTCCATTCCCTCTGGAGACTGATATCGAGCTTCCATTAGCTCGTCAAATTTTCCTATGATGTACTCCTCCATAGTACATGTTTTGGTACTAAAGGGATCGACTTCCAAAACCCTTTTAATGAATGCCTTGTACATATTTAAAGAATATTCTACCTCTGGAACTTTATCCCATAGGGCCCCTACTAGTTGCACGCTTATCTCCAATGTAAGATCAAGTCTAGAGTGCTAGGTCCGGACAAAGTCGAAGGACTCCTCTCCCAAAATATCAGCCTCAGTAACAATTTCTTCTCTGAGACTTAGGATTTCTCCCAACTCACTCATCTAGGCCTTGTATTGCTCAGTTTCTCTCTCCCAGATGGTAATGGTATTCTTAGCCTAGTGTAGAACATTGTGGGCTACGTATAGGTTCAGTCGTGTAGCCACTAAGAAACATCGGATGTTTCCCACCTGTTTAGCCACCTAGTCATCAACTGCCTATGCTTCCTCTGCTTTGGTCCCTATTGCTTAGACCATTAATTCTACAACTGAAGGAGAATTGGAAGGGCGAATAGGTCTGACCATAATAGTTGGGGTAGCCAGGCGGGTGATTAATGTATCTTTCATTTGCTAGGTTTCTGCCAGGGTTTGTTGCATTTGTTCTACTTTGGGAACTGTGGATGGGACTTGAGACGGGGTCCCCATTTTCCTCTTTCCTCTATCCTTGCCCTGCAAGGAGGTTCCGGCTCTGGAAGTTGAACCCCGTACAAATGGGCCAACTTTTTGTGTGCTTTTTGGACACACGTTTTGAAAATACGCATAGCTGCATTCAATTATATTGTTGGTGATGTCCTCAATTTTTGGTCCCTCCAGTGCATCCCAGTTTACCGGAGGGAGGGCCATTTTGTCTACTCCTTTTTCTTTGTATTATGGGTCTTCTATGGACCCGGTGTCTGAAAAGTCATTGGGGATCTTTCGAAGTTTCAACCGCTTCATCATCCCTTGTGTCAACCGGACAAAATGTTAGTTCCAGACTTCAAAATCATCCTGGAAATCTTCCCAAAAATCTTCTACGTGAAGCTCATGCGGGGGGCTGCTCGGGGAAGTGTCGTTGCTATCTTTCCCAACGGATCAAAATTTTTCCACTCCAAGTAAAATTATGCCAGCCCCAAACTTTTGAGTTCATTATCATCTTCTTTAGCCGTTGCGAGGCTGCAAGTATAATTCCCATAAGAGATTGGGAATGGGATGTTAGTAACCTTCTTCACTATGAAGAGGGCATGCAGCTCCAGAATCTGTCTCTAGTATTCTAAAAGAATTATTTTATCCCCACAATGTTTGGGTAATAAATAGGGTTTCTCGGAGAAGCTAGTCACCCGAATGTATGTATGCTATTGATATTGAACATGGTAGTGGCCATAAGTGTTGACCAAACTCATTTCTTCTTTGGAGATCCAGTATCCAGCGTCTCGAGTAGGTGTAAGAAGGTTGTAGTAAATGAAGGCATTGTTTACTCAGTAGATGCTAGGGAAGCTAGCCTCCCATTAGACCTGTGGGAAATAATCCCATGGAACATTCTGGCCTTGGCTAGTTCTGAGCACACCTGCTGTAAGTAATCCCTAGGTCATGGGGCGTTGTTGTGCTAGTGCCCATAAAATGTAAGAAGTCATGTAGAATTTGGGGGTCCAGGTGACCTTGATGAGCTGAGAGTCCACATGATTGGCGATGATAGTGGACCAATCAAAATTTTTCCCGCTGGAGGTGATGCCAAATAAGAAATAGTACATCCATGCTGAGAATTCCTAGGCATGGGGCTCTTGAAAGACTCTACATAGAGTAAAGATCCCCATCTATATGCTCTCTTTAAGTTCTATCTGGGAGATCTTTAGCTTCATCTTTTTGAAATCCCTCTTTGGCACCTTAAGCCAGTTTTTATTGAGATATTGTTGGGCCATGAGATCTATCTTCTGAAATTCTTTCAAGGCTAGAGACCAGGTGAGAATGACCACGTCATCAAATCGGGGGATCCCCAGTCCTGTAGAAAAAGTTGTGGCATTCAGAGACACCATAGGCGTTGGGTAGACTGTTAAAACTGGGGCAGCGAGCATGACAGCCCAGACTATCGTATTGTAGTGTTCTTCCAAAGTGAGAATGAGCTTGGGAGCTTGCATGGAGTAGGGAAAATAGGAAGCTTTAAGAATCCTGGAGTCGGCCATATTGAGGGCCAATGGATCTCTGGTTGTGCATTGAATGAACATCATCTTTACTAAGGCCTTCATTTTGGCCCACATCCCAACACTTGTGTCAGTGATTAGCTGCAACTTGGAATTGACTTTCAATCCCAGAATAGTGTCCCCCTTCAGATACTTCATTGTTAATGGGATCTTTTCTAAGACCTTCTCGGCCTTCATCCTGATAGATTCCCTGGTTGTAGCAGTAGTGGGGAGTTTCAGACTCCCGGGTGGAGAAGGTGGTATAGATGCTTTCGACATGATTGATAAGTTTTAATTCTAGCAACCTACAAAAAAATATGACCGTCAGTATACATGTAAAACATAGCCTTATTTCAGGTCTAGAGATTTTCACCACAACTTTGCATCTATTTCTGAAAGGATGTTAGTTCACGTCAAATCTCGAAAAGATATATGTATAATAAGAATGACTTTGGAATTTGACCTCTACCCAGAACTTTAGGATCCCCGGGGATTCTATCTTGTGTGATGAAATGGAATAAGGACCAAAGGAAGACCAAGGACCCAGAGTCTAGAAATCTAGCCGTGCATGATATGACCAAACATTAGTTGTACCAGGCTGAAGTGGGAGCGTCACGTGGCCCTACAGTAATGGGAGTAATGGCATTAACGTCAAAAAATGTCCAAACATGTAGGGAAATGAATGCCACTTGGGCAGGTTTTGAATGCTCATGTGTGAAACTCAATCTGCCATGAAGACTGACTTGATGGAGGAGAGAGAAAATTGCCATGGCTCGAACTAGCAAGGTGCCAAGCTTGAACCAGACGGTATTTGGCCGAGAGGGCGAGATCAACAAATTGGGGAAAACATGAAAGGGAACGATGAGCTCGACGTAGACTAGGAAGGATATAAACATTATATACATTGAATTTATAGAGCACCGAAGTGCTATGAGAGCTGAAGCACAACTCGTAGGCCAACCAAGAAAATGAACATATATACAACTATTTACCAGAGGTTACAAAATCTACAAGGTATCTACAAATGCTACATTAAACAACAACTGTACAGAGGGAGGACAACCCTCTGGCAGAGCCATCCCACCAATGAGAGGAGATAAAGAGAAAAACCAGAGATAGGAAACAAAAACCAAATCAAAAAGCAAGCGAGACAAAAAGCAAGAAAACTAGAAAATAGGAAAACAGAGGGAAGAGAGCTGAAGGACCTACCTAGAAACACAGAGAATGCAGGAAGGTGAGCACGAGAGGCGCTCTGCAAGTGGTTCACCTTGGAATGACCACAAAAGTACCACCGTTTACTGTTGTTTGAACATTGTTGATTACCTAAAGAAATTTGCACTTAATCGCTTTGAATCACCTTAATCGCTCTGGTAATTGCTCTGAGTGTTTTGATCGTGATAAATGTGAAAGTGACAGGTAAAACCAATTTATACCCTTAGGGTAAAACATGATGCATTCCTTCCACAAAATCCAAAAAAGGTAGACCTCTGGACTCTAGGCCCGGGGATTCCATGCAGCCACACCTTCCAACAAAAGAAGACATGGTGGCAGAAAATCCTAGAGTTCGGGATCTAGAAGACTAAAAAGGGACAAACAAACTCTGGGACCAGGTCCCGGAGACCAAAGAAGACAAGAAGAAAAAGAAAAACAACCCTCATGGGAGAAAAGCCTGGAGGGAAACAAAGGAAACAAAATAAATGAAGGAAAAAGAAAAAGTGAAAAGGGGGGCCCAACATTTTGCCTAGAAAATGTAGGTACGGGTATGCAGGGCATAAAAAATGGTGACAAAATGCAGAAAACACTGAAAATTATAGTAAAACACAGAGACCCATCCATACAGAATGTTTTCAAAATTACTATCCAATCCAAAACTCCATTAACCATCTCAAAATCATCAAACCATGCTCAAATACCCGATCATGGGTGGTTACAACTGCTCAAACTTGCATTTGCAACTTTTTGCAAAAGTTGCAAAAGTTGCTCGAGCAACTTTTGAAAGTTGCTAGCAACTTTTTAACATTTTTTTGTTTTTTGACTATAATAGTCAACTCGATGACTATTTTCAACTCCTATGACCCTAGTTAGGATACTTAGGGTCCTATAAGACACTAAAACCACAAGTTACTCACAAATAGTAAATTTGACCATTCTAAGCTAAAATGGCCATATTGTCACCTAGGAACACTTTTGGCTCTTTACAAACAAGTTGAGATCCCAAACCCTATTAGATCTTATTCAAATCCAAAATAAGACTCCTAACACAACCCTAAATACACAAAACACATTAAAAAGGGAGGTTCTCTGCACCAGTTGCACTTGCTTATTTTGACATAAAATGTGAAGGAATTATATGGGAATGATGTTGAGCATTCAGGGAATATCTCTATGTCATTTGCATCATGGTAGTTGATCTAAATTTGGTGAAACATATTTCCTTGAACTAAGCTCTCTATATGATTTATGGTTTTCTACCCTACAAGGTCTATTCTCTTATTTGTGTTATTCATTTGACGGTCTGAAGTAGCATTGGAAGTTGCAATAAGTTATCCTAGGGCCCTACCTTTCCTTGATGTGTGGTGCATTATGTATATTCATTTGACAGATGTGATTTTGGGTTGATTGGTCATATTCAACACATTTCATCCACATGCTACACTATTGCTAACTTTCTAGGAAGATGTGCACTGATTTGTTTGATGTTTCGGGTTGCGTAGAAATATGTGACGAGTTGTTTTAGGTCCACTCTATCTCTTGGCTTAGACCACATTCACCACAAAACATTTTGATGCTGACTTGTTGGTGTCATTTCTTGTCTCCTATTTTGGTTGACCCAACTGTATGTTTTGATTACTAGTTTGTGGTGACTGATCAGGCAAGTATTGTACACTTTTCTACAATTTGTGGGGTGCCCCGGAAAAAAAATTGGCTAACTAGTCAAGCATGTTTTTGGTTCACTCATCAACCATTTCCCTAGGTTGACTCGTCAAGAAAATTTTAGGGTTAGGGTTTTTCTATAAGAATAAATTGAGTTAAGGTTATGCCTTGTTAGAGTGAAGATGTACTGTAGCATTTAGTAGCCGTATTGAGCTGCAAGGGATTATTGAATGTAATCAGTTGAAATTACTGAATAATAATATTGGACTCTTTGTTTGGTGGACGTAGCCCAAGATTGGGTGAACCACATTGTATCTGTGTCTTCTTGTTCTACATATGTGTGCTTTATTCCTTTTCATTAATGGTTATATTTGCATGTTATTTTTAGATTTATGTCTTCTAATCCTAACAAGTGGTATCACAGTGGGTTATTTTCAATTATCCTCTGCAGGAAGGTCTCACGGTTCAGTGAGAGTAATGGTAGAAGAGGGTAAGTTGAAGGTTGAGAAGTTTAATGGGAAAAAATTTCAGTTACGGAAAATGTAAATGGAGGACACCCTCTATCAAAAGGATTTATAGTGGCCATTGGGAGGAAAATCCAAGCAATCGATAGGAATGTCTGGTGAGGATTGGGATATTTTGGATAGGAAGGCACTTGGAAGTATTCATTTATGTCTAGCATAATTGGTGGCATTTAATATTAGAAAAGAGAATACAACTGAAGAGTTGATGGAAACCCTAGTGAAGTTATATGAAAAGCATTTTGCTTCAAATAAGTTATTTCTTATTAAGTGTGTATTGGTAGAAGGTGGGTCGGTTGCTGATCGTGTAAATGAGTTTAATACAATTACCATTTGATTATCTTCTTTTAATGTAAATTTTGATGAATATATTTGTGCTCTTTTGATTCTGTGTTCTTTTCCTAAAATATGGAATGGCTTGGTAATGGTTGTTAGTAACTCTATTTCTGGTTCAGATACCCTAAAAGTTGATTCCATGTTGTTGGTGTTATTCTGAGTGAGGAAATTTGTAGGAAAAGCTCAGGTGAATCCACATCATGTAGTGTGTTGAATGTAGAAAGTAGAGGCAGATTAAGGGATAGAGGAAACAATTCTAGAAATCATGGGAAATCATAAGGAAAATCAAAGGGCAAGAGTTTTCAATCTAGAGGACCAAACGATTGTTGGTACTGTGGGAAACTAGGTCACAAGAACAAAGATTGTTAGTCTCATAAGAATAAAGGAGTCAAATAAGAAGGCAATAAGGAGACAAATATGGTAAGTAATAAATATGAAGAGGATGCTTTTCTTCTTTCCCATGAAAATGTTGATGATTCATGGGTTCTAGATTCAGGGGCCTCATTTCAGCTATGCCCCATAGAAGTTATTTTCCAGATTATTTCCAAGGGGATTTTGGGCTGCTTTATTTGGGAGATAATGAACCCTGTCAGATTGTTGGAAAGGGAAGAATTAAGATTTTAATTTGCAAAATGGGAATCATTTGCTACTACAAGAGATAGGGCATGTTCTAAGGCTGACTAGAAATTTAGTTTCTGTAGTGAAGCTAGGTGATGAAAGTTGCATAGTTACTTTTAATGAAAAAATTGGAAGGTTTTAAAAGGTTCGTTAGTAGTAGAAAAATGTGTGAAAGTAGGCACCTTATATATTTTTACACGTCACATTGTTCCTTCTACTTTAATTGTTATAGAGAAAATTCAATGTTCATGAATAATTGTTGCAGTTGCGCAAGTAGAAGATAAAACAATCGTTGTTGATTCTAAAACAACACTATGGCACAACAGACTTGGGCACCTAAGTGAAAAAGTTATGAAATTATTTCATTCAAAGAAAGTCTTACCAGGTTTTAAATGTGTCAATATGGATTTATGTGATATTTGTGTGTATGAAAAATAAAAGAGATTTAGCTTTCTGAAGGGTGGGAAGAAAAAAAAATATGACAAATTGGATCTTGTGCATACAGATGTATGGGGACCAGCTCAGGTATCTTCCCTTGGTGGTTCTCTATATTATGTTACATTCATTGATGATGCAACTAGGAAAGTATGGATTTATTTCCTCAGGCATAAATTTGATGTATTTGAAACTTTTTAAAAATGGAAAAGCTAGGTTAAGAATGAGACTAGTGAAAGACTAAAATGTCTCAGATATGATAATGGTGGTGATTATTGCAGCAAATAATTTGAATATTATTGTTTCTCTAATGGTATTCATAGGAAGAAAAAAGTTCCAAGGACTCCACAAGAAAATGGAGTGGTTGAATGCATGAATAGGACAATAATGGAGTGTGCCAGGAATATGAGGTTGCATGTTGGGCTTCCCTTAAACATGTGGGAAGAGGCTATCAACACTATTGTTTATTTAATTAGTAGAGGTTGCTCTACTCGTTTGGGTTGCGGTATTCTAGAGAAGCATGGATAGGTAAGAAGATAAGTTATTCTTTACTTAGAACCTTTGGTTGTGAAGCATTTGCCCATATAGATTCTAAAAATAGAATCAAGCTGGAAGCTAAATCACAAAAATGTGTATTTTTTGGATATGACATTGATGTGTTAGGTTATAGACTTTGGGATTTTGAGAATCATAAAATTGTGATAATCAGGGATGTCATATTCAATGAGAACTTGTGTTGTACAATGATCAGTTGTGGCAACATGAGAAGAAAGAAAATGATTTTGTAGTGCTAGATGATACTCCTAAAGATGATGTTCTAGTGGTTCCTCATGATCCGCAACAACATAAAAAAAAATACCTCAAACTCTAGTGAATGTTAGATGATCTTCAAGGCTAAGTAGACCTCCTGGAAGGCTTTCTCCCTCTTGTATTCTATTTTATTGACTAATGTTAGTGAACTAGATTGTTATGATGAAGCTATGCAGTTGGATACCAAGGTCAAATAGGAGGATGGAATGACCGAAGAAATGTACTCCTTGTTCAAAACTCAAACTTGGGAATTTTGCAAGTTGCTTGCAAGTAAAAGGGCTTTACAGAACAAATGGGTTTATAGGCTAAAAGATACGGATGGAGGTAAGAAAAAATTTAAATCCAGTTTAGTTACATAAAGGGATTTGTATAGAAAAAGGGAATTGATTTTGATGAGATCTTTTCTCTAGTTGTAAAAATGACTTCTATCCATACTATTTCAAGTATTTTGGTTGTTGAAGATTTGCATTTGGAACAACTAGATGTGAAAAATGCCTTTCTCCATGGTAATTTGGAGGAGGGGATATATGTGGAACAACCCAACGCTTTGAGGTCATAGGTAAGGAGAAGTTTGTGTGCAGATTAAAGAAGAGTTTATATGGTTTGAAACAAGCACCTTAGCAATGGTATTTAAAATTTGATAGTTTTATGGTTGAGCATGGCTTTAGCAGGTGTAGTTTTGACCATTGTGTTTATTTTAAGTGGTTGGATAATGACGTCTACATTATTATATGTTTATATATTGATGACATGCTTGTAGCTGGGTCTAAAATGGATCACATAAGAGAGTTAAAACAACAGTTAGAAAATCATTTGCTATGAAGGATTTGGGGACAGACAAATAAATCCTTGATATCAAAATTTGCAAAGATAGGTAGAACAAAAAATTGACTCTATCTCATGTTGATTATGTTGAAAAGGTATTGCAAATATTCTCCATGGAGAATGCAAAATTTGTTAGCACACCTTTTCCTATTCATTTGAAATTGACTAAGGAGATGTTTCCAAAGACACAAGAGGAGGAAAAAATTTCTAATGTACCTTATTCTTCAAATAAAGGTACTTTAATGTATGTCATGGTATGCAATAGACCTTATATTGCACATGTAGTAGGAGTTGTTTCTCAGTACATGAGTCATCTTGGTGTTGATCATTGGAATGTGGTAAAATGGCTTCTCAGTACTTGAGAGGTACAACCAAACAAAATTTATGGTTTGGGGGCTCTAATACTGATTTAAAAGGCTATGTTGACTCAGATTTGGTAGGAGACAATGATACTAGGTGGTGTACAATAGGATATGATGAAATTATTTTTCCATTAGTATACTCAGAGAAAAACAATAGTCAAAAAGCATTAACGGCAGACAGCAGGCATCACCGGCGAACCATAAGTAGTACCAGTGAAATGCAAGCATACTCGACAGCACAAAGAATTTTGAGAAAAAATGCAGTATAAATGTGACAAGCTTCACCGATGAACACAAGCATTACGAGTGAACACAAGCATCACCGACGAACACAAGCATTACTGGCAACACAGTTTCCAAAATCAACCCAACAGGAACAAACAAGCATACCTGACAACATGTTCAAGAAGGAACATCGACAATCAAGAAAACTGACCATCAGAACCGACAGACAAATCAAGAACCCACAAATTGTGGATCAGAGTTTTACACATCGATTAAAGCAATGTAAATCTATTTATAGAGTTTTATTTTTGTTTTAAATCATATTAGATGGTCATGCATGCTTTATGTAAATGCTTTAAAGCATCCTAACGGATCAAAAGCATATCTAACTACATATCAAGATCAAGTTGTATATCTTGAATCTAGAGTTAACGTGTAAATGCATGAATCAAGAATTGAGCCTAGATTAGTATAAATAGATGTTCGTACTCAATTATGAGTACATGAATTCTTAATAATTGATAGCCACGAAGAGAATCTAAGGAGCAAAAGGCAGAATTCATGCAAAGAGAAGAAACAAAATACATCAGTTAACAAGAACACACAGAGGCTACCGACGAGCAGATAAAGGTAATACTCAATCATGGAAGGATGATTAATAGTATTTTGGAGCTTCATAGGATCTATTTTATCAGCAATTGGAGATTGCATTTATCATCAGATCAAATACTTATGTAGTTGCATTCTAACAAGTGCATCACATCTAAAATCCTTTTGTAGAAGGTGGACTTAACCATCCTTTGTAAATCTCTTAAGAGAGTGCACACTTAAAAGTGTTGTTAAAAGCTTCAAATGAAGTAGATCTTAACAGGTCTCCACTGTAATACTCCTAATAGTGTAGGTCATTAGAAGTGACCAAATTGTAAGCCTTGACCAGCTCTTCTTATCTGCAAATAGTGAAGTTTGTGGGTAACAATCCCCACCGCAGTTTTTACTTCCTTGACAGGAGTTTTTTGCGATACCATATCTTGTGTTATGTGTTATCAAATTTCATGTATATTTCTTTTACTGTTACACATCAAATGGAATGTATGATATGATTTTATATGCATAAAGAAAGATGAACAGATAGATAAGTTATTTTACAAACTGATGACTAAAGGTTAATGGGCTAACCAAGAAAAGTTTTAGAGGTATTGATTCACCCCTCCCCTCTCAGTAAAAATTATCTCAATATAATTCCAAAATTTGGTATCAGAGCTAAGTCTCTCTCTTGAAAAGCTTAAATACTTGAGAGAAAAGATCAAAGCAATGGATAAGTTCAGACTAGACATGACTATTGAGAATGAGCAGTTATAGATGCAAATAAACTATGAGCGGTATAAGGAGGTGAAGATAAAGCTAAGAAAACTTCTTGATGAAAGAAAAATTATGGAAACCAGGTTGAATGAGAAAGACTACAAAGAAATGGAAATACAAGAGTATTTTGAAGCAGCAGAATCATCAGTGAGCAAAGCTTCAAATGCATCAGCTAAAGAGATTACAAGTATGCAGGAGATCAAT
>MU226463.1:624698-646236 GCA_018584345.1 Thuja plicata
AGGTAGAAGTATACACAGGTGTACATACTAATACACTCAGTATGTTTCACATATCATGTTTTTGATACTAATGTCAAAGGGGGAGATTGATGACATTATTTTTCCATTAGTATACTCAGAGAAAAAACCTAGTCAGAAAGCATTACCGGCAGACAGCAGGCATCACTGGCGAACCATAAGTAGTATCAGTGAAATGCAAGCATACCTGATAGCACAAAGAATTTTGAGAAAAAATGCTAAGTATAAATGTGACAAGCTTCACCGACGAACACAAGCATTATCGGCGAACACAAGCATTACCGGCGAACACAAGCATCACCGACGAACACAAGCATTACCGGAAACACAGTTTCCAAAATCAACCTGACAGGAACAGACAAGCATACTCGATGACATGTTCAAGAAGGAACACCAGTGATCAAGAAAACTGACCATCAAAACCGACAGACAGATCAAGAACCCGTAAATTGTGGATATGAGTTTTACACATCTATTAAAGCAATGTAAATCTATTTATAGAGTTTTGTTTTTGTTTTAAATCATATTAGATGGTCATGCATGCTTTATGTAAGTGCTTTAAAGCATCCTAACAGATCAAAATCATATCTAACTATAGATCAAGATCAAGTTGTATATCTTGAATCTAGAGTTAATGTGTAAATGCATGAATCAAGAATTAAGCCTAGATTAGTATAAAAAGATGTTTGTACTCAATTGTGAGTACATGAATTCTTAACAATTGATAGCCATGAAGAGCATCTAAGGAGCAGAAGGAAGAATTCATGCAAAGAGCAGAAATAGAATACATCAGTTAACAAGAACACACAGAGGCTACCGACGAGCACATAAAGCTAATACTCAATCATGGAAGGATGATTAATAGTATTTTGGAGCTTCATAGGATCTTTTTTATCAGCAATTGAAGATTGCATTTATCATCAGATCAAAGACTTATGTAGTTGCATTCTAACAAGTGCATCACATCTAAAATCCTTTTGTAGAAGGTGGACTTAACCGTCCTTTGTAAATCTCTTAACAGAGTACACACTTAACAGTGTTGTTAAAAGCTTCAAATGAAGTAGATCTTAACAGGTCTCCACTGTAATACTCCTAACAGGGTAGGTCATCAGAAGTGACCAAATTGTAAGCCTTAATCGGCTCTTCTTATCTGCAGATAGTGAATTTTGTGGGTAACAATCCCCACCGCAGTTTTTACTTCCTTAACAGGAGTTTTCTGTGATACCACATCTTGTGTTATGTGTTATCAAATTTCATGTATGTTTCTTTTACTGTTACACATCGAATGGAATGTATGATATGATTTCATATGCATAAAGAAAGATGAATAGATAGATAAGTTATTTTACAAAATGATGACTAAGGGTTAATGGGCTAACCAAGAAAAGTTTTAGAGGTACTGATTCACCCCTCCCCTCTCAGTACAAATTATCTCAATATAATTCCAACAGGATATGTTTTTACTATCGGTGGGACAACAGTGAGTTGGATATCCAAGTTGAAAAGGGTAGTTTCTTTATCCACAACAGAGGCTGAGTATGTAGCTACAAAAGAGGCAAGCAAGGAGATGGTATGGCTGCAATCTTTCCTAGAAGAATTGGGTAAACCCCAGCTTAAAAAATACTTTTTTATGGATAGCTAGAGTGGCATTCATCTTGCCAAGAATTTTGTATTGCATTCAAAGCCAAAACACATACAGCTGAGATATCACTTCATTCGGTAGGTATTGGATGATGGACGGTTAAGGCAGGAAAAGATGCATACAGATGAAAATTTAGCAAATATGTTTACAGACGGAGTGAAAAGGGAGAAGTTGAACTACTCTTCAGCTTTGGTTGGTCTTTATGACTAAAACAATAAAACATAATAGTAGAGTACAGGGTGTTTCTTTCTAGTAGGAGCTATAGGGGTAGTGGTATTGCTACAGGATCATTCTCCAAGTGGGATATTGTTTAGTGTGGAGCCTAATCAGTCCCCAAGTGGGAGATTGTTGGTTTGTGGTGACTAATCAGGCAAGTACTATACACTTTTCTGCAATTCGTTGGGTGCCCTGAATTTTTTTTTCTTTAACTCATCAAGCATTTTTTGGGCTAACTCGTCAAGCATTTCCCTAGGTTGATACATTAAGAATTTACCTAGGCTTACCCATCAAGAAAATTTTAGGGATAGGTTTTTTCTATAAGAAAAAAAAATGTTAGGGTTCTGGCTTGTTAGAGTGAAGATGTATTGTAGCATTTTGTGGCGGTATTGAGATGCAATGGATTGTTGGTTGTAATCAGTTGAAATTACTGAATAATAATATTAGAGTCTCTATTTGGTGGACGTAGCCCAAGATTGGGTGAACCACGTTATATTGACATTTTCTTGTTCTACTTATGTGTTCTTTATTCCTTTGCATTACTAGTTATATTTTCATGTGATTGTTACATTTTTCTCTTCTAATCCTAAAATTGATTACTTGTGGAGGATATTTATTTAGAAGACCATATTATTTGCATGTGTGAGTGTTAGTGATATGAAGAATGGAGTAGTAAAAGTGGGTGTTGAATGTTTTGAAACTAAATTACTTAATGGTTTCTTAAGTTGATTAGCCAAGTGTAACTACTTTATCAGGAGATTACTAGAAGCTATGAGATGAAGGCTTATTCATTGTAATCTAAATTTTCATGTATCCTTCTCTGAGATAATGAATCTCTTCACAAGGTCCTCATATCATGCTCTAAGGTAGTGAACCTCAAGTCGGTAAGTCCTCTAGGGGCAATGGTATTCCTTAGGAGATGAGCCTTTAAAACTAATTGTAATCTTGTTCATATATTTTGAGAATACTCTCACCATTGATTTTCCCTCATTGGGTTTTCCATGCAAAATTCATGTTCACCTATGCAATTGTGCAGAATGCTTTATTCTTACATTGTTACATTGTTGTTGATGTATGAAGTGAAATTTAACATAAGAAAAACATCAAACAAATTAAGATTTCATTATACAACTAGTTCAACCCCACCCCCCTCCACCCTATATTTCTGTTGTGTTCAATATATCTACCCTCGAGCTATTGGTTTATGTTGGACAAAGCCTCTACCTTGATGTAGGAGCATCTGAGGGTCATAACTTTGGACTCGGATATGGGTTTTGGCTGAAATTTTATAGAAGTTGTGCGAGGAGGATTTATTTGGATTACTGATGAGCTTAGTTCAATTACCGGCCATTTTGAATTTTTTTTAGGAGTCAGAAATATCATCTTGGCCTCCGAAATTGGCTTTTTGTGTTTTTTTTTTTCAGTTTTTAGAAAGTTGTCTTTTGTAATAAATCTGAAATCATGTTTTTGATTTCATGGATAAGTTGGCAATTCATCTTGCCTTAGTTGGGGAATTTTCTTGGGAAAAATCAGGATTTGTAGGATGGGTTTTGGAAATTACCAAAAATGGAAAAAAAAATCTATTTTGCAAATCTGCCAAATATGGTAATTTTCAAAATTATAATAAGTGGGAGTTTTCTTTCATTGTAGGGTAGAGTAAGTTGGAGAAGATTAATGAAGAATTTCGAGTTCTGAAGTTTTGTATTGAGCATTTTCTAAATTGTTGTTATTGAAGGGTTTGGGCTACATCACACCTCTACCTAGGAACTCCCTCATATCAAAATAATTGGGAAAGTGATTAAGGATCTAGACTCACAATGTAGTTTTTTTTGAGAAAATAGAGCAGCATCGCATAATAATTACATGGAGGTTAGTCAAAGACCATCCACCACCTATCCCAACAATTACTTTTCATAGCTTCATAATTACATCAACGTATTGGAAACCTCTTTGAATTGAGAGGAAGATGTTCATTGGTTCTAGGATTGGTAAAAAGAACACATAAATGTGTTTTTGTTATCTTATTACTTTTTATTGTGGCATATGACAATCCAACTACATTTAATATTTTCAACACGAATCCCTATAATTTTTTCATTGATTTATTTGACCAGTAACTGTGTCAACATTTTTTATCACCTATTCCAAGACTCGGGTGAGGGATACATGATGTTTGTTTAGTGAAGCCTTCAATCTTGATACTAATTGATAAATTGTGGCACTTTTGTTCTAGATGCCCTAACAATCCATCTTGGCTTTGTTGTTAAGTTTCTTTGAGGGGTTGGAGTGTCATCCAACCTAGGGTTTTGCTTAGGCAAATCATCATTTAAAATTTTTCTAGCGCTTAGGTTTTCATGATCCAGTATCAAATTTAAAAGAACAACATGAAATAAATAAAAATAATCATTTTTAAATGTAAATGAAAATTCAATTTAACGAATAAAAAAATCGATTCAACTCTCCTATATCACATGACAATGTGATCGGGACTTTAAATTCATTAAAACACAAACATGTTAAGTTGTGAGTATTGGGAAAAAGAATAGGCTCTAGGGTCATTGAGCTACGGGTTCAAAAAGACCCAATAGGTCTTTTTTTTTATAGCATAATATCATAAAAACATGTATGCATTTTTCTTAATCAGTTAAACAGAGACATGGTTTTTAAATTTAAACTACTTGCACGGTTTTTAAATTTAAACCACATACATAGTTTTTAAATTTATAGTGGTTTTTAAATTTAAACCACTATAGTTAACTGATGCTAGCACGACATATTCTAGAAGATCAGGTTTAGGTTGGGAGATTCTCTTTATCTTCATATCTAAACTTAATAGAGGGAACCGTGTCCCATCCGTTTGACCATCTGAAATTCTAGATAAAAGTCGACCTGTAATTGAGGCAAGCCAAAAACGTATACATCAGGGTAAAAGCACTATGGAGAATAATATCCGAATGCCTTTGAACTTTGTTTGTCAGACTAGGCTGGTCATAGACAATATCGCTTGAAAACGAGAGACTCTCTCAATGGCCCATGTTTATCCTCTGTCCGACACCTCATTTATTGCATTTGACCCACCATTTGGAGCACACGAACTTGAATAAACCCAAAAACATATACGTTTTGCTAAAAAAAAGTGATTGGGTGATTTGGGATTGTGGAAAGCGTAGAGACGGACACTTGAATAAGAATCTAGGTCTACGAGTGTCAAGAGATGATTGGAGGAGAGAAAAAGAAAAATGGCATTAACAGAGCAGCATGTAAAGGATCACTTATGGAGGTGTCAGATGTGTAAAGCGAAAGCTCACTCCGCTCCACTCCTAATCTATTTAGAGTGAGCCCCCGATCTGGGTACATTGGAATTGTGAAAATTCTTTCTTTTCCTGTCTAAGATTTGGATTTTCTCTTGGATGTTTTTCTGTTTTCTTGTTTATAGCAAGATGGTGTACACAGAGTCTAGGGATGTTTCTTGTGATGTGGAGACAATTCTGTGCATGGAAGGAGGAGAAGGAGAGGAAAGCTATGCTAGGAATTCTGAGGCTCCTGCTTCGGCCATTGATCTGTCAAAGCTCTTTCTCAAGCGGGCTATTCACAGCATGCCACTTCTGACCTCTGAATCTTCCTTGCGCATTGCTGACCTCGGCTGTGCCACCGGAGCCAACACTACTTACACTCTCGACTTCGTGGTCGACCAGTTGAGTAGAAAATATCAATTGAATTCCCTCTCCTCTCCCGAATTTGAAGCTTTTTTCTGTGATCTTCCTTCGAATGATTTGAACACTCTTTTCCGCTCTTTACCACCCTTTGAAGATGGCGTTTGGAGAAAGAGCGGGGCTAAGGGAAAGAATCGTTGTTACTATGCGGCTGGTGTTCCGGGCTCCTTCTACGACCGTCTCTTTCCCATAGGAAAACTCCACATAGCCATTAGTTTGAGTGCTTTGCATTGGATGTCAAGGGTAAATATCACTTCTCTCTTTTTCTCTTTTCAAGATTCCCTCTAAGTCTTTCTTGACAAACCCTACCTTGGTTTATTAATATGTTTTCAAGAAAAGCATTCTGCTTTTTACAACCCGCTTTCTTTTTCAAGTTAGATTTCAATTAGGAGTCACTACCATTCTTGTTCTCTACAATTCACTTTTCTTCGACTTACAATTAGATTTTAATAAGAATTGTGAGATGGCTATCAGGATTCAGCTGTGTAGTTTTTGAGTTAAAGTCATTAGCCCATGTTTAATTAGTGGTTTACAGGAATCCATCTCTTTCAATAAGAAGTCGCATAAGAATAAATTACCTCTCAATTTTAATAAGAAGAATCTCTCTCGATCTCTTTGATACCAGAATATATAAATTCTAACCAATGTATCTAACTGTAGTTTTTCCTAGTCTTCGTTATTCGCATTGACTCCTTTCTTTAAGAGACTATCTTTTTGGTTTTGTGTGCCATTGATTCAATGTTCTTTCTATTTTTATAATGGACAAATTCCTGAGTCTGTAGTTGACAAGAATAGTCTGGCATACAACCGAGGCAGAGTGTGGATTGACAACGCATCGAAAGAGGTGGTTGAAGCATATGCAAAGCAGTCAAAAGAAGACTTGAAGTCATTCCATCATTGCAGAGCAGAGGAGATGGCATCTAGAGCTTTGCTCTTTCTTCTCATGGCGGGCAGACTGGACAACAAGCAGCCACAAAACCAACTAGGTGAGCAAAGCATCCTTTCATAGATTGTATGGACAACGCTTAGAACGATCTTTTAAACGAGGTTAGTATTCCTTTACAAACACTTCAAAGTTATCTCACTTCCTTCTTCCATTTTTTTTGAATAAAGAAAGGGAAAAAATTGATTCTTTTATAATCCACAATACCAATCAATTTTTGATGTCTATAATCATTACGTCGTAGGTGTTTCCATCTTGGAAAGCCTCGGCCTGCTTTCTTTGATCAACGGTTGGTAGGGTTGGAGAGGGAAATGACCACCATTGAAGTCATCGCTACTGTTAATTTTTGGTTCTTTTTCATTGGTTGAAATAGGTGACAGTGAGGATGTTTACTGAGATGACATGAGCAACACCCATCACGCACATCCGGTTTGTTTGACAGAATCGTATTCAACAAACAAAACAATCGTATGTGAATCTTTGGCTGAACAGAGCATAGTGACCATTGCATTGGCTTAACAGAGTCGTGAGAGAGTGGAATGTTTGGAGATTTCCCCTACCAAAGACATTGACTACATGCGTGTCATTATCTTCCTCCTCTCGTGACATTCACACCTTTCGAAAACAAATGTATTTCTAGTATATACGAGGTTATCAAAGACTTCGACTCAAAAGTCTCATCATTTAAGGTTACTGCCGATGTCGTGGTTGGGGCTGATGATGTGCACCATACAACCATCGTCAAAGAAATGGCACCTGACCAGGGGCTCAAACAGCGGATTCCTGACGTTTCTCACATACACACCTTGCAAGCATTGAGGAATCTATCCCACTACTTGGAGAATGCCCATCCGCAGCCATAGGAGTTTTTTTTAGACTTGATCTAAACTAAAGAGATGAGGATGGACAATTTGCAAAAGCCATCAACTTGACAAACAAAAAATGTGCCTCCAAGTTGAGATTTCCATTGAAAAGTTTCAGACTACAATCTTCACATTCAAAATCACTGCCCATACTCGTGGCCTCTGAAACATTTTAGAGATTGCGGCCTCCGAAAATACTATCTCTGATCAAAGACTATCTTTGATAATAAATTGCTTCCGAAAAGTTTCATACTTGCAGCATTTGAAACGTTTCAGGGACTTGCAGCCTCTGAAAAAGCTGAAAACATCTCAGGGTATGTTGACATTTGGTGGAGGTTGGTCATCCATTTCGGTTACTACCTCCAAAGTTTTTCATCTACTTTGGGTGTAATAAACTATTTTCTACGGATTTGTGTATGTTGACTCCCCATTCAACAAGTGCTGCACTGGACTCTCTACCACGAGCCTCTATAATGAATTCCACTTGCAATATTTTGACTTTGAGCCCAGAAAAAATTTTGGGTCGCCTTGATTTGGGGTCTCCTAAAGCTCAACTCGCCTTACACATCAATGTGCGATTGAATGAAATGTTACAGCTTTAGGGAAAATTGTGAAGTGGTGGGAATCAAATTCTTCAAGTTGGGTATGTAAAACTACATTTTGGCTTTCCTTTTCAAATGTATGTTCATGTGTTGTAAATAGATTGTCCCCACACACTCATTCTTTTTCAAAGTTTCCTGTAAAGATATACTAATTCTTCCTATAGGTTGATATTGTGTTCACTGTTTGAAAAGCTTTTCAATTTTCTTTGTATAATTATTAGTCGCCCTAAAGAGAGAAGAGGAAGGGGTGTAGAAACATGCAACGCATGCTGTTACAAGATGTGAAAATGTTAAAATGCATATGGAAAATTTAATCACAAATGAGTATGTGAAGAAGAGATGAGTCATAAGTTGATAATACGTGGGAATGATATTTATGTCTATGAAATATTGTAATTGCTTTGTAGAATTGTAGAAGTGAGTAATGGAGAGTGTGACAGGCCCATTAGGGGGTATATAAGATGGGAGGTTGCGATCAATTTGGATTTCAAATGAGCCAAAATCTTGCTCATTGACTCTTCCAAACAACAAAAGGCAGAGGAAGTGGTAGCAATAAAGTCTGGCACCCCTGCATTAGTAGCAATTGCCTTCAGCGATGACATCTCTGATCCAACACAACTAATTGACATCTTCGACAAGGCAGAGGAAACATTTAGGCCTGTCCAAATAGTTGTGAATGACGTCTACGTGATGGACACCAAATACTCATCCTTGGCGGAGATCTCATAATAAGATTGGGATAAAACCTTCAACATTAACTGCAAAATCTTGTCTATCCCAAAAAGCCTAAAGTAAGACCTTGTATTCCAGGTTGAGGCTATCCCCTTCTTCTTTCCAAATGAAACAATATTCTCATGAGATTTAAAATCCCATTTTTATCCATATGGTTCCACTAATTAACTCTTGTTTCCCTTGGCACATTGGTTATCAGTGAGAAAGAATGTCTCCATTTTATGACCCCCACTTCGAGCAAATGACTACAGGGACAATCGTAGATGCGAAATAGAGAGTTAAAAAAGAAACTAGATACGACCTAAAATGATGCCATATTGGCACATTACAAAAAATGCCAAGATTGGAGTTGAAGCGTCGTACAAGAAGGAGAGACCAAGAGTTAAAAGTTTGAAGACAATGCTTTAGAGATGTTACATGTCGATCAATGAGGGTATAAACTCATAGAAATATGCAACCAGTAAAAGGACTGAATAAAGACGACTTCAAAGGCACATGTGTGACCCACATTATACCCTACACCACTGATATATGCACAAAATTCAATGGTCTTATATATGCTTTCACAAAATGATTTGAACCATCAATTAAGGAGACACCTCAACAAAAAATCAGGAAAGAAGACAAATTTCACAATCCTACATAGTTTTTATCAAAGTTACTTGCTAAAAAAAATCAATGGAAGACCCTATTAAGAGGAAGAAAATTGCATCAGACTATAGAAAGCTTCAACAATTCCCTAAGTGCAACCTTGCGACGGAAGAGTAAACAACACAGCCCAAAGACACAACTACCACAAATGACTCAAGTTCCTACAAAACAATGTAGATTCAAAGGATATATTTTCTTAAAATGTAAACACAACAATAAACATGTGACTATAGATTTGAAAAAAATACAAGACCACGACATATGTGCATCAATAGTAGGTATGCAAAGCCATAATTCTTCATCAGTCTCTAAGAACTGCTTATGCAAAGTGCAAGATGGTGACTAAGGCCTTGGTGAGGCTATGAGTACCGCCAATAAGAATTGAAGATAAAAAAGAAATGACAGGATAAGATAAGGCCAATAATTGTGAAATTTATCACTAGCAAATGAAAAAACATAAGAAGAGATGTAGGTCGCTTGGAGACAGAACATAGAAGACACACCCCTGGTTCTCCTCCTCGCACGCTCCCACTGCCACTCACCATCGATTTCGTCGATTGCTGCTTCATCTTGGGGAAGATTCAAATTATGTTGCAAGAGGTAGTAGAAGATACATTAGTTGAGAAATAGGGGAGGAGAATGGTATAAGTAGGAAGGGGAGGGCAGAAATAGATTTGTTTACATGGAGGACAATGCAGGTGGAACACGTAGGAGAATCATACATGGTGGCAAGTGGCAGCTGGAAGGGTTGGCAAGTATGTAGCATGCGACATCTAGACATCGCATGATATGCCAAGAACAAATCTTTTACAAAACACTTTTTCCTTCAAAAACATGTGACATTTAAAGTTTTATCTTCGATTTTATTGTATAAATTTTCTAGCCAATGAAGAATTTGCAGTAAGAGTATATAATTTATGATCAGGGCTTCTTTGTCTTTCATTTTGATTACTTGATATTCACAGGGTAATCCATGGGATGTGAGGCTACTACTTCTTACTATTTTATATTATATTATATTATTATATGGACTTGATAAAACCTTTTAGATAAAAGTGGAAAAACTGTATTTTCAATATATATATATATATATATATATATATATATATATATATATATATATATATATATATTTTTNTATATATATATATATATATATATATATATATATATATATATATATATATATATTATTCATATTATAACATTCAACATGCTTGTAAATTCTAAATTAAAGAGAAAATTACTCCCTCTTAGAAGAAAACAACTAAATATCTTTGTAAATTTTAAATTAAAAGAGAGAAAAGATTGATCATTACCAAAATATAAACAAATATAAAGGGAGTCTGAACTTCTTGGCATCATAGTTATTATAGGAAGCACTCGTGTGACCTCGTACTTATCACATATGATGCGCATGCCAATCAAGCCAGACCTATGACTTTTAATTATTTATATTGTGTTTATTACATTCTATATTAATGTTTCAGAATTAAACATTAATATATAACAAATAGAGAGGATAGAGGGGGAAATATAAATATACAAGTAGAAATTAATAGAGACAGATTTAAAGGGGGAGATATATAGGCATAGAGAGTGATAGAGATATTAAAAGATAAAGATATATATAGAGGGAGAGATGGGAGAAGAAATTTAGAGATGTATAAATTAAAAGGTATAGGAAGGGGGTGATGGAGAGAGATGGTTGGATATAGATATAGATGAATATAAAGTGGGAAGATGGGGAAAAATAGATAGACAGGAAGAGAGACATGGAGAGGAGAGAGAGGGGGAGAGTACAGATGGAAGATGTAAATATATAATAAAAAAAAATACAGAATGAGAGAGGGAGCTAGAACTATAAAGATAAAGATATAAGTAGAAAGTAATAAAGAGACATAGAAAGGGGGAGATATATAGGCATAAAGAGTGATAGAGAGATGACAAGATAGAGATACATATAGAGTGACAGATGGGAGAAAAAACATAGAGATGTAAAGATTAAAAGGTATAGGAAGGGGTGATGGAGAGAGATGGTTGGATAGAGATATAGATGAATATAAAGTGGGAGGATGAGGAAAATGAAATAGAGAGTTAGAAATAGATTGAGAGGTAAAGATAGAAAGAGATCTAGGGAGATATATAGGGACACATAGAGAGGGAGAGATGGAGAGCGGAAGAGTTATATATATATATATATATATATATAGTGAGATATATTGGTACAAAGATAAGGAGATCTAGAGAGGATGAGAAGGAGTGACAAACAAAGGGACAAATACTTAAATGAACATTTCATAACACTACAGCGTTCCCATTGCACACTAAGGTGTGATTGCTAGTAGTATTATGTGTATATTTTTGCAGGGTTTGATCGACAGGGAAACAAGAGACTCGTTCAACATCCTTGCTTACATGCGAAGTAGGGAGGAAATTCGAGAAGCTTTTGATGAATGCAAAGGCTTTGAGGTGAAGTGTATTGAGTTCCAAAGAGCAATGGAGCACTCCAAGATAAAACAAGAGTAATGCATGAGAGACCCACATTAAAGAGTTCGGACTACTAAGTCCATTTGTATGTCAGTTTTTTCTGTTTTCGACGTTAAAGTGTTGATGTGATAGAATGTTCATCCGCGTGCATCTTAAAAAGGAATGGATAAAGATCTCATCCCGTGTCCCACAATTTTAACGTCTGAATGGTAAACTCTCATTCGCTAAAGTCAAATTAAACAAGCGATAAGCATTGAATCCTTGAGAATTAGTCTCTTAACATATATATCCACGTGTAAAAGTTAAAAATCTGGATTGCAAATGTTTTATTCTTGTCGAGTGGGAGGTCGGCGCAAACATATCCACAATTATACGCGTTGGGTAGAGACATGTAATCCATGGTTGTGATATTGAAGTCGAGCGCACGGACTAGTGTGATTGAATGTATGGGCATGGTAAAGAATCTTCCACTGGCTTATCAAAGGGCAAACCCTGCCTCTCATAGATGTGTTCATTCACCGAGAAAGGCGAAATAAGCTGTTAAGTCGGGTTGATCGGTTGGGTGTTTGCCCCTGTATGGGCGGTAGGCCCGGAGAACGCTGTGGGCCCCCCGGGAGGTTATGACTCTAAGAGCAGGGAAAGAAACAACCTGGCGTGATTCAAATTCAAATGGAACTTGCAAATTCTCCACAGCAGCAACTCTAGGTGTGATGCAGAACAACAACAAGATACTATGATTTGCGTCAAACTCTGCTTCTTCATTCATAGCTGTCCACGCAGCTAATATCATGCTTCTTTGTCCCTCCTCTCTAATTGGTTTTAATGAGGTGGGCAGCCGGAAGCTGAGTTTGGTCCAAACACAGCTATCCTTTCCTATGGTAGTAAAGGTACTCAATATAAGGTTTACCATTTGATAGTCACTTGTCCCTGCTTCGAGATAACGCATTTTAAGATAACGCATTTTAGTTGTGGACGTTGGTAAGTATTTACTAGGGAAGGTTTTATACCAAAAGGTCCTACAAATGTTTAGTTATTCAATATGGAATTCGGGTATCGATTAAATTTGTTCAATATGGAATTTGAGTATAAATTAAATTTGTTTTTCGTTGACATAAAGTTGAGGGGTATATTTTGTCAAAGTTGTCGGGTATATGACCCTAATTTCAGTTCTTATGGTTTTAGGATCTTACACGACGCAAGGCTCGATCCTTAGTGGGTTCACTTAGAACCATTCAACTTCACTAGCAAACCAAGGGACCGTTGGCTTTACTTTTATGTTCAATTGCATATACTTTTAACAATCAATTTTGGTCTTGCCTATATATTTTATATATGTTATATTTATTGTTAGTAGCTTGGTAAGTGCAAAAATAAGCTCTAAATTTCTAAAATTCAAATTTAATTTTACATTCTTGTTGACTCCCTACAATTAGTTGTTGTAAACCCAAAAAGGTCTAAACATAGTTAACTAGTATGTGATGATGTTTTATTTATAAAAAAAATGTAATTCATTTCAAATTAAAAAGGTATATTCACATTCATTCTTCTTGCACCATCATTAAAGAAGCATTCATAGAACATCAACATTGTGGCATCTACTTGTTTCATTTTTCCTAGGTGTCTTAGTATATTTTCAACTTGATTTCTGGTTTTGATTGTGTGTAATTTTTAGCATCAACGTTTCAGATCACACTCTGTGGTCCATCATCAAGATAAGAGCAAAGAGCATGATCCATCATCGTGATTTTTACATTCCTTCATGCTCTTTGCTCTTATCCTGATGATGGATCACGGAGTGTGATCCGAAACGTTGATGCTAAAAATTACACACAATCAAAACCAGAAATCAAGTTGAAAATTCTTATGGATTGTGGAAATCTAATCGATTTAATTGATGTCCTAGTATAGTTGAATATTGTTTATGTTTTTGGTTTTCTTTTCATATATTTACATTGGAAACATGAGCTTGATCGAGGAAATCTATTGAACAATGTGATGTTTGCGTTGTTGTTAAGGTCAAAGGTGTGTTTCACGGGAGCGGCTAGATTATTATTATGTTCCCTTCAATATCAGCTATTTGAAAAGTTTATATAATTTTAAATAATTTTGACATGTCATGTCATAGCATGTTATAGAAGGAAAAATATAGCTATGTTGGATATACTTTCTCCAGTATGTCACAACATTTGTATCTGATTGGTTGCACTAGCTTATTTTGACATGAAAATGTGAAGGAATTATATGGGAATGATGTTGACCATTCAGGTAATATCTCTATGTAATCTGCATCATTGTGGTTGATCTATATTTGGTGCAACATATTGTCTTGAACTAAGCTCTCTATATGATTTGTGGTTGTCTACCCTACAAGGTATATTCTATTGTTTGCGTTATTCATTTGACGGTCTGAAGTAGCATTGAAAGTTTCAATAAGTTATCCTAGGGCCCTACCTTTCCTTGATGTGTGTTGCATTATGCATATTCATTTGAAAGTTGTATTTTGGGTTGATTGGTAAAATGCAACACATTTCATCCACATGCTACACTATTGCTAACTTGCTATGAAGATGTGCATTGATTTGTTTGATGTTTTAGGTTGCTTTAGAAATATGTGACGAGTTGTTTTAGGTCCACTCTATCTCTTGGCTTGGACCACATTCACCACAAAAAAAACTGAGGCCAACTTGTTGGTGTCATTTCTTGTATCCTATTCTGGCCGACCCAACTGGAAGTTTTGATTTTTAGTTTGTGGTGACTGATTAGGCAAGTACTGTACACTTTTCTACAATTTGTGGGGTGCCCCAAAAAAAAATTGGCTAACTTGTCCAGCATTGTTTGGGTTCACTCATCAACCATTTCCCTAGGTTAACTCGTCAAGCATTTCCCTAGGTTGACACGTCAAGAAACTTTAAGGGTTAGGGTTTTTCTATAAGAATAATGGTGTTAGGGTTATGGCTTGTTAGAGTGAAGATGTATTGTATTATTTTGTAGCAGTATTGAGCTGCAAGGAATCGCTGGTTGTAATCAGTTAAAATTACTGAATAATAATATTGGACTCTCTATTTGGTGGACGTAGCCCAAGATTGGGTGAACCACATTATATTTGTGTCTTCTTGTTCTACTTGTGTGTGCTTTATCCCTTTGCATTACTGGTTATATTTGCATGTTATTGTTAGATTTATGTCTTCTAATCTTAACAAGTGGTCTCACAGTGGGTTATTTTCAGTTATCCTCTGCAAGAAGGTCTCACGATTGAGTGGGAGTAATGGCACACGAGGGTAAGTTGAAGGTTGGGAATTTTAATGGGAGAAATTTCAGTTATGGAAAATGCAAATGGAGAACAACCTCTATCAAAAGGATTTATGTGCCCATTGGGAGGAAAATCCAAGCCATCGATTGGAATGTCCAATGAGGATTGGGATATTTTAGATAGGAAGGCACTTTGAAGTATTCATTTATGTCTGGCATAATTGGTGGAATTTAATACTACAAAAGAGAAGACAACTGAAGAGTTGATGTAAACCCTAGTGAAGTTATATGAAAATTCTTTTGCTTCAAATAAGGTATTTCTTATTAAGTGTTTATTGGCAGAAGGTGGGTCTGTTGCTGATCATCTAAATGAGTTTAATATAGTTACCATTCGATTATCTTCTTTTAATGTAAATTTTGATGAATATATTTGGACTCTTTTGATTCTGTGTTCATTGCCTAAAAGATGGAATAGCTTGGTAATGGTTGTTAGTAACTCTATTTCTGGGTCAAATACCCTAAAAGTTGATGATGTTGTTGGTATTATTTTGAGTGAGAAAATTTGTAGGAAAAGCTCAGATCGATCCAGATCAGGTAGTGTGTTGAATGCAAAAAGTAGAGACAAATCAAGAGATAGAAGAAACAGTTCTAGAAATCATGGGAAATCATGAGGAAAATCAAAGGGCAAAAGTTCTCAATCTAGAGGACCAAATGATTGTTGGTATTGTGGGAAACTAGGTCATAGGAAGAAATATTGTTGGTCTCATAAGAATAAAGAAGGAGTCGAACAAGAAGGCAATAAGGAGACAAATGTGGTAAGTAATAAATATGAAGATGGTTATTTTCATCTTTCCCTTGAAAAATCTTGATCATTCATGGGTTCTAGATTCAGGGGCCTCATTTCAAGCTACACCCCATAGAAGTTACTTTCTTGATTATGTCCAAGGGGATTTTGGGCTAGTTTATTTGGGAGATAATGAACCCTGTAAGATTGTTGGAAAGGGAAGAATTAAGATTTTAAGTTACAGAATGGGAATCATTGGCTACTAAACGAGATAAGGCATGTTCCAAGGCTAACTAGATATTTAATTTCAGCAGGGCAACTAGGTGATGAATGTTGCATGGTTATGTTTAACGACAAAAATCAGAAGGTTTTACAAGGTTCCTTAGTAGTAGAAAACTGTGTGAAAGTAGGCACCTTATATCTTTTTACACGTCACACTGTTCCTTCTACCTTAATTGTTACAGAGAAAAGTCAATGTTTATGAATAGTTGTTGTAGTTGAGCAAGTAGAAGATAAAACAATCATTGTGGTATTTGTAGGAAGAAAAAGGTTCCAAGGACTCCACAAGAAAATGGAGTGGTTGAACGCATGAATGGGACAATAATGGAGTGTGCCAAGAATATGAGGTTGCATTTGGGCTGCCCTTAAACATGTGGAAAGAGGTTGTAAACACTATTGTTTATTTAATTAGTAGAGGTCCCTCTACTCCTTTGGGTTGTAGTATTCTAGAGGAAGCATGGATAGTTAAGAAGATAAGTTATTCTTTTCTTAGAACCTTCAGTTGTGAAGCATTTTCCCATATAGATTCTAAAAATAGAACCAAGCTAGAAGCTAAATCAGATAAATGTGTATTTGTTGGATATTACATTCATGTGTTAGGTTATAGACTTTATGATTTTGAGAATCATAAAATTGTGATAATCAGGGATGTCATATTCAATGAGAAAGTGTTGTACAAATATTAGTTGTGGCAACATGAGAAAAAATAAAATGATTTTGTAGTGCTAGGTGATACTCCTAAAGATGATGTTCTAGCAGTTCCTCATGATCTGCAGCAATATAAACAACAAATACCACAAACTCTAGTGAATGTTAGATGATCTTCAAGGCTAAGTAGACATCCTGAAAGGTTTTCTCCCTCTTTGTATTCTATTTTATTGACTGATGCTGGTGAACCAGAATGTTATGATGAAGTTATGCAGTTGGATAGCAATGTCAAGTGGGAGGATGAAATGACAAAATAAATATACTCCTTGCTCAAAAATCAGACCTGAGAATTCTGCAAGTTGCTTGCAGGTAAAAGGGATTTAACGAATAAATGGGTTTATAGGCTGAAAGATATGGATGGAGGTAAGAAAAGATTTAAATATAGATTAGTTACATAAATGGATTTACACATAAAAAGGGAATTGATTTTGATGAGATCTTTTCTCCAGTTGTAAAAATGTCTTCTTTTCATACTATTTTAAGCATTTGGACCTTGCTGAATATTTGCATTTGGAACAACTAGATGTGAAAAATGCCTTTCTACATGGTGATTTGGAGGAGGAGATATATGTGGAACAACCCAAGGCTTTGAGGTCACAGGTAAGGAGAAGTTTGTATGCAGATTAAAGAGGAGTTTATATGGATTGAATCAAGCACCTCAAAAATGGTT
The DNA here is from genome assembly GCA_018584345.1 of Thuja plicata. NCBI lineage: Eukaryota > Viridiplantae > Streptophyta > Pinopsida > Cupressales > Cupressaceae > Thuja > Thuja plicata. The sequence goes on from MU226463.1 coordinate 642,259, forward strand.
TTTAAAATTTGATAGTTTTATGGTTGAGCATGGTTTCAGCAGGTGTGATTCTAACCATTGTGTTTATTTTAAGCAGTTGGATAATGCCATCTACATTATTCTATGTTTATATGTTGATGACATGCTTGTAGTTAGGTCTAACATGGATCACATAAGAGATTTAAAATAACAATTAGAAAAATCATTTGCTATGAAGGATTTGGGGGCAGAAAAAAAAATCCTTGGTATGAAAATTTGCAAAGATAGGCAGAACAAAATATTGACTCTATCTCCTGTTGATTATGTATTCTCTATGGAGAATGCAAAAGTTGTTAGCACACCTTCAGTTGAGATATCACTTCACTCGATCGGTATTGGATGATGGATGGTTAAGGTTGGAAAAGATGCATACAAAAGAAAATCCAGCAAATATGTTTACAAATATAGTGACAACGGAGAAGCTGAGCTACTATTCAGCTTTGGTTGGTCTTCATGACTAAAAAAATAAAATAGAATATCAGATTCAAGGGTGTTTCTTTCTAGTAGGAGCTATAGGGGTAGTGGTAGTGCTAAAGGATCAATCTCCAAGTGGAAGATTGTATAGTGTGGAGCCTGATCAGTCCCCAAGTGGGAGATTGTTGGTTTGTAGTGACTGATAAGGCAAGTACTATACACTTTTCTACAATTCATTAGGTGCCCCCAAAAAAATTTTGGTGAACTCGTCAAGCATTTTTTGGTTGAATTGTCAAGCATTTCCCTAGGTTGAATCATCAAGAATTTCCCTAGGTTGACCCATCATGCAAGTTTTAGGGTTAAGGTTTTTCTATAAGAAAAAAAATGTTAGGGTTATGGCTTGTTAGAATGAAGATGTATGGTAGCAATTTGTGGCGGTATTTAGATGCAAGGGATTGTTGGTTGTAATCAGTTGAAGCTACTGAATAATAACATTAGACTCTCTATTTGGTGGACGTAGCCCAAGATTGGGTGAACCACATTATATCGACATCTTCTTGTTCTACTTATGTGTGCTTTATTCCTTTGCATTACTGGTTATATTTGCAAGTAATTTTTACAATTTTATCTTCTAATCATAATATTGATGGCTTGTGGACGATATATATTTAGAATACCATATTAGTTGCATGTGTGAGTTTTTTTTATATGAAGAATGGAGTAGTAAAAGTGGGTGTTGAATGTTTTGAAAATAAATTACTTAATGGTCTCTTAACTTGATCAGCCAAGTGTAACTACTTTCTCAGGAGATTACTAGAGGCTATGAGATGAAGAGTTATTGATTGTAATCTAAATTTTTATGTATCCTTCTCTGAGATAATGAATCTCTTCAGAGGGTCCTTGTATCATGTTTTAAGGTAGTGAACCTCAAGTCGGTAAGTCCTCTAGGGGCAATGGTCTTCCTTAGGCCCTTTAAAACTAATTTTAATATTGTTCATATATTTTGAGAATACTCTCGCCATAGATTTTCCATCATTGGGATTTCCATGCAAATTTGGTGTTCACCTATGCAATTGTGCAGAATGCTTTATTCTTACATTGTTACATTGTTGTTGATGTATGAAGTAAAATTTAGCATAAGGAAAACATCAAACAAATTAAGATTTCATTATACAACTAGTTCAACCATTCCCCACCCCCCCTCCCCTCCACCCTAGATTTCTTGTGTGTTCAATATATCTACCCTCGAGCTATTGGTTTATGTTGGACAAAGCCTCCACCTTGATAGAGGAGCATCTGAGGGTCATAACTTTTGACTCGGATGTGGGTTTTGGCTAAAATTTTATAGGCAGTTATGTGAGGAGGATTTATTAAAATTATCAACGATCTCAGCTTGATTGGTGGTCATTTCAACTTTTTTTAGGAGTCAAAAATATCATCTTGGCCTCCGAAATTGGCTTTTTGTGTTTTTCCAGTGTTTAGAAAGTCATCTTTTGTAATAAATCTAAAATCATGTCTTTGATTTCGTGGATAAGTTGGAAATTCATCTTACCCTAGTTGGGGGATTTTCTTGGGAAAAATCAGTATTCGTAGGATGGGTTTTGAAAATTACCAAAAATGGAAAAAATCTATTTTTCTTGAAAATCTGCCAAATATAGTAATTTTCAAAATTATAATAAGTAGGAGTTTTCTTTCATTTTAGGGTAGAGTAAGTTGGAGAAGATTAATGAATAATTTGGAGTTATGAAGTTTTGTGTTGAGCATTTTTTAAATTGTTGTTATTGAAGGGTTTGAGCTACATCACGCCTCTACCTATGAAATCCCTCATATCAAAATAATGAGAAAACTGATTAAGGATCTAGACTCGCAATATATTTTTTTGAGAAAATAGAGCAGCACCGCATAATAATTATATGGAGCTTCGTTAAAGACCATCCACCACCTATCCCAAAAATTACTTTTCATAGCTTCATAATTACATCAATGTATTGGAAACCTCTTTGAATTGAGAGGAAGATGTTCATTGGTTCTAGGATTGGTAAAAAGAACACATATATGTTTTTTTCTTATCTCGTTACTTTTTATTGTGTCATATGAAAATCCAACTACATGTAATATTTGCAACACAAATCCCTAAAAGTTTTTCATTGATTTATTTAACCAGTAACCGTGTCAACATTTTTCATTATCTATTCCATGACTCGGGTGAGGGATACATGATGTTTTTTTAGTGAAGCCTTCAATCTTGATACTAATTAATAAATTGTGGCTTTTTTGTTCTCGATTCCCTAACAATTCATCTTGGCTAGGTTGTTAAGTTTCTTGGACGGGTTGGAGTGTCATCCAACCTAGGGTTTTGCTTAGGCAAATCATCATTTAGATTTTTATAGCTCTTAGGTTTTCATGATTCGGTATCAAATTTGAAAGAAGAACATGAAATTAATAAAAATAATCATTTTTAAATGTAAATGAAAATTCAATTTCACGAATAAAAAAATTGAGTCAACTCTCCTATATGATGTGACATTGTGATCAGGACTTTAAATTCCTTAAAACACAAACATGTTAAATTGTGAGTATTGGGAAAAAGAATAGTCTCTAGGATCATGGAGCTACGGGTTCAAAAAGACCTAGTAGGTCTTTTTTTATAGCATAAAATCATTTTTTATAGCATAATTTCATGAAAACATGTATGCATTTTTCTTAATAATTTAGACACGGACATGGTTTTTAAATTTAAACTACTTGCACGGTTTTTAAATTTAAACCACATGCATGGTTTTTAAATTTAAAACCATATGCATAGCTTTAATTCAAAAACCACATACGTGTTATGGCTCAATTTTTTCAAGCCATAACATATATATGATTTTTGAATTTTCAAATATCATGTATGTGTTTTGCTTGTTTTTATGTTTTTATGTTTTTAATTTGTAGCCACTTTTTTATGCATCATCTTAGTGCACATACCCATCAAGAGTTACAAACTTTTGACTGACAACATGCTAAATTTTTTGTAATTTTCATAGAATTTATAAAAAGTATGCATGTGGAAATTCATATGTAAGTCCAAACCTTTAAGTTGGATGTCGTAGTAAAATCCAATTCTAAGATTTGGAAATTCCAAACAAATAATGTGTTCTTGTAATACCATATTGATATTGTAATGTGATCTTGTTATAATATGAGTGTGTTGTAATGTACTCATTATTTTTGTGAAGGAAAGAATCTCTCTCTCTCTCTCTCTCTCTCTCTCTCTCTCTCTCTCTCTCTCTCTCTCTCTCCACCTTCCATACCTACCTATCTTTCTACACACCTTTCCCTTCAACCCTATCATCATATCCCTCTATAACTTTCACACTCCCTCGCTATTAAAATTCTCAAAGAAAATTATAACAAAAGTATATAATGACTCAAGGTAATAATCGGTTCTAGGCTCAAACAATATCAAAACATAACACAAGAACATTATAATATGTATGCATATTAAAAAAAACTCATGTTATGTCTTTCAAATGCTAGTTTTTCTATCTATAACCCTTTTCA
>MU226463.1:646824-677923 GCA_018584345.1 Thuja plicata
TATATGTATATGTATATGTATATGTATGTATATGTATGTATATGTATATGTATATATATACGTATATACATATATACATACATGTATATACATATATACATATATACATATATATATGTGTGTGTGTGGGCGCGCGCGTGCACACACACAAACACATTTATATATGTAGTGTATGTGTGTGTAAACATAAACCAAAGATAATACAATTGAAGATAGAAATAACTAGAAATAAAAATAAATTGAAATGAAAAATGAAAAATGAAAAATATATATAATGTTGTAGAAATGTTTGTTCACTTGTTTATGCATGAAAAAATAGGAACAAGGCTTATTTCCACATATAAAAAATTGACACAATAGTCTATAAAGTATCCTCCAAACCATAAATGCGGTATTTTAGAAGTGGTTTTTAGTCTAGCATCTTACCACTTGTTTCTCCTCAACAACATCGAATAAAAAGCCATTAAACATAGATATATGTCCATATTCACCCTATAAAGATTTATTGTTAGGAAAAAATCATTGCTCAATATCTATGACACAAAAAAATGAACAATTCCAAACTTCAGCTTTAGGATGCAACATAATATGAAATCTAACCCCAATTTATTAAAAGACAATTTTCATCCTAGATAAAGTTAACCAAACATTATCTAGTCCATTGTAGCCAAAAGAAAGCTAGAAGGAAAGATTAATTTATTTTCGCATATTTAGATTGAATAAATATTTTTCAGTGAGCCCACATGAATTGAAATTATGATAGAGATAATAGGTGTACTCTTATTTTTAAAGAGAAGGGTGCCAACTCATATAATAGTTATCAACATAAATATAGAGAAGCTAAACTCATAAATTATGCCCCTTAGGAAGTGAACTGAATCGACCATCAGATGCTATGATGAGTGAAGAGTGATAGGGGCTAACATCATTGATGAAGTTGTCAACTAAGAACCAATCTATGGATCTTTTCTTATCATAATAGAAGCATCACTTCTAGCGACATTGTTAGCAATAGAATTCGTGCCCTTGTTGGATTCCCTATAACTTTGCCTCCTTACAAAATTTTCCTTCATAAAAAAAATTATGGTAAAAAAAATTGCATCTATATCCTTGTCCATATACATTAATTAACGAAATTTAGCCAACTGTATAATTAGTTAATTTTTAAAATAGCATCATCACAAAGGGGTTTACTTACTTCCAATCTATACGTAGAACAATGTAAAAAGTTAAATAAGGCTCATGCAAAACTCTTCATATTTTTGGAGAAGGTTGAAAGTAGCAACCATTTGTTATATAGAAGGTCTAATTTAAAACCTTGCTAACAAGTTACAATTGATGGTTTTTTTATTAATGCATGTCAGATGAGAGTCGTAATTGTATGAGAGTCGAGCTTGATAGTCTTTTGGACAAAGACAACATGTAAATACAGTTTCCATTTACTCAATTAAAAAAATTAAAAAATAATCAATTAATTTAAAAACTAAAGGTAATTAAATTAATTAAATAAATAGTATAAATTGAATAATTTATTTATATAAAAAAATAAATTATTAGATTGGTATTACGTAGAATTCTGTTTATATTAGATGGTTTTTTTAAAATTTTGATAAAAGTTTTATGTTAAATTTTGATATTAATATTTTAACATCATTCCTTTATATTGTTAGATGCCTTACATTTAATTAATATTGTTGGAATGGGGTTGTCCTCCTATAAACTATAGTTAATTGATGCTAGCACGACACATTCTAGAAGATCAGGTTTAGGTTGGGAGATTCTCTTTTATCTTCATATGTAAACTTAATAGAGGGAACCATGTCCTATCCGTTTCACCATCTGAAATTCTAGATAAAGTCGACCTGTAATTGAGGCAACCCTCAAACGTATACATCATGGCAAAAGCACTATGCAGAATAATTTCAGAATGCCTTTGAACTTTGTTTGTGAGACTGGGCTGGTCATAGACACTATCGCTTGAAAACGAAAGACTCTCTCAATGGCCCATGTTTATCCTCTGTCTGACACCTCATTTATTGCATTTGACCCACCATTTGGAGCACAAGAACTTGAATATACCCAAAATCATATACGTTTTGCTAACAAAGTGATTAGGTGATTTGGGATTGTGGAAAGCGTAGAGAGGGACACTTGAATAAGACTCTAGGTCTACGAGTGTCAAGAGATGATTGGAGGAGAGAAAAAAAATGGCATGAACAGAGCAGCATGTAAAGGATCACTTATGGAGGTGTCAGATGTGTAAAACGAAAGCTCACTCCACTCCATTCCTAATATATTTAGGGTGAGCCCCCAATCTGGGTACATTGGAATTGTGAAAATTCTCTCTTTTCTTGTCTAAAGATTTGGATTTTCTCTTCGATGTTTGTCTGTTTTCTTGTTTATTGCACGATGGTGTACACAGAGTCTAGGGATGTTTCACTTCCTGTTCCTTGTGATGTGGAGACAATTCTATGCTATGCTAGGAATTCTGAGGCTCCTGCTTCAGCCAATGATCTATCAAAGCCCTTTCTCAAGCGGGCTATTCACAGCATGCCACTTCTGACCTCTGAATCTTGCTTGCGCATTATTTTGGGAGGCTGAATCGGAACAAACACTACTTACACTCTCGACTTCGTGGTCGACCAGTTGAGGAGAATATATCAATTGAATTCCCTCTCCTCTCTGGAATTTGAAGCTTTTTTCTGTGATCTTCCTTCCAATGATTTCAGCACTCTTTTCCGCTCTTTACCACCTCTTGAAGATGGCGTTCGGAGAAAGAGCGGGGGCAAGGGAAAGAATCGTTGTTACTATGCGGCTGGTGTTCCGGGCTCCTTCTACGACGGTCTCTTTCCCAGAGGAAAACTCCACATAGCCATTAGTTTGAGTGCTTTGCATTGGATGTCAAGGGTAAATATCACTTCTCCCTTTTTCTCTTTTCAAGATTCCCTCTAAGTCTTTCTTGACTAATCCTAACTTGGTTTCAAGAAAAGCATTCTGCTTTCTACAACCCACTTTCCTATTCAGGTTAGATTTGGATTCGGGGTCACTACCACTCCTGCTCTCTACAATCCACTTTTCTTCGACTTATAATTAGATTTCAATAAGAATTGTTATATTTCTATCATGATTTAATTGTTTGGTTTTCGAATCAAATTTATTGACCCATGTTTTATGAGTAGTGGTTCAGAAGAATTCTATCTCTTTCAATAAGAAGTCACATAATAATAAATTATCTCTCCATTTTAATTAGAAGAATCTCTCTCGATGTATTTTATATAGATTATCTTTATTATATGAGAACATATAAATTCTAGCCAATGAATCTAACTTGTAGTTTTCCATGGTCTTTGTTATTGGCATTGACTCCTTTCTTTTAAAAGACTCTCTTGTTTGTTTTGTGTGGCTTTGATTCCATGTTCTTTCTGTTTTTATAATGGACAGATTCCTGAGTCTGTGGTTGACAAGAACAGCCCGGCATATAACCAAGGTAGAGCGTGAATCGACGGTGTACCAAAAGAGGTGGTTGAAGCCTATGCGAAACAGTCCGAAGAAGACTTGAAGTCATTCCTTCGTTGCAGAGCAGAGGAGATGGCATCTGGAGCTTTGCTCTTTCTTCTCATGGCAGGCAGACTGGACGGCAAGCAGTCACAAAACCAACTAGGTGACCCAATTACGAGAGCAAAGCATCTTTTACAGATTTTATGGACAACGCTTGGAACGACCTTTTAAACGAGGCTACTAATCCTTTACAAACACTTCAAAATTTTCTTACCTTCCATTTTTTTTGAATAAAGAAAAATAAAAAATACTCTTTTATAGTCCACGATACAAGTCATAAGTTTTTAAAGTCTAAAAATCACAAGACACTATTCATAATATTATGTGTATGTGTAGCTTTTTGCAGAGTTTGATCGAGGAGGAAACAAGAGACTCGTTCAACATCCTTGCTTACATGCGAAGTAGGGAAGAAATTCGAGAAGCTTTTGATGAATGCAAAGGCTTCGAGGTGAAGTGTACTGAGTTCCAAAGAGTTATGGAGCACTCCAAGATAAAACAAGAGCAATGCATGAGAGACCCAATTTCATACGCCAAGAGCAAAGCAAATCTAGTGAGTTCTACAATGAGACCCATCATTCACGCTCATCTGCGCTCTTCTTCTCTCACTGATTCCTTCTTCAACAGATTTGAGAGGAGAGCAGCTCACGATAAAACTCTTCTCAACAAAATCTGCTATTACGGCATCATCATTGTATTTGCTACTAGGATAGAGTAATACTTTAGTTGGTAGCATTGTATTATTGTCAACTCCAGTCAGTAGATAGACACCCGTCAGCATTAAGAGAATTCATGTATTAAGAGCCCCACATTAAAGAGTTTGGACTGCTAAGTCCATTTGTGTGTCAGTTTTTTCTGTTTTCGACGTTGAAGTGTAGATGTGATAGAATGTTCATCCGCGTGAATCTTAAAAAGGAATGGATAAAGATTTCATCCAGTGTCCCACAATTTTAACGTGTGAATGCTAAACTCTCACTTGCTAAAGTCAAATAAAACAAGCGATAAGCATTGAATCCTCGAGAATTAGTCTCTTAATATATATATCAACGTGTAAAAGTTAAAAATTCTGGATTGCAAATGTTTTATTCTTGTCGAATGGGAGGTCGGCGCAAACATATCCACAATTATACGAGTTGGGTAAAGACATGTAAGCCATGGTTGTGACATGTGTGATTGAACGTATGGTCAAGGTAAAGAATCTTCGACCGGCTTATCAAAAATCTTCCTAAACAACTTGCATGGGAGTCAATTTGTATATTGCGTCATAATCATGCTTCTCTGCACCCCCTATCTAATTGGTTTTAATGAGGTGGGCAGCCGGAAGCTGAGTTTGGTCCAAACACAGCTATCCTTTCCTATGGTAGTAAAGGTACTCACTATAGGGTTTACCATTTGATAGTCACTTGTCCGTGCTACGAGATAACGTATTTTAGTGGTGTACGTTGGTAAATGTTTTTGGGGAAGGTTTTATACCAAAAGGTCCTAGTTTAGTATTCAATATGGGAATTCGAGTATAGATTAAATTTGTTTTAGTAGACATAAAGATTGAAGGGTATCTATTTTGTCAAAGTTGTCGGTTATATGACCCTAATCTCATTTCTTATGGTGTTAGGATCTTACAATACACAAGGCTCGATCTCTAGTGGATTCACTTAGAACCATTCAACTTCACTAGCAAACCAAGGGACCATTGACTTTACTTTTATGTTCAATTGCATATACTTTTAACAATCAATTTTGGTCTTGCATATATATTTTATCTATGTTATATTTATTGTTAGTAGCTTGGTAAGTGCAAAAATAAGCTCTAAATTTCTAAAATTCAAATTTAATTTTACGTTCTTGCTGACTCCCTACAATTAGTTGTTCTAAACCCAAAAAGGTCTAAACATAGATAACTAGTATGTGTTGATGTTTTATTTATAAACCAAATGTAATTCATTTCAAATTAAAAAGGTATATTCACATTCATTCTTCTTGCACCATCATTAAAGACACATTCATAGAACATCAACATTGTGGCATCTACAAATAACAATTTTAAAAATAGCTCTGCAACCTTTCTGCACTTTCCCGCTCGCTTGTTTTTTGAATATTAGCTTCAACCTCCGCTCTGCCGGGGATCCCAGGGAGCACGGAGGTCCTCTGCCCTGACTTGTTCCTGGTGCTTTCTCGCAGGGATGGTAGTGACTGTTGTGCGGTCCCCAGAGACGTGGATTCCTCCTTTTCCTCCTTTGTGGGGTCTGCTCTTCTGCAAAGTTTTGAAGGTGGGGATACTTGCCCCAAACATGTGGTGGAAAAAAAAGAGGGCCTTGTGGCGGGGTGGAAACTTATGGTGTTGGGGAAAGAGTCTCCTGACACCTCTGCTCCCCCTGTTTTCTCGGTAGGCGAATTTGTCTTAGAGATTGTTGTCCCAGATGGTGTGGTTGAAAGCATTTCTGCCTCTCTACAACTTGCTCTGGTGGGGAGGTTTGTCGCATTCAGGCCCACCATAGATATGGTTCAGAGGTGGTGTACTGCCAGATGGAAGGTCAAGGGAACTTTGTCTATATCGGCTATGCCGGGGGGCTGTTCCTCTTTCAATTTAATGCTGCGGAGGACTACACACTTGTCTCCACAGAAAGTTGGTGTTATGGAAAACACGCACTGCTAATGGCCAAATGGAAGCAGGCTTCAATCCAGAGGTTGAACTGCAGAAAGCAACGTTAGTGTTGGTCCACCTACCCGGTCTTCCCGTTGAATTTTCGGACGAGAAGGTGCTACGATGGATTGGGAACTCATTTGGAAGCTATGTGGCAGCGAACACGGCCTCCATTCAAAAAACTAGGCTGGTATTCGCAAGATTCTGTGTGAATGTGACAATGAATAATCCCCTCGCCAACTTTGTGATGCTTCAATCCAAATGGGGGAACTAGAATCAAGCCATTGTGTATGAGAATGCCACTCTACACTGTCAAAAATATGGTAAAAATGGGCATGTGGTAACAGAATGCAAGGTAACGACTAGGAATAATGAGAAAGACCCTGAGCGGCTTGCTTCAGTGTCTTTAAATATGAAGGATGGTGAACGGGACCAGGTTGTTGGGACTGTGATGACCATGGAGGCCCCTCCCCCCCTTGACGGGGGTTTTTTGCCTACACCTGGGAAGGGGGAGAAGGGGAATGGAAAGGATAAAGAGGTAGAAAAGGTGGTAGACCTAGAGGAAGGAGAATTGGTTGAAGACCTAAGAGTGGCCCCCAACTCTCATAGAGGAAGCCCAAAAGGGGAAGAAAATAAAGAAGACAACAATGGGGAGAAGGCATAGGTGTCCGAAAGCATTATGATTGAAAGAGTTGCTGGAAAGTGTAGTTTAAAGGACGGGGGGGAATTTCCTCCCCAATCCATTTTGGGGCGAGATTGGTAATGGAAATACCAATATTGACCCATTCATCACCATCAACTAGCTTCTTTGACTCATCAGAACCTATAAGGAAAACCAGAAGTAAGAAGGTGGATGAAAGTGTGGAAACCAAAAAAAAATAAGATGTGGGGAATGAAACCAAACTGGGTCGACCAACGGCGAAAGCGGTTAGAGCAAAAGAAGCAACAAGGGCTATTGCTAACGGGCAGCAGTTAACCCTTGAAAACTCCCAAAAAAATAAAATATGAAGTTCCTCTCATGGAACATACGAGGCATGAACAACCCACAAAAATAGTTCACTCTAAAGAAGTACATTCTTGAGTTCAAGTTTGACGTGGTTCTTATTCAAGAGGTTAAAATGAAGTATCAAAACTTTGCTCTGCTGGTGGACAATATTTGGCTGGGTGCAGCCTTTCTGTATAGTGAAGTTGATGGGGCCTCTGGAGGTGTGGCCACTCTTTGGAACCCTTGTAAGTTATCTGGAAACGCTATGGCCTTTTCTCATAACTTCCTTGCTATTTTGTTTACTTGAAATAATATTTCTTGCTACTTGTATAATATCTATGCTCCTAACATTAGAAGTGAACGTAGTAGAATCTGGGAGGAAATATCTAACCTCATAGAAGGTAATCATTTCCACCCCACTATATGTGTGGGGGATTTTAATATGCCTTTATTCTTATCTAAGAAAAGTGGGGGCACACAAGACTACTCAGAAAGTATGCAGAAGCTGGCAAATTTTATAAGACACAATGATCTGGCTGATCTGGACCTGGAGGGAATGGGATTTACTTGGTCCAACAATAGAAAAGGGAGACACCTTATACTGGTTAGACTGGATAGATGGATGTTGACGGGAGGTTGGGATATTTCTCCCTTGCTCAACCTCTCTCGCCTTGCAAGAATGGTTTCTGACCACTCCCCTTTGATCCTTGACTGGGAGGAGAGAAAATGAAATGGACCCCATCCCTTTCATTATGAAATCATGTGGCATTCTCACAATGAATTCGAAGAATGTATTAAGAGATGGTGGAATACCCCGGTGAGGGGAACGACTATGTACGAAATTGCTAAAAATTTGAAAATTATCAAACGGGAGGCCCAAAAGTGGAGTAAATCCAAGTTTGGTGACATCTTCCAATGCAAAAAAGTAATTGAGGAGAAACTCACTCACCTCCAGAAGGATATGGCTTTGGGGGATGCTACCTGGGAGGAGCATTGGGAGGAGGAAGAATGGAGAAGCAAATGGAAAGAGAACCTCAAGAGGGAGGAAATATTTTGGAAGCAAAGGTCCCGGGTTCAATGGCTAAAGGGAGGTGACCGGAACTCTACCTTTTTCCACAGGTTAGCCTCCATTCATAAAAGAAGGATCACTATTAAATCTCTGGAAGCTAACGGGAACTTTCTTTTGGAGGTTGAATATATTGGTAATCATGCTATAGATTTCTTCCAAGGTATTTTCTGAAGAATGGCTCAGATTAGGATGGATGCTAATTTTGACTCCCTTATGGAAGTTATCCCTAAGGTTGTTACTGAGGGTGACAATGAGGCCCTATTGTCTCAAGTTACTGAGGAGGAAGTTAAAACTATGGTTTCTCTATGGGAGCCTTTAAATCCCCAGGTTCTGATGGATTTCCCCCGACCTTCTTCCAACACTTTTGGGGAGTTGTTAAATACAACCTCATCCATGCTGCATGCGACTTTGTCAGAACTGGCAGCATCCTGAAAAGAATCAACAAAACATACATTGCCCTGGTGCCTAAAGTGTCAGACCCTAAATGCATGAGTGACTTTCGCCCCATAAGTCTATGTAACACTGGCTATAAAATTTTGTCCAAAATTATCACCAATAGGATTAAACCCCTTCTTGGGAAAATAATTAATTCCAACCAGAAGGGGTTTGTGTCGGGAAGACAGATTCTTGATGCTGTTATCACCACTCATGAAATCATAGATTCTATGGAGAAAGGGAATAATGTTGGTATGGCTCTAAAACTGGACATCTCCAAGGCATATGATAAGGTTCTTTGGAAATTTTTGTATGGGGTGCTCAGGAAATTTGGCTTCCATGATAATTTCATCAAAATTATAAAGGTGGTGGTGGAAACAGTTGACTTTGTTGTGCTGTTCAATGGCACACCCTGGAGATCCTTTACTCCAGAAAGGGGATTACATCAGGGGGACCCGCTATCCCCATACCTCTTCCTTCTGGTGGCAGAGGTTTTGGCTCAAAACTTACTGAGGCTGGAAGGAGTTAGATCTATCACTAATTTTAAACCGGCCTCTACTCTTCCCCCAGAAGTTTTACAACAATTTGTAGATGATACGTTTCTCTTTGGAAAAGCCTGCATTAGAGAAGCTAGAGAATGGAAAGACCTCCTAAACAAGTATGCTTTGGCGTCTATCCAAGTGATCAATTACAAAAAAATCAAAATTTACTTCTTCAACACTGAACAGAGAATGCAGATGAAAATTATGGAATGTCTGGGCTGTAAGGGAGCTTCACTCCCAGATATGTATCTTGGTCTCCCGCTCATGGTGAAGGATGTCTCTGATGAATTTTGGAACTCCATTCTGGAAAAAATGCAGAAAAAACTAGTAGGATGGAAAGGTAAGGTCCGTAGTAATGCTGGAAAACTCCAATTGCTCTTAGCTGCCCTCCAAGGTAATCATATTTATTTCTTGTCTCTTTTCAAAATAAATTATAGAACAGCGGAGAAGCTAGAAAAAATCTAGAGAAACTTTCCATGGTCAGGGAGGGAGGAAAAGGCTAGAATGAACATGGTTAACAGGGATATTGTTTGTCAACCAAAGCTGGTGGGAGGGCTGGGCGTGAGAAAAATCAAGGACCTGAGTAAGGCTCTGATTTCTAAAATGGGCTGGCAGCTCTTTAGATGAACTTCTAGGCGGAGCAAAATTATGAAGGCCAAATATTTCTACAATGAACAATTCCCCTACGGGAAAAATTTACCCTCCAGCTCAAAAATATGGAATTTAATTTATAAAAGAAAAGGAAATCTTTTCAAAGGTTTAAGATGGGTGGTCAAAAATGACACCCAGATCTATTTTTGGGAAGATTGGTGGGTGGGAGAAAAACCCATTGGATGGGAAAAGTTTGGACTCATCAAGGATAGATTGATTTCTCACTTTGGAGGTAAAGTCATCGACTACATCTCTCAAGGTAAGAAATGGAAAGTGCTCGTTGATGCTTTTCAGGATAAAACTCAAGTGTCGCCTTATATAAAATAAATTTAGAAGCTTATTGATGGCGTCAGGATTCCTATATTCTGGATTGAGGACAAAGCCATTTGGTGTCATAACAAATCGGGGGAAATAATGGTGAAATCTATTCATCTAACCAACTTAAACACCGTGGTAGATGAAAAGAGCTGGGGGAAAGTCTAGATTGCAAAAATTAATCCCCAAGATCAATTTCTTCTGGTGGACAACACTCCATGGTAAAATTCTTGCGCTAGCTAACCTCCAGAAAAGAGGGGTTCATTTAGTCAATAGATGTGCTCTATGTAAAATACATGTTGAGTCTATCAATCACATTCTCATTCACTGTCCTTATGTGACTATGGTCTGGACCAAAATTATGAGTATAATGAGACTAAATTGGGTCTTCATGGAGGACTTGGACCAATTTGTTTGCAACTGGGGGAACCTCGTGGAGCACCCACTTATCAACACCCTTTGGAGGCTGTTACCCTCGCATGTTTTTTGGAACCTATGGAAGGAAAGGAATAACTAGGTGTTCAGAGGGGAGGAAAAGATGCTGATGGGACAGCAAGACTAGCTATGAATCTACTGAAGGACAACCTTAGTAGTTGCTGCTAGAAAAACCCCCTTCCCCCCCAAGGTTTTTTATTGTTTGGTGGCTAAGGAATGGAAACTACCTCCCTCCATCAATGAGTTTGACTGCTCTAGGATTATGGTGAGACGAAATACCAAGAGGTCCCCCCCAGAGGAAAATTTAACCAAATTAAATTTTGACAGAGCTGCCTCCAAAGGATCTGCTACAGGTGGAGGTATCTTCCGAGATAAAAATGGCAAAATGATCATTTCTTATGCAATAAATCTTGGATCGGGGTCAAATAATGTGGTAAAAATCTCTACCCTCTTTTGGAGTTGACATGGGGAAAAGCACGAGGTCAGGAGCGCTTGAAAAGATGGATGAGGTTAAGTGGTGCATTAATCATGGGAAAGGCAATCATATCATGATATGCAAAGGCTCTACAATTACTCCAGCTAACCATGTGACCAGTACTTTCCAATTCATTAAAATGTTGGATATTATTCCCAACTAGTTTTTGCCTTGTGTATTTCCGCCCACTGGTGTTGTGTTGGTATCTTCTGCAAGACTCTGGTTAAGTGGGTGTCGGGCAGAGGTGTGAAGGGTGGAATGTCAGTGGAGATACAAATTGAGGTGAATCTAGAGTATAGATTCAATATGGGTGGTAATATGGTGAGGGTGGAACCCCCTAGGATTGAGGTGGGTTTTCTCAAAAACCAGTGTGCAGTAACCTATTTGAAGGAGGGTGGGTTTTATCCCTTCATGGAAGCTATGGGAGGATGCGATGAAATTATCTCCATGCAGCTGGTAAAACTTTGACAGAGCGTAAAGTTACAATAAATGGTGTTACCTTTGAGGTAAACGAAGAAGTTATAGCCCAGGCTATGGGGCTTTCCACAGATGGGAAGAAGTGGAAAAAGATTATCAAGAGCCGCAATGATTGTGGTAAAGCGAGATTCTTCAAGAAATCATAGGTCTTGGTTCCAATCCGTGGAGGATTTAAAAGGGATCAGCTGCCAAGCCCATGGAATGATGTCTGCCTCATCCTCATGAAGTGTATTACCCTGGGAGGCCACTTTGGCACCTACTACAACTACCAATTTCCCCTGTTAAACCATTTCAAGTACAATGATACTATCTCTTTCCCCTTTTACCTGCTTCACTCCCTTGAAGCTATGGTTTTTGATGTGAGGGAAAAATTAAAATCTAGGAAGAACTACTGCATTCTCCATCAAGGGCTTATTCTCTTCCTTTACAATTTCCACCTTGCACTGTGTCCCCCTAGAATTATTTCTTTACAGGGTATTACCATGCCAGATATGAAGGGCCCTAAGGAGGTGACGGGCGCCCATTCTAACCCCTCGTCTTCTTCCAAAACCCCAGAAAAATCTAAGAAGAAAAATGCGGGGTCCACGGGTGGTACCCAAATCACAATCGAGTCTGAGGAGGAGGAGGAAGATAATGATAGTAGAAGGAGGTCCCATATAATCGCTAACACCTGCTTCAAATAGAAAATGGTTAGGAAGTGTTACATTGAAGATGAGGAGGAAGAGGAAGAGTCAGAGAAGGAGGTAAAAAAGATTAACACCAGTGGGAACACTTAAAAGGAGAAGAAAAGCAAGATCAAGGAGAGAGAAAAAGGAAAAGACCCTCAAGATCTGGATGGGGATGAGAAGAGCCATGACTCTCCCCAAATTTTGGCAAGCTTCACTCTGCCCACCATGGACCTCTCCAAGTAGAAGTTGTTTGAAGATAAGACTGAGGACTCGTAGCCCACAGCCCCGTTTTCAACAGACCCCCAAGTGATGGCTGACGAACCCAAGGTGGATGGGAAAATAAAAGTGATACCCTGGGGGTTAAGGAAGCGGCAACCGAGAGCAGGCGGAACATGGTGAATGAAATATCCCAACTCCAAAAGGATATTAAAGCTCTTCAGAATTCCTCCCTGGATTCGGTCTCAAAGATGGATCTGTGGGAAGTCAAGGAGGAAATAAAAAATCTGGGTGAAAGTTTCAACAAGGTGGTTGGGTTCCCAGTCAAGGTTATGCATTTGGCGGCTACCATACTCCAGTTTCTCCAAATGGTGAAGGTGTCTACCCAAGGGAAAGAACACAAGGATGAGAAGCTATTCCAATTCCTCACGGAGGATTGGCTCAATTTGTTGCTGGACAGTGGGGGTAAAAACCCTAATTAGCCTTCTCTTTTTTCCATGCTTTTCATTTTTGATGGTTTCCGTTGGCTGGCCAATGAGGGCCTTGTTGTGGTTCTACTAAACTTTTGCTACTGGTTTAGATTTAATTCCTTCTTTACTATTAATCGTAATTACTTTGATACTTACTTTCACACACAGGTTACCAGCTTCAAGCTGAAGCTGGGGTCAGTTAGGGATTACAGGATGGTTACCAACTCCATGTTGGAGTTGGGGCCTGTTAGTTTTAATTTTTGGTTTTTGATTTTTAAAAAGGGTTTTAGCTGAGGGTGTGTTGACCTCTGTGATGTGTTGGTAATATGCTGGTCATCTACACTTCTCATGCTAGCTGTGTCTGTTCGGGTCAGCCTTCTTGTCTTGGCTTCTTTTCTAATCAAGAACATTGTGGCATATACTTGTTTCATTTTTCCTAGGTTTCCTTGTATAGTTGAATATTATATTTTTTTTGTTGTTTTCTATTCATATTGTTACATTGGAAACATGGGCTTGATCAAGGAAATCTATTGAACATTGTCTTATTTGTGTTGTTGTTAATGTCAAAGGTGTGTTTCATGGGAGCGGGTAGATTATTACTATGTTTTCTTCAATATCAATTATTTGAAAAGTTTATATAATTTTAATTAGTTTTGACATGTCATGTCATAGCATGTTATAGAAGGACAAATATATCTATGTTGGATATACTTTCTCCAGTATGTCACAACATTTACATCTGATTGGTTTCACTAGCATATTTTGACATGAAAATGTGAAGGAATTATATGGGAATGGTGTTGAGCATTCAAGGAATATCTCTATGTCATATGCATCATGGTGGTTGATCTAAATTTGGTGCAACATATTTTCTTGAACTAAGCTCTCTATATTATTTGTGGTTGTCTACCCTACAAGGTTTATTCTCTTGTTTGTGTTATTCATTTGACAGTCTGAAGTAGCATTGGAAGTTGTAATAAGTTATCCTAGGGCCCTACATTTCCTTGGCATGTGTTGCATTCTGTATATTCATTTGAAAGTTTTGATTTTGGGTTGATTGGTAAAATACAACACATTTCATCCACATGCTACACTATTGCTAACTTGCTAGGAAGCTGTGCGTTGATTTGTTTGATGTTTCACATTGCGTAGAAATATGTGACAAGTTCTTTTAGGTTCACTCTATCTCTTGTCTTGGAACACTTTCACCACAAACAATTTTCAGGCCTAATTGTTGGTGTCATTTATTGTCTCCTATTTTGGCCATCCTAAATAGATGTTTTGATTACTAGTTTGTGGTGACTAATCAGGAAAGTACTGTACACTTTTCTACAATTCACGGGGTGCCCCAAAAAAACATTGGCTAACTCGTCAAGAATTTTTTGGGTTCACCCATCAACCATTTCCCTAGGTTGACTCATAAGGAATTTCCCTAGGTTGAACCATCAAGAAACTTTTAGGGTTAGGGTTTTTCTATAAGAATAAATGGTGTTAGGGTTATGGCTAGTTAGAGTGAAGATGTATTGTTTCATTTTGTAGCAGTATTGAGCTACAAGGAATTGCTAGTTGTAACCATTTGAAATTAATGAATAATAATATTGGACTCTCTGTTTGGTGGACATAGCCCAAGATTGGGTAAACCACGTTATATATGTGTCTTCTTGTTCTACTTATGTGTGCTTTATTCCTTTGCATTACTAGTTATAATTGCATGAAATTCTTAGATTTATGTCTTCTAATCCTACCAAGTGGTGTCACAGTGGGTTATTTTTAGTTATCCTTTGTAGGAAGGTCTCATGGTTGAGTGGGAGTAATAGAAGACGAGGGTAAGTTGAAGGTTGAGAAGTTTAATGGGAAGAAATTTCAGTTATGGAAAATGCAAATGGAGGACAACCTCTATCAAAAGGATTTATATTGGCCACTGGGTGGGAAATCCAAGCAGTCGATAGGAATATTTATTGAGGATTGGGATATTTTGGATAGGAAGGCACTTGGAAGTAATCATTTATGCTTGGCATAATTGGTGGAATTTAATATTACAAAAGCGAAGACAGTTGAAGAGTTGATGGAAACCCTAGCTAAGTTATATGAAAATCTTTTTCCTTCAAATAAGATATTTCTTATTTGGTGTTTATTGGCAGAAGGTGGGTCAGTTGTTGATCATGTAAATGATTTTAATACAATTACCATTCGATTACCTTATTTTAATGTAAATTTTGATGAATATATTCGGGCTCTTTTGATTTTGTGTTCTTTTCCAGAAAGATGGAATGGCTTGGTAATGGTTCTATGTAACTCTATTTCTAGTTCAAATACCCTAAAAGTTGATGATGTTGTTGGTGTTATTCTGAGTGAGGAAATTCGTAGGAAAAGATTAGGTGGATCCACATCAGGTAGTATGTTGAATGTAGATAGTAGAGGTAGATCAAGAAATAGAGGAAACAATTCTAGAAATCATGGGAAATCATGAGGAAAATCAAAGGGAACAAGTTCTTCATCTAGAGGACCAAACAATTGTTGGTACTATGGGAAACTAGGTCATAGGAAGAAATATTACTGGTCTCATAAGAATAAAGGAGTCAAACAAGAAGGTAATAAGGAGACAAATGTGGTAAGTAACAAATATGAAGAGGATGCTTTGCTTCTTTCCCTTGAAAATGTTGATGATTCATGGGTTCTAGATTCAAGGGCCTCATTTCATGCTACGCCTCATAGAAGTTATTTTCTTGATTATGTCCAAGGGGATTTTGGGCTGGTTTATTTGGGAGATAATGAACCCTGTGAGATTGTTGGAAAGCAAAGAATTAATATTTTAATTTGCAAAATGGGAATCATTGGCTACTACAAGAGATAAGGCATGTTCCAAGGCTGACTAGAAATTTAATTTCAGCAGGGCACCTAGGTGATGAAGGTCGCACGATTACTTTTAATGAAAAAAATTGGAAGGTTTCAAAAGGTTCCTTAGTAGTAGAAAAATGTGTGAAAGTAGGCACCTTATATATTTTTACATTTCACACTATTCCATCTATTTTAATTGTTATAGAGAAAAGTCAATGATCATGAATAGTTTATGTAGTTGAGCAAGTAGAAGATAAAACAATCGTTGTGGATTCTGAAACAACACTATGGAAAAAAAGACTTGAGCACCTGAGTGAAAAAGGTATGAAATTAATTCATTCAAAGAAAGTCTTACCAGGTTTGAAATGTGTCAATACGGATTTATGTGATAGTTGTGTGTATGGAAAACAAAAGAGATTTAGTTTTCTGAAGGGTGGGAAGGAAAATAAATATGAGCGTATCATCTTAAAATGGAAGCACTTCCATGATAAGAATGTTTATCCCTCCTTAGGGGATTTTTTTGACCACCATCATACTATCCCCTCATTTTTGCATCATCTGTTGCTTTTGTGCCTGTTTAGGACCCTCATTGGGCCTCTCTAGGCACCTTCCATCCCACCTGGCACATTTTCCAGGGGTTCTGACCCCCTGGGTCAAGGTTGACCTTGACCTTTACCTAGGTTAGGGTCAACCTCGACCTTGACCTAGGTTATATTTGACCTTGACCTGGGATCCCCTTTCAAATCTGGAAACTTGTCAGCTGCTGGAGGTCATCAAAAATTCATTTTCCAGCTTTCGGGTCGGCTGTTTCGGGTTCCGAAGCAAAAAATCCTAAATAATATTTAATATAGGTCCTCTTTTAGGGGCATGGGTCTAATTGGAATTTAATTCTCCTATGTCAGCCTCTCTAGAAGATTGTACCCTAGTTTCATCTAAAAGGAAGCCTTTCTCTCTCATTTTCTCTAAGTCTTCTAAGTACAAAAAAAAGCTCTAACCAAGATTTTGTCAAGAAGCAAAAGGTTCAAGCATCCATTGTTCTACATGTTTCCAAGATTTCAAGGTGTTCAATTCTTCCTCTCAAAAATTCAAGCTCTCCATTGAAGATCAAGGATTCAAGCTTTCAAGCCATTTGAAGGGATTTGGTTCCAACATTCAAGATTCATCATTCAAACCCTAGATCTAGCCATCATTGTGGTGTGATCTTCCTTCAAGATCCTATGTGAATCCTCAACACTCATTCATTCTCTTCAAGGTATATTTCAAGAATACAATCATGGATTTTTATGGTTTTTATTTACTCCAAGATTTCATATTTACATACTTGCTTACATTTGAATTACATTAGCATATCTATTGAATATCATAGCTTCATTCTTAGATTCAATTCTAATACTTTCTAGCATTCTATACTTTATTGATTTCAAGGTTAATTCCTAAATTGGGGTTTGACGAAGGCAAACCCCTCCCCCCCCAATAAACAAATCTCTTTTTCTTGCAAGTACAGGTTTAGGACTGTGGATTTGAACTCAGATCTGGATACCCTTTTCAGTGAACTATCGGGATCCACAAACAGATTTTCTATCAGACCTGTGCAGGTCATGGTTGAGATTATTGGGTCAAGAGTGACATTTGTGGGTCAAGGTCGACCTTTTTCTCAAGATGGTGTTGGATCAAAAAAATATTTCTGGGTTTCGTTCGTCTCTGCATTTTTGTTCCAGATCATACTTCAAATTTTCCAGAAACTGAGTACAGACCTCAGAAAATAATATTCTTTAGATCTGCAATTCTTTAAGGTTGGTACTTCCTCTCATCCTTTTCAATTACTATTATATATCATATCTCCTTAATCATAAAACAGAATTTAAGATCTTCTTTCTTACTCTCATTTTTGAATGTTTGATTTATTTGTGTATTGATCCTTCTTTTGGGTTAATCAACTTGGATCTTTCATTTGTGCATTTGGGGATAAAAGATGAACATCTTATCTTCCTTCCCCCTATATTCTTAATCACATTTCAATACAACATACATAAATTACAGTTAAATGTAAAGGTTAAGGAAATACAACACAAACATTCAAATACACGTTTCAAACCTAACCAATCAAAATACATAAATAATCAATTTTCTCCCTTTAATATGAGAAATTTGATCTGGTGCATACAGATGTATGGGGACCAGCTCAGGTATCTTCCCTTGGTGGTTCTCTATATTATGTTACATTCATTGATAATGCAAATAGGAAAGTATGGATTTATTTTCTCAGGCATAAATCTAATGTATTTGAAACTTTTAAAAAATGGAAAAGTTAGGTTGAGAATGAGACTGATAAAAGACTAAAATATCTTAGATATGATAATTGTGGTGATTATTGTAGCAAATAATTTTAAGATTATTGTTTCTCTAATGGTATTCGTAGGGAGAAAAAAGTTCCAAGGACTCCATGTAAGAAAATAGAGTGGTTGAATGAATGAATAGGACAATAATGGAGTGTGCCAGGAATATGAGGTTGCACGTCGGGATGCCCTTAAACATGTGGGAAGAGGTTGTAAACACTTTTGTTTATTTAATTAGTAGAGGTCCCTCTACTCCTTTGGGTTGCGGTATTCGAGAGGAAGCATGGAAAGGTAAGAAGATAAGTTAGTCTTTTCTTAGAACCTTCGGTTGTGAAGCATTTGCGCAAATAGATTCTAAAAATAGAACCAAGATGAAGATAAATCAAACAAATGTGTATTTATTGGATATGATATTGATATGTTAGGTTATAGAATTTGGGATTTTGAGAAACATAAAATTGTGATAATCAGGGATGTCATATTCAATGAGAAAGTGTTGTACAAAGATCAGTTGTGTCAACATGAGAAGAAAGAAAATGATTTTGTAGTGCTAAATGATACTCCTAAAGTTGATATTCTAGTGGTTCCTCATGATCCACAATAGAAAAAAAAATACCACAAACTTTAGTGAATGTTAGACGATCTTCAAGGAAAAGTAGACCTCCTTAAAGATTTTCTCCCTCTTTGTATTCTAATTTATTGACTGACGCTGGTGAACCAGAATGTTATGATGAAGCTATACATTTGGATACCAAGGTCAAGTGGGAGGAAACAGTGATAGAAGAAATGGACTCCTTGTTCAAATATCAAACATGGGAATTCTGCAAGTATCCTATAGGTAAAAGGGCTTTACAGAAAAAATGGGTTTATAGGCTGAAAGATAAGGATGGAGGTAAGAAAATATTTATATTTAGGTTAGTTACGTAAAGGGATTTGCACAGAAAAAGGAAATTGATTTTGATAAGATCTTTTCTCCAGTTGTAAAAATGACTTCTATTCGTACTATTTTAAGTATTGTGGTTGCTGAATATTTGCATTTGGAACAACTAGACGTGAAAACTGCCTTTCTCCATGGTGTTTTGAAGGAGGAGATATATGTGAAACAACCCAAGGATTTAAGGTCACATGTAAGGATAAGTTTGTGTGTAGATTAAAGAAGAGTTTATATGGCTTGCAACAAGCACCTGAATAGAAATATTTAAAATTTGATAGTTTTATGGTTGAGCACGTCTTCAGCGGGTGTAATTTTTTCCATTGTGTATATTTTAGGTGGTTAGATAATGACAACTACATTATTCCATGTTTATATGTTGATGACATGCTTGTAACTGGGTCTAACATGGATCACATAAGAGAGTTAAAACAACAGTTAGAAAAATTATTTTCTATGAAGGATTTGGAGGCAGAAAAATAAATCCTTGGTATCAAAATTTTAAGAGATGGGAAGAACAAAATATTGACTCTATCTCACAGTGATTATGTTGAAAAGGTGTTGCAAAGATTCTCCATGGAGAATGAAAAATTTGTTAGCGCACCTTTTCCTATTCATTTGAAATTGACTAAGGAGATGTGTCCAAAGACACAAGAGGAGGAAAAAATATCTAAGGTACCATATCCTTCATCTATAGGTAGTTTAATGTATGTCATGATATACAATAGACTAAATATTGTACATGTAGTAGGTGTTGTTTTTTGGTACATGTGTCATCCTAGTTTTGATCATTGGAATGCGGTAAAATGGATTCTCAGTACTTGAGAGGTGCATCCAAACAAAATTTATGGTTTGGGGGCTCTAGTACTGATTTAAAAGGCTATGTTAACTCAGATTTGGAAGGAGACATTGATACTAGGGGGAGTACAATAGGATATGCTTTTACTGTCAATGGGACAACAATGAGTTGGATCTCCAGGTTGAAAAAGGTGGTTTCTTTATCCACCATAGAGGCTGAGTATGTATCTACAAAAGAGGCAAGCAAGGAGATGCTATGGCTATAATCTTTCATAGAAGAATTGGGTAAACCCCAGCTTAAAAAATATTTTTTTACGGATAGCTAGAGTGGAATTCATCTTGGGAAGAATTTTGTATTGCATTCAAAGACAAAACACATACAGTTGAAATATCACTTCATTCGGTCGGTATTGGATGATGGATGGTTAGGGCTAGAAAAGATGCATACAGATGAAAATCCAATGAATATGTTTATAAATGTAATGACAACGAAGAAGTTGAACTACTCTTCAGCTTTGGTTGGTCTTCATGACTAAAACAATAAAATGGAATAGAAAATTCTACGGTGTTTCTTTGTAGTGGGAGCTATAGGGGTAGTGGTATTACTACACGATCAGTCTCCAAGTGGGAGATTGTTTGGTGTGGAGCCTGATCAGTCCCCAAGTGGGAAATTGTTGGTTTGTGGTGACTGATCAGGCAAGTACTATATACTTTTCTGCAATTTGTTGGGTGCCCCAAATTTTCTTTGGTTAACTCATCAATAATTTTTTGGGTTGACTCATCAAGCATTGACCTAGATTGACTCATCAAGCATTTCCCTAAGTTTACCCATCAACAAATTTTTAGGGTTCAGGTTTTCTATAAGAAAAAAAATGTTAGGGTTATGGCTTGTTAGAGTGAAGATGTATTGCAGAATTTTGTGGTAGTATTGAGATGCAAGGGATTGTTGGTTGTTTTAGTTGAAATTACTGAATAATAATATTGGACTCTCTATTTGGTGGAAGAAGCCCAAGATTGGATGAACCACGTTATATCGGCATCTTCTTGTTCTACTTATGTGTGTTTTATTCCTTTGCATTACTGGTTATATTTGCATGTAATTGTTACATTTTTGTCTTCTAATCCTAACATTGATTGCTTGTGGAGGATATATATTTAGAAGACCATATTAGTTGCATTTGTGAGTGTTTGTGATATGAAGAATGGAGTAGTAAAACTGGGTGTTGAATGTTTTGAAACTAAATTACTTAATGGTCTCTTAAGGTGATTAGCCAAGTGTAACTACTTTCTCGGGAGATTACTAGAAACTATGAGATCAAGGCTTATTCATTGTAATCTAAATTTTCATGTATCCTTCTCTGAGATAATGAATCTCTTCAAAGGGTCCGCATATCATGCTCCAAGGTAGTGAACCTCAAGTCGGTAAGTCCTCTAGGGGAAATGGTCTTCCTTAGGCGATGATCCTTTAAAAATAATTGTAATCATGTTCATATATTTTGAGACTACTCTCACCATAGCTTTTCCCTCATTGGGTTTTCCATGCAAATTTGGTTTTCACCTATGCAATTGTGCATAATGATTTATTCTTACATTGTTACATTGTTGTTGATGTATGAAGTAAAATTTAACATAAGGAAAACATCAAACAAATTAAGATTTCATTATACAACTAGTTCACCCCCCCACCCTAGATTTCTTGTGTGTTTAAAATATCTACCCTCAAGCTATTGGTTTATGTTGGACAAAGCCTCCACCTTAATGCAGGAGCATCCGAGGGTCATAAATTTTGACTCGGATGTGGGTTTTGGCTGAAATTTTACAGACAGTTGCGTGAGGAGGAGTTACTTGGATTTGTAATGAGCTATTCTTAACTAGTGGTTGTTTCAACTTTTTTTTAGGAGTCAGAAATATCATCTTTCCCTCTGAAATTGGATTTTTGTGTTCTTTTTTTTTTAATTTTTTAGATAGAAATCTTTTGTAATAAATCCGAAATCATGTCTTTGATTTCGTGGATAAGCTGGCAATTCATCTTGCCTTAGTTGGGGGATTTTATTGGATAAAATTGTGATTCATAGCATGGGTTTTGGAAAGTACCAAAAATGGAAACAAAAATCTATTTTTCTTGAAAATTTGCCAAATATGGTAATTTTTGAATTTCTAATAAGTAGGAGTTTTCTATCATTGTAGGGTAGAGTATGTTGGAGAAGATTAATAAAGAATTTGGAGTTCTAAATTTTGGTGTTGAGCATTTCCTGAATTGTTTCTATTGAAGGGTTTGGGCTACAACACACCTCTACCTAGGAACTCCCTCATATCAAAATAATTGGGAAACAAATTATAGATGTAGACTCACAATTTTTTTTTTTATAAAATAGTGTTATGATTGGATAATACTAAGAAGTGGGGTGAATCAGCATTATAGTACTTTATTAAATTCTTCAACCATTTATATATCAACCATAAAATTGCACTAAAGAAAAGAACATAAGAAAATGACACAATACTCATAACACCATATTTTGTTTTTGAGGAAACCCTGGCCAAGGGAAAACCTCGATGGGGATGGTCCCTACAAGAATGCACTAAAGTATAATGTCCCTTTAAGGATACCTAGCCCTGTTAGGAGCTGAATATTATATAGTACATTTCCTTGTTAGAGGAATAACAACATTGTTAAAGGTTCACAACGCCCTGTTAGGGGCCAATTGAGCTTACAGCTCTTGCAATATATTTTAGGTTACAAAGTGTTCTCACTCATGAACAAAATAAGCAACACTGGTGCTTAGATAGTTCCTTTATAGTTCTTCATTGATTTATGCCTTTCTCTGCTCTACTATTCACTCAAAAACTCATCCAACTCTCCAAAAACTCTCTTACAATTCAATCACAGCCTTTATCAAAAAGATCTTACATATATATCTCACAACTTTACAAAGTCAGCTCTTAGTATGAATATTACAAATATTACTAAGTCGACCTTCAATAAAAAATACATTTAATATAGTAAACATTAAATACATAGTAGACACTCTTGAATAGTCGATGTGGAGGTTATCAACAACCAAAATACAACTTTGATTGTCTGGAGTCCAAGCCATACTCCCTCAATCTTCGCTACTGTCAACTGCTTTGTTTCGTTGTTCTGTTGTTGTCTGTCTGTCTTCAATTCTATCTAACTCACCGTAGACTCAAACAAAAAAAAATATATCTCAGGTGGAGGTCATACATACCCCATATTTTCTTCCTCTAAGCTCACTTTCCCTAAATTATCGATCTCGATCTTCGACACCCAAAGCACTTTTGTATCTCTGCTTCTACACACTTGATTTCTGAATCACCAAAACTTATCTTTTCTGGAATCAGTCTGAAACCCAGATGTGTTGCCATAAATGACAACCAAAAAGTAAATCACATTTACACAAAATTGATTACTTGCCAACAATCTCTCCCTTTGGCATTGATGACAACACTTGTAAAAACAATGAATAAGTGTCCCAACTAATTTGTCTCCTCTATAATATTTCTTTTTCTTTTCTCTTTTCTTTTCTTCTCTATATAATATCTATATTTTTTTTCTTCTCTTCTCCCCCTTTGAAAACAATGAAAAAGGTGCATATACAAAAAAATGTTTAATTCTTGCTCACCAATTTTAAAATATCCTGAAAGGAATCTTCCAAGATCTTCACTTCTGCTGTACATGTCTTGAACAAAATTTGGCTAATGTGAATTAAGCCATTCAATGCGAATGATGTGGTCTCAACTTCTTTCAAGTCTGTGGGAAAAGATTTATCCAATGAATCTGTCACTTTCTTCAAGTCTGAGAGATGAACCTCAAGTATTGATAACTTATGAGTGATAAAGCTTTTCAGCAAATTGAACCTTGTCAATACTCTCCCTTTCTCATTATCCAGTACATTGATTTTAGCCAAAATCCTTGTGAATTATTTATCTAGCTTTGTTGTGGATTGTGAATATGTTTCACAACCATCCATCATACTATTAAGAGTTGTCCTCTCTTTGGCAATAATGTCTTCTATATTCTGAATATGCCTTATTAGATTCATGCAATAACTGAAAAATTTTCTCCCATGTCCAATGCAGCTTCTTGCATTTGTCAAGAAAGTCTTCACAATGCATAAATCCCATGTTATAGATTTAAAAAATGTTGATAGCTTCTTCTTTGAGTAGGTATTCTCTGCCTTTTCCTCTGCTATCTTCAGTAGGTTCTCATAGTGCCCATCAAATTTATCAAGTGTGATTCTCAAATTCCCAATGTCAACTTTATTTTGGAAAACAATAGGTGTTGGAAGAAATTTTTTTATAGTATCAATTTCTCTTGTGATTATTTTTGCCTTATTGTCTCCTTTCTATTCAAACCTTTCCTTTTCTTTGTTCAAAGCAGTAAATGCCAGTTTTACTAGCTCTACTTCATCCATGTTGTCAACATTTACATCACAGCTTGCCAACAATGAAATGGATGATGTGTTTACCTCTTTCTTTTCATCCTCTTTCTGATCTGTCTTCTTTTCTTCTTCATTATTCTCTTATTCTTTTTTTTTGTTCCTCTTCCTTCTTCTTTTCTGCCTCATCTACCATAGAAGTATCCATATTCCCTAAAAAAGGGTCCTTCTCATCTTGAGAGGTGTCAAGAGTTACTGCTACACCAGAAATATAGAAATCTGGTGATGGATCTTCTTCGCTCTTCTCATTAGATGTCTTTGTTGCCTTAGATCTCTCACCCATTCCCAATTTTGTGGGCGATGTGGTCTTAGGAGGTCAGGGCTCGCTCGAAGTAGTACTCATCAGTATCTTCTCTAGTGCCTTCTGAGTTTCCTTAGTGACTTCATCATATTTCCTCACCATGATTTTCAATAATCTCACCTTGGTCCTTAGTAGAGGTTTTAGTTCCTTGTATATTCTATCCCTTTCTTGGACTAATGTCACAGACAACATGTTATCTATTTCTTGGTTTCTGATTGTATCATCTTCAATTTGTGCAACATGTTTTCTTATTTCAAATCTCCCATAAAGGTCTATGGGCATGCTTTCTTCAATCTCTAACAGTGTCTTCATAAAAGTAAGTAGGTGTTCTATCACAATGTCTTCAATTTTCAGTTTATCTGCTTCTTCATACCTGTTATAATATTTATCAATTGTACCCAATTTTCCTTGCTCTAATGCTCTCTTCTCTAGCATCTTCAAGTCAGGTTTCCAAATGTGCTTTTCTATTTTCTTCTCTTCTCCTATTGTGTTGTGCTCTTTAGGTGATGTATGCATGCTTGATCTCATTACCCTAGAAGTGAAATTTTCAGTTTGAGTTGTTTGTTGTTGAGGAGGAGGGGGACTATCTACCATGATTACCTCAGGAGTGGGAGGGGCTGTAGTATTTCCACTTGCAGTTCCAAGAGACCTTTTTTGCATCTTCTTTTTGACTTCTTTAAGTTCCTCTTCTATCAATACTGCTTTAACTCAGCAATCATGTACACGATTTTCTATATTTCTCTTCCTCATACCTCTAGTCTATTCTTCTCTCACTTTTGTTGACTTTTCTTCATAAGTTCCCCATCTTTCCTCTGTTGTGTCAATCTTTGATGCAAGGAAATTTACTAATTGCATGGTAAGTACTTCATAACTCACTTCATAACCCATGGGGTAGCACCATTTCTTCCTGGGTATGACCACTTCAAAGAATACACAATAAGTTTCAACCATGAAACAAATTGTATCTTTGTATTTCTCAACAATGTCTTCATGTAATTTGTACCTTGTCTTCATTTATCTCTGTAGTATCTTAATCATACCAAATAATTCACAATCAACCCAAGTAGCATTATGTCTTTTGTAGCTCTGTGAAATCAATATGCCAGTGGATACTCTAGACTTCCAACCACTAGGATGTAAACTAGGAAACCTGTGCTCAATATGAATGAACATATGCATCAACAATGAACCAAACCTGAAGGTTTTCGATTTGTCCTTCTTCACAAGCTTCACATTCTCAAGGAATTGTTGTCCCAGAACTTCACATAGACTATACTGTATATTTTCTTTCACCATTTTCCATGCCATCATGATGACTCCAGCGGATACTAAATTAGGTCTACTATTGTAGTAGAACTTGTACCCAAGTATCATCGCAATCAATCTTACATCTTGCTGAAAGATGTCATTTACTGTCATTGCTTGTCTGTCCCATTTGGAATGAGTTAGGGTTTCAACTTATTTCTTCACATGTTTCTCCGTAATAGGAATGACTCCAATGTTGTCCAATCCAATGATTTCATGGATTAGGTCACTACAAATCTTCACAGGATGATCACCAATCTAGATAAACTAATCATGAACCCTACTTAACAGTATTTTGAACCATTCATCTTCATTGAATTTGCATAAATCAATAATTTTCATTATGCTCAGTTGATATATATGTTTGTATTCTTCTCTTATGACTCCATTGTCAGTCATATACTCCATCTTAATTGATATATCATCAATTCCCAGTATGTCATACTTACAATGTATGTAAGCCCTAATATCTTCTACATGTAACACGCCATACGAGGTTTGGGAAAATGCTCCCTCTGGATCCTCATCGTATAATTTGAATGAATGTTTCTTAAACTTATACCTAGAACTATCTATAATATCAAAAATAATAGGTGCATCCATGGATAAATGATGTAAAATACCTTTCTTTCATTGAATTCTGAGTTTATCCTTCAATCGATCATGTACGACCAATGTAGAATAATCTAAACCTCTCTGCTCTCTAATTTCCTTAGCTCACTCTTTGTCAAATGGTAAAGAGATAATTCATTAACTAGTGCTTTATACAAGTTAAGTTATGAATTTCACTTTCACTTAAAATTGTCCAGTCGGTTGTTAGATCTTGCGAACAAACTATGTGTGTTAGCTGATGTTGCGCTCTTAGATGTGTACTTCATGATGTCAGCCAAGCTTATACCCAAGTTCGCACAAGCTCAATCCACAAATTTTGGGGTAGGATATATTCTATTGTCTGTATCCAATGCTGCCCCTAAGGCTATGATCAGCCAATTAGGTCAATTCTATCTTGCTACCATTAGGAAAAGATCCAGTAGCCTCTATTGACTCTCCCTGAGCTAATGTCTCACTAGTTTCTTTGATCTTCCATATCTTACCACTGTTTCTATCTTCTGCCTTCTTGAAACAACTTTCAAAATCACTCTTCACATCTGCAACACTCTTACCAATATCATTTCCATTCTTCTGTGAATTCATTGGAGGTGGTACTCTTCTGTTGTCTGATCCATTATACCTGCAAACTTTTTCTATATGTCCTGGATTATTGCATTTGTAACATATAGGAGGTCTTCTTTCCTGATTGACTTGCAGCTTACAATACTTCGCAATGTGTCCAATGTTATTACATTTGTAGCATGTAGGTTTCACTGCAGGTTCTCTTCCATTGTCTTTTCTATATCCTGATTGATTAGGTTTTTTGCATTTCACTTTCTTATGCCCATATCCATTACAGTTAAAACAATAACTAGAAAAATTTCTAAAAGGGGCATTACCTCTGTAGTCTCTCTTCATGTGTCCAAATCTATTACAGCCTAAGCATCTACCTCTAAAGAAACTGATATGTTCTTTAGGCTCTTCAATAGAAGGTTTATCCACATCAATCTTCTCATTTTATTTCTCTTCCTGACTCTTTGAACATTCAACTTCACTGAAGCCAATACCAGTCATATAACCCTTAGGTTTATGTTTGTCTCTATGTTCATTAATCAAATCACTGCTGGTGTGAAGTTTCTCAATGTGATTCCTTGCTTCAACAAGTTCACCTTTTATAATCTGATTGTATTTCTCCATTTCTAGATATTTGTTCTTGTAGTTGTCAAACTCATTCTTCATTTGATCTAATGCACTATTTAAAGCTTCTTCAACTTTCTTCTTTGCATCCTTTTGTACCTTTATTTCTTTAGCCATAGTCTCATTTTCAAGTTTCAAAGTATCATTCTCTTCTTTTAGTTGCTTCACCTTATCTAAACTGTCTTCATCTGAATCCTCTTTTATCTGAACCACAAGATCTTGTCTTTAATTTATGGAAAGATCAAGTTGATCTTTGAGTTTCTTTATGAATTTCTCAGCTCTTCGCATGTTGAATTTTAATTCTCCATTCTCTTCTTTTTCTTTATCAAGGTCTTCAAGTGCAGCATCAAAGTTTTCTTGCAAACTGTCCAAATCCATTCTGATCTCCCTCAAGATGTTAGACTTTCTCTCCAAGGGCAAAAATCTATGATACCAATTGTTAGGATTGGATAATACTGAGACAGGGGGAGAATTAGTATTATAGTACTTTATTAAATTCTTCAACCATTTATATATCAACTATAAACTTGCAGTAAAGAAAAGAACATAAGCAAATGACACAATACTCATAACACCATTTTTTTTTTTAGGAAACCCTGGCCAAGGGAAAACCCTTATGGGGATGGTACCCACAAGCATGCACTAAAGTATAATGTCCCTGTAAGGAGACCTAGCCCTATTAGCAGCTGAATATTACATAGTACATTTCCTTGTTAGAGGAATAACAACCCTGTTAAAGGTTCACAACAAAACCCTGTTAGGGGCCAACTGAGCTTACATCTCTTACAATATATTTTAGGTTACAAAGTGTTCTCAGTCATGAACAAAACAAGCAATACTGGTGCTTAGACAGTTCCTTTATAGTTCTTCATTGATCTTTGCCATTCTCTACTCTTCTATTCGCTCAACAACTCATCCAACTTTCCAAAAAACTCTCTTACAATTCAATCACAACCTTTATCAAAAAGATCTTACATATATATCTCACAACATTACAAAGTCAGCTCTTAGTATGAATATTACAAAAATTACTAAGTTGGCCTTCAATACAAAATATATTTAATATAGTAAACATTAATGCATAGTCGGTGCTCTTGCATAGTCGATGTGGAGATTATCAACAACCAAAATACAACTTCCATTGTCTGGAGTCCAAGCCATACTCCCTCAATCTTCGCTACTATCAAACTGTTCTATTTCGTTGTTCTATTGCACTTTGTCTGTCTTTAATTCTATCTAACTCACCGTAGACTCAACCAAAACAAAATTGATCTTAGGTGGAGGTCATACATACCCCAAACTGTCTTCCTCTAAGATCGCTTTCCCTAAATCATCGATCTTGATCTTTGACACCCAAAACACTTCTGTATCTCTGCCTCTACACTTAGTTGATTTTTGAATCACCAAAACTTATCTTTTCCAAAAATGATCTAAAACCCAGACGTGTTGCCATAAATGACAACCAAAAATTAATTCACATTTACACAAAATTGATTACTTGCCAACAAATAGAGCATCATCGCATAATAGTTACATGGAGGTTGGTCAAAGATCATCCACCACCTATCCCAACAATTACTTTTCATAGCTTCCTAATTACATCAATGTAATGGAAACCTCTTTGAATTGAGAGGAAGATGTTCATTGGTTCTAGAACTGGTAAAAAGAACACATATATGTGTTTTTCTTATCTCATTACTTTTTATTGTGTCATATGACAATCCAACTACATGTAATATTTGCAACATGAATCTGTATAATTTTTTCATTGATTTATTTGACCAGTAACTATGTCAACATTTTTTGTCATCTATTCTAAGACTCAGGTGAAGGATACATAATGTTTGTTTAATGAAGCCATCAATATTGATACTAATTGATAAATTGTGGCTTTTTTGTTCTATATTCCCTAACAATTCATCTTGGCTAAGTTGTTTAGTTTCTTGGAGGGGTTGGAGTGTCATTCAACCTAGGGTTTTGCTTAGGCAAATCATCATTTAAATATTTCTAGCTCTTAGGTTTTCATGATCTGGTATCAAATTTAAAAGAAGAACGTGAAATTAATAAAAATAATCATTAAATTACATGTAAATGAAAATTCAATTTAACGAATGAAAAAAGGAGTCAACTCTCCTATATGATGTGACATTGTGATTGGGACTTTAAATTCCTTAAAACAAAAACATGTTGAATTGTGAGTATTGGGAAAAATAATAGTCTCTAAGATCATGGAGCTACGGGTTCAAAAACAACTAGTAGGTCTTTTTTTATAGCATAAAATCATTTTTATAGGATAATATCATAAAAACATGTATGCATTTTTCTTAATAAGTTAAATACAGACATGGTTTTTAAATCTAAACTACTTGCACGGTTTTAAATTTAAACTACTTGCACGGTTTTTAAATTTAAACTACTTGCACAATTTTTAAATTTAAACCACATGCATGGTTTTTAAATTTAAAGCCATATGCATAGCTTTAATTCAAAAACCACATACATGTTATGGCTCATTTTTTTCAAGCCATAACATATATATGATTTTTGAATTTTAAAATATAATTTATGTTTTTTGCTTGTTTTTATGTTTTTAATGTGTGGCTACTTGTTAAATGCACCATTTTAGTGCACATACCCATCAAGGGATACAAAATTTTGATTGACAAAATTATAATTTTTTTGTAATTTTCATAGAATTTATAAAAATCATGCAGGTGGCCATTCATATGTAAGTCCAAACCTTTAGGTTGGATGTCAAAGTAAAATCCAATTCTAAGATTTGGAAATTCCAAACAAATAATGTGTTCTTGTAATACCATATTGATATTATAATGTGATCTTGTTATAATATGAGTGTGTTGTAATGCAGTCATTATTTTTGTGAAGGAAAAAATATTTCTCACTCATCCTTGCTCATTTTTTTCAACTCTCTCTCTCCCCCCTGCATTCTCTACATCTCTACTTCTCTCTATCTCCCCTCTCCTCTCTCCCATTAATTACCTTTGCCTCCTTCCATACCTACATATCTTTGTGCATACCTTTCCCTTCAAGCCTTTCATCATATCCCTCTCTAACTTTCACCCTCTCTCGCTATTAAAATTCTCAATTAAAATTATAACAAAAGTATATAATGACTTTGTAATAATTGGTTCTAGGCTCAAACACTATCAAAACATAACACAAGAACATTATAATATGTATGAATGTATTAAAAAAACTCATGTTATGTCTTTTAAATACTAGTTTTTTTGTATCTATAACACTTTTCCACACACACACACACACACACACACACACAGATATATATACATATATATATACATACATATATATATACATATATATATACATATATATATGTATATATGTATATATATATATATATATGTATATGTATATATGTATATA